>VXBB01011169.1:9091-34481 GCA_013399915.1 Illadopsis cleaveri | reverse complement strand
GATTTGTAACTGCTGGGCGGTGATGCAGCTCCACAGTTGTTCTATATTAGCAAATATTTTATTATTATTATTATTATTATAACATTATAGCCTTGCTCAGCTTTCCTTCTGAACATGGTAGGAAAAAAACCCCACTTCTTTATAATAAAATATTTCTTTTTAAGCTTTCAGGAGTCCCTGAAGTAATACCCCACTATGCCCAAGTTGCCCACCCTGTGTACACTCTGCAGAGGCTTCAGCTGGCAAAAATCTGTTGTGATTGCTTTTCCACTGCACTTCCTTGAGAGTCTCCCAGCTCATGCATTTTCCAGGCAGAAATAAATGCACACAAAAAGTGCACGTGCACTGGGAATCAGAAGTGCTCAGGATGTGTCAGGACTTCTGCACACGCTGCACAGGTGACAAAAGCGTGTGCAGCAAGGCAGAGATGTCCTGGATGGGCTGAATTTCCTGTGAATACACAACTTGTCCCCACGGCACACAGGAACTAGATGATCTGTCACAGATGAGCCATTGTCACTACACTTGCACTGCTGTGCGAGGTCTGGCTGGCTGTCAGCTCCCTCTGAGCTCGTGCTTCTGGGAACTGCTGGCCAGAATAGATGGATGGAAAGAGCTGCCACAGCAGCAGAGGCTCAGAGCATGGGCTCAGAGGACTACCAGAGCCATAATAGGGACTAGCAAAAATTCTCAGAATTCCTGAGTTCTGATTAAATAGCTTACCCACTGGATTGTCTTGTGTAGATACATAATTTCGCAGCCTTTTGTTGTGTGTTCTAAAATATTCAGTGCAAAAGTTAATTATTGTGTACTGGGGAAAATACCACATGCTAAAGATGTCAGAAGAGAAATCAAAAGTCAGCAGCTCCTGTGATCTGTGGGATGGGGGTGATTAAACAGAACAGATGCCTTCATGAATCCTGCAAGGAGCTATTATCAAGCTGAAAAAAAAAGGGAAAGAGTTGGGAACCAGGTACACTTTTTAAAGAAAGTTTTTTTCTGCCTTTTTCTTTTGCTCAGTAAGGAATGACCATAAACTGCTATTTATGATAACCCTTCTTCCTATAGATGCAGACACTAAAAGGACACACCCTGCCCCTATAGGGCAAAACATCTAGGTTCTTGTCTGCATTTTGTGTATGCTCCACCATTCTATGGGTGGCACTCTTATGACTCTGTAAGTCTGTCTGTCTGTTTTTGGGGCCTCTGCTCCTTCTTGGTCAGTCACTTATAGCTGAGGGATATGTCTTTGGGTAAACTGTTAACTCATTAGTGTGCTTCATAATTCTCTTTCAAATGTACATTTAGCTTGGCTTGGAAGCAAAAGCAAAACAGTCCCATGGGTTTAACATATCCTAATACTAAAATTAATGCTGTAGTTAAAACTTCATTCCTACACAGAAACTGCATGGAGGCATGTACAACAAAAAGCCAGCTGTCTAGAGTTCACCAATTTTTCAGAAAGGAGATTATAAACTCTGCATGCCAATACAAACAAAAGAAATTGATATAGTAACCTCTGTTTAAATTAGTTTTAAAACAGAAGTGTTGAGGGGATAAGGTGTAGATGGAAATAAGCCCCTGCCTCACAAACAGCCAACCCATCAGAATGCAGAATACTGAAAAGGTCATCCTGAAATGGCATAGGACTGTATTTCATAAAATATAGGCATTACATTTCTGGAACCTCATTTGTGTGACAAAAACTGTGACAAGAACAGAGGTTGGCACAAAATCAATATACTCTGGCAAGGATGTAATAAATAATAAAAGTGAAGAACAGCATAAATTTTAACCAGTTTTCATTACAAGTTAAAGTTGGTCTGATTTCCTATGTGATCTCTTGAAACTACATCATTTCCAAAGAAACATCAGCAAAGGTATATTATTCATTTTGGATGAAAGGTGCTAAGGCAAATATCAGAGAGAGAGAGAGAGAGAGAGAGAGGGATGTTGATTACCTTTACTTGCAACTTGGGTGTTACCAGCAGGACTGGAGGTGTGGAGGAAGGGGTAGGAGACAGGTGGGGGCTACCAAACCCCTTCACAGTCACAGCCCCCAGGGTACCAAGGAACATTGGCTGTCTTGGTGTCCTCCACCTCCAAGTAGTTTGTTTTATAAAAGGTTGAGAAACTTCTCACCCATGAGCGGCTGTGCCATAGCAAAAACCCCAATTTCAACCATCTCTTTTCAGAGACAGCTCAGCATCCACATCCTGATGCATTCATTTTCCAGTCAAATGTACCAGAAATATCAATTAAGAAGCATAATCCTCTTGTGATAACCTGTTGCCATCCTCTAAAATTTCAGCAGCGCTGCTGCTGCTAAAGGATAAACCCATTAGTTGCATCAGCCCAAAAGGACAGGAGCTCCTCTACTTGGCTCAGTCAAGGAGGAAATTGTCTCACTAAGGCCTCCTTGGGCAGAAGTGACTCAGCTCCCGTGGTATCCCTCCCTGGGGGAGGCTGGACAAACCGAGCCTGGTCCCTCCACAGTATGTCTCCATTTGGATCGACAACTTCCCTGACTGCAGGTTAACCTTGTTATGACAGCACAGCTGCAGTTGCCATCTCTCCCCACTGCACAGGAGAGCTCAGCCTTCCCCAAGCAATAGCAGCTCTCAGAATCATGGATTACAGAGGGTGTTTCATCTCTGGTGTTGCTAGTTAGCCCCAAGTCACCCTGGCATCAGTTTCTGATGGGGCAGACGTGCTTTTCTCTGTTTTCTCTTGAGCGAGGGCTTTAGCAGGAGACAGAGTCTGTTGTGCTGGTTCTGTTTTGATGCTTTCTAGTGAAAGATACAAACTAGTGTTCAATTTCATCTGTCTATTCGACAAATGCTTTGTTACTTTAACACCATTTCTATCCTGGCATCAATAGTAATGGTGCTCAGTGTCATCTGTACATCACCATACATTGCATCTATTTCTGCCTGGAAATATTTCATCCTTAATACAAATACTGTTTCAAAATTTTGTTTTTACTTGGATTTCACAATTTTAACTTTTTTAAAAGTTAAAACAGGGTTTGTTTTTATTTTTTGTAGACAGAGAGTGATGTGGCAGAGAGACTACTGGTACCTGTGGACAGTGTAGTTTTTTATTGTCAAAATATTTCAGATAGAGGGCATGTTTAATTATAATCCTCATTTTTCAAATTTCTCTTTAATATTTTTCTTCCATTGCATTACAAGTCTTGTCAAACACAAGTCAGCTTTGCAAGATTTGATCTCTGACCACTGATCATTTTTTACAAATGTTAGCAGACCCCTGTGTTCTGTCTTTACCTTCTGGATATCTCCCTAGATAAATACACTTTCTGGATAAATATCACTCTACTTTCTGAGCAACTACTGCATGATGTTCATGACTGACCAAATGTCTGTACAATGATTTTATGTGTAAAAAATCTGATAATTGTGTGCCTTAGGACTGACTAATATTGGACAGAAATAACTTTTGTGAGCGGATATTTTCAGTGTTGACAAATGTAGAGTGCAGCATTATTGAATTTGTTCAGTTGCCCTCTGTGTCTCAGGAATGTGCCAGACTCAGTGCAGCTTTTAATTGCTTCACTCTCTACTCAGTAATTTTCCTGCTGTTACGAGTGCAGGCTGCTCAGCAATCACTTGGAGCCAAGACATTTGTAGGACATTTCCTCTGTGTAGTGTGTGTGTCCTGCCTCTCAGCACTCTGTAATGCAGTTCTGCACATGCATTTCTGCTCTGCACCATAACTGGGTCCAACTGGCATTTCCAAGAACTCAGGGAAAACAATTTGCTTCATGAAGCAGGTCCTCTAGCTGTAACTGAGCCATATTTCTTAGATGAGTGTGCAAGAAGAGCTGAAAAGGTTTGAGAGATCTGCTAAAACACTGCAGACATATGGTGTTCAATCACATGGGGAGGGAAGAAAGCAGGAAGGGGAACAACACTGCCCTAGGCTGGAGAATCCTGGCCTGTACAGTCTTATTTATTGTATAGGTATATCTATATCTATCTATCTCTCTATCTCATGCAGAGTTGTAATCTTTATAGCTATCTTAAATGCAGAGGGGCATAAAATACATCCAAATGAGGACAAGTAACAAACGAGAATATTTTTATACAACATGTCTCGGTTTCATCAAATTTCAGATAACGTTCTATTTATTGGAAGTTGTAAATCTGTACAAGTCTCCTGACACAAACCCCTGTAGAAAAATAATGATTAAGACTGATTTACAACAATATCCAAGCAATGGATGCACAGTGGTTGAGCCAAATTCAATTTTTATTGTGAAGTACAATGTTAGAAAAAATGGAATTTACTTACCAAGAGGGATACTGACTTAGCTGACAGTTATTGCTGTCATTGTTCTGGAGATGGTATTGATTTCAGAGTGTCATAGCTTTTGGGTTGTGGCAAATTATTTCACTAGAGGATGGACAACAGGCTGTGGAAGGACACAGTTTTGTGTCTCTGAAAAGCTGCCTCATATTGGAGGGAGGAAAGATTGGTTTCTTTCCTTGAGGTAACCAATACAAGTCAAAATGTAAATAAGAGAGCTTAGGCATTCTGGAGAGGTCCTTCAGAAATGCATATCATAATAGCAATGTCTTCTCTAGTTGATTATGCAGTCTGAATCCTTGGCATTAAGTGCTTGGCAAAAGTATTACACTCTAGCTCTCCCTACTGGATTATTATCACACAATGTCTGTGTTTAATGGGTGCAGTGTATTGCTGTGTTAAACAATTAAACAGATAATACAAGTATCTCACCACACTGTATAGGTGTTTCATACTTCACGTGCATTTCAACAGATATGGCTATGGCTTTTATCTTTACTTTGCTAATTCTTCTTATTTTGTAATGTATCAGAGGGAATATGCTGGTGTCTCCTGCTGCACTTTATGAAAAGTCGTAAGAGAAGATGAGAATATTTCTTTTGGGTGTAGTTTCCAAAATTACTCTATGATTTTTAAGGACTTAAGGTAACTTTTAATAAATATTTTAGGCTCTTAGAAGCCTAAACCTCAATGGCTTTCACTGAAGCTTCATTGTCTGTCTGAAAAATGCCTTAGTAATGTTTAATTCTTCTATTTCAACTGATTTTTGAAAATTAATAGAGAGACTATTCTATACAGATTTCATGTTTCTGCCATACCTAGTTGTGACTATCTACTTTTTCTGAGAGTAAAGGCAATCAGAGGTATTTGAAGTGAGTTAAAATATTCACAGGTCATATTTTACCCTTCTCTCCCAGTATGGCGTTTGACATATCAGGACTAAGCTAAGGAAAGTAAATTCTTCACTGATAAATATTTGATTGCAATATATTTACCCACATACTGCAATAAATTGGTCTTTACCGGCAGCAAGACCTCTTTGACACTTTATGCCAGAAAGAAGTGTATATATATAAAAAAGAGTATATATACTTTTACCCATTTGTTGAGATAACAGTGGGCTTGTAACATAAGGTTTTGTTGTTTTTCTGAGACATCACACCCACTGAGAAGGTTTACAAATAATGTAGTCATACACTGTGGTTGTAAATGCAAGAGTTTGCTTTATAAAATAATTAAAGAGAACAATTTTATTGCTGCTTCACTGCAAAAATCTCTACAGCAAAACAAAGCAGATTTTTTTTTTTTTGGTGTGTGTACCTGTGGACCACAGTAAATATCACTTGAAGAACTGAAGCAATTTTATTATCACTGTAAGATCCATAGGCATGAATTCACCCAGACTGAATCAAATAAAACTAACCTGCTAAATTTTTAAAAAGGACCAGAGACCAAGCCCAGTGTCTGAAAGTAACAGTCTAAAATAATCAAGAATATGGTAGATGTGATCTGGGCAGTTTGTTGGTGAGGGTTAAAGCAAACTAAGGGAGTAAGAAAATTATGAAGCATGGGGAGATCAGAGTACAAGTGTTCAGGTTTGCTCTTTAATCCTTTTTGGGGTTTTTTTGGGGGGTTGGTTTTACTTTTTGGTGCAAGGGGAAGGAAAGGAGCTGTTGTTTTACTTTGGTTCTGATTAGATACTGGAGTCTTTTTGTTATTGTTTGGGGGATTTTGGTTTTGATTTAGTTTGAAAGCACAGTAGGTATTCCACCATTCAATGTGAACATGGACCTTTTACCCAAGAGAGACATGGTCCATCCTGGGTAGTCAGGGGTCTCTGTGTGAATGGAGACCCAAGTTTTTTGCAGTGGAGTGAGTGCTCCCATGATATAAGTTTAGCCACAGGAGATGCCAGTTATAAACTGGGATTTTAGGTGGGCTGAATTTCTGAGCAGCTTGTTTCTCCATGAACAGAACAAGGGTCATCCTAGTTTAGGTACTTTAGTTTGCTACTGGAAGACACATTTCCTGAACTTGGGCTAGTGTAAAATTCAGTTCATGCACTAAAATTCCATTAACGTTTTACCTGATATAATTACGTTTTAACCTCAAAATATTTTAACAGTGGCATTACTGAAAAATATCAGGACCTGTAAATTACTAGGTTTGTACAGAGACTCTAGTCCATTCTCTCTTTTTTAAATTTGCCTGGCTACTTTAAATATCTATTGCATGTATTAACATGTTTTATTGATAGAGGAAGTTTACACAAAATAAATCAGTGGATTGGATCAATTTAAAGGATTTTATTTCGCCTCAATGTTCTTGAGAGTTATTTGACAGAGCTAAAATATTGGCTTGAAGGACTGAGTTTTACCTCTGAAAAAATATTACCTTGGTTATCTACCATAGGTTTGATCCAACAAGGGCAAGGTGTTACAAAGCTAGAGAAGACACAGAGAAAGGAGAGAAAATAAAGCTAAGCACTGAATAAAAAATGCTGTGTATTTTGGGAAAGACATTAGGGGACACAATTTTCATTTGTGGGAAAGGAATTTGAGAGATTACTCTGATTACATTGATAATCTCTTCCAGTGGAAAAATGCCTAGGTACTAACTTCTTTGTAATGGGTGAAATAGAAAAGAAAAAGAGCCATATGTGCAAGCTATAGTTGCATGGATTAACCTGAGTGTCACAGAATTTTGATGCAAAGGTGGTTAATACGTGTAATAAATCCCATGTGTAAGTGATACATTTTCCTGTTGTCTTTTGTTAGTCTTTATGAAAGAACTACTTGACTCAAAGGCATTCACCTTATCAGAATGCCTTATTCACTTCTGCTTTAACATGGCTCTGCCACCTCTGGGACAGCTTGTTTCACTGTTTGTTGGGCAGTATAGAAATGGATCCAAACCAATAATGGGACTAGTTTTGAGCTATAATCATATGTTTTAGAGAGAATTCAGCCTGAAGAGCGAATATATGAAGTTATCTGTCAAGGCAGGGAAATTGAAATAGGTGTGTACATTTCTTGCTGTTCCCAAACAACAGTCCTTAGCACCTTATAGCTGATCACATCTTTATAATATCAGGTGCATGAAGAGGAAGTATAGATATAGGGGTATCACAAAAATCTAGTATCTGATGCTGAGCTTGTACCTTTTTTTTTTAGAAGAATTCAAGAATTTCAAGCCTGTCTGTTGTCAAATTGGGCAAGTCCCTTAGGATCCAGGAAAACTTGACTTGGTCTTTATTTTCTTCATTCTCCTTTCCAACTCCTTTTTTTTTTTTTTTTTCTTCCCTCAAGAATTCTTTCCTCTCTGGTATTCACAGAGTAATATAACATTTATTCTGACCCAATTAGGATAAAGAGACAGAAAGCAAATGGAGCACAAAGGTTGCTACCCTAAGTAGCATGTGTAGAATTGGAGAGAATACAAATTTTATTGCAAAGAAATAAATAAAGCCCATGCTTCTGAGTCTGGGTTTCCTTTCCTTTCTTTAAAAAAATTATGACTATGAGCTTCTAGATGAATGTGAAAACAAGAACTATGTTGAGCTGAAAACAGAAAAGGCACCCCATCTTACAGTAATATAAAGAACCCCCCCACAGAATTTATGGTTTATTGAATAGACCCCTAAGCTTGTATACATCTCTTCTGACATGGAATTATAGTGTTTAAAATCAAAACTGTACACCTGCAAGAAATTGATGAGTGGAAAGACAGGTCCATGGAGCACTTTATCAACTGCCTGCCACTTTCAGTCCAGCAACCAGTAAAATGTCACTCACTCTGACAAAGAAAGAATAATTAAAAATATATACATCTGGTGGAGAAACTAGGCTGAAGATAGACTACTAATGGCATCATATATCACTGCATGGCCTGGTGTGGAAGAAGAATGACCTGCTGAAAACCACCCTTTAAAAATATTTATAGGAGCTAAATGAACTTCATTATATCATCAGATATGCCATAAACACGTCTTAAAAGCATTTTAGATAACCTATTTAAGGGAAATAGTATTTTTAATGGTGTAATCTAAAAGAAAACAGTTAATGTGGACCTGAATTGAGTCAATATGCTACAAAATAAGCCTAATGAGAAGTGGACAGTCACCTTGCTGTCAAAATCAGTTGTCACACTTTTATGATTAATATATTCTGCTGTTTGATTGAGCCCATTTTTTGATCTTTATATGTATTTTATATAAAACCCACCTGCATGATGCTTACACTTATTTTGTGGAAAGCCTGGTAAAATGACAATTTTTTTGGTCTTCTGCATGCAAGATTTGGAAATGAACTATCTGTTGCCTGCTGGTTGATCTTTGATCCACGATCCTCAGTTGTAGCGCAGATTTGGACTTCAGTAAACAGAAATAGCATTCTGTGTGGGCTGTGACTAAACTCATTTCAGCACATTTGGAGGGTGCTAAACAAGTCAGCCCTCATTTGCAGAGTTTCTGACTGGAATCAGGAAAAGTGAGACAATGAGAAACAGGAACAAAATGTCCCTAAAACATACGCATGAGGCAATTTTTTTTCCCCTTTCCCCCATGGCTTAGTGACAGATGTGACATAGCAAATGTATTTCAAGCTATGATTTATTACCACTGGTCATTCCTGTAGGTTCAAACAATATGTTTTTCACATAATGAAAGAATGATAGCACATAAATATGTGAGTATTTGTTCTGAGAGCAGACACAATGAATATGTTAATCCAAATTCATCATCTTTGAGAAGGGAAATGTGCTGTCAGTCAAGAACCATGTTGTCTTGGGTTGCAATGCAAGATGTAACCAAAAGTATTTATTCTATTCGCCATCTGTTGAAACTGTTTGGAGAGGTGTTTTCTTTATCTCTTGTATAACCCATTCCTCATAACTCCAGAGGGGAGGGGGCAGGTATCTTCAGTTAATGGGCCAGCTGTTAAAACCAGGTGGGGCAGTGTTCTTATCTCTTCTACCACCCATCCTCCCTCCAGGGGATATCTGCTGTTAATGGGCCATCGAGGCTCACTGTATCACTGATAAAATTACATCATCCCATTGTGAGATGCTCCACTCAGTGGGAGGAGCCAAGCATTCCGACCTGGATAAAACCTGAGATTCAGAACACCAGCACAGCCTGTTTGCACTGGATTCCCAGAGGAAGACTGGACCCATCTCGCCAGCACTGGACCTTCAGAGGAGAACTCACCCTTCTACAGGATCATTTTTGCTCCTACAGAACCACATCTGTCACTCCAGGAGGACTTAATTGGACTGCTCCCAACACCCTGACCAACAGGGTGTCTGGTTGTATTCTGACTCTGTCAATGTTTTCTTTTTTGTTTGCTTTTTTGTACTACTATATTTTTATTTTTAATGTTCCTAGCAAAGAACTGTTATTCCTATTCCCATATCTGTGCCTGAAAGCCCCTTAATTTCAAAATCATAATTATTTGGAGGAGGAGGGTTTGCATTCTCCATTCCAAGGGAGGCTTCATCTTTCCCTGGCAGACACCTGTCTTTCCAAACCAGGACACATGTGCATGTTAGAGAGTTGTTCACAGGAGGGATGCTTCTAACACACCAGTCCAAGAGAATGGGACTTACTTGGCCCATTTCTTCAAGCTGTACTTTTCTGCTGTGGTTGTTTTCTTTTTTTCTTGTCTCCCTTTTAGTATATTGAAGATGGACACCAGGAACCATTGCGCTGCTCACTGTATCTTACCACAAGTTTTGCAGCAGTTTTGTTTCTCTTAAAGTTCTAATTAGCTGAAGACCTATGATTGTGATAAAATGTCAGCATTTATTTTATAGAGAAAAGAGAGATTTTAAGTCCTGTGTCTGAAGAAAGTAGTTCAGAGTAAAATCCTTCTGGCTTTAAAATGGGTGAGAATAAAGCAAATGAAGCTCAGAAATTATTATAAAGTTATGAGTGTACATCAGTCAAATGAATCTTAAAAGGGAAAAGTAAATAAAGATAATTTGATTTATAATTTTAAAACACTGTTGTATTTTACGTCAGTAGAAAAAGAAGAGCCAGAAGAAAGCAAACCTGAAAAGATGGTGAAGAGGTAAGGCCACAGAAAAAATGTGTGCCAGCCACGGACTGATAATGAACACAGGGTACAGAAACTGTTTGTGTCCTTGTCCCAGTCCATTTCTCTGATCATATTTCTGGACTTTACCGTCCTTAAAATAAAGCAAAAGACTTATTAATGTCCCCAGTAAAGCCTTGAAAGAAATGGTGAAATAGCATGCGGTAAAGAAAGAAATTATAGTTGAGAGGCTTTTTGTCAAGTATCTACTTTGGCACAGGAAAAAGAAAAAAAGGTTTTAAATTGTTCTGGGAAGAAATGCAAGGTACCTTTCCTCTGTGCATTTTCCTCTTTAGTAGAATAAGAGAGGAAGGGTAGGCTGAGAGGAAGGATCACATTCTTATGCCACTCAGTGCAATATTAGACCAAGGAAAAACTTCTGGTTTTTTCCAGTGCCTTTCTTACTGATGTGCAGGCATAGGTCTGAGAACTGGTGCTCTCCAGATATTAATTTCTCATTTGTGCATCCTGAAGTTTCAAGTCATCCTCGGACAGGCAGAAAACTTCTTTTTAAAACCCACTATCCAGAATATTGTTCCGATGTTTTACAGGGAAAGGAAATTCACTTTTCATGAATGAGGAGAAGAAATGCCTGACTTTGATACTTATTTTTAATTATCTACCTTTTAAGGTCCACTAGTATTGGTACATGAGGACTGGTCATATTGTTAAATATATAGCACAAAGCAATAGAGATTTCTGACTTATGGCATATGAGGGAAGCAGTAAGGAAGTACTTCTCATTGGCAGCCAAGTAATCAGAACACAGCCATGAGTTTCTTTGACACTACTGAATTTAGAAAAGGAATGTGAAAAACTGGTTTTCTGGGTGTAGTGTACCCTTTAAGGCACAAAATGAAGTGTAGATTGGACAGAGACAATTGACTTTCCTACTTTTTAGCCTGGGCTGCTAAAAAAGGAAGTTTGTTTTTGCATGCTGTCCTGTGTCTCTGCTCTCCTTCTGTTTTCCATTAACATCTGAAACCATGGGTCAGTTTTAACTAAATGGAAAGACAGAGCTTTTCCAAGATTATTGCAATTCCACAAGTTCATGACAACTGACAACTGTTGGGGGAGAGATGCTCAAATAAATACTAACCCAGGGAAACTTCGAATAACTTGTCTGTCTGTCCATAGCTGTGTATGAACAATTAATCAGTAACATGTTGCTCCACATTCACCCAGTCCACCCTCGCAAGGATGTGGGAAAAAAACAGAGGGGCAAGGAAGAGAGAGGAGAAGAAGCAAAAGCAATTTTCATGACAGAGTGCAGATCCAAAGGGAAGCAGCCTCCTGCATGGCAGCAGTTTACCAGTGGTTTTATTCAACTTTATATTCCCTTTATTATGTATATAGAAATGAATCTTCTACAGAGATTAGGTGTTGGGGAAGATTAGGGATCTTAAATAGAGTTTTAGAAGAAGCTCCTCTTCTGAAACCCTCCTCTTCTTTGCCCTGTTGGTTCTGGAGAAAGACAAGGTTGGTTGTCATATTTTTTATTAAATCAACAAGAACTTTAAAATATTAACCTTAAATCAGTTCGTAGAAGAAGCATATGAGCACATAAATTCTGTAAAAGGTCTCAATAGCCTTTCTATTGACAATGGTGGCAAATATTTCTTTTTATTTTATTAATACTATTTACAAAACTTGGGGTCATGCCATGTCAATTCTTATTTGTGTAGTGTGTGCTGTCATGATTAGATTAAGAATTCAGAGGACACCCTCTGCATCAGAATATTTTGTAAGGAAAATTGGGAAAGGTGGCATTGTGAGTTAATAACTCCTTTCAGCTTGTGATGAGAATTATTAAAAATGAAGAGGAATGTGGAAATTTGGACTCAGTTTAAATTGAAGTATTGAGGGGGAAGGAAAAAGTGTTTACCACCTGTGGTTCAGGGTAGGGAAGCACACTCAGATACGGCTGAGAGCATTAGATTAGTGACTGCAGTGATATCTAGGGAATTTTAATTTGTATAATTTATTCAATCATTAATAAGGAGGACTAGAGTTTCATGTAGAACTCATTTTTATATCAGTATGTGTTACAGGCAACTCAGCAAGGATAAACTTCAGACTGAATTTTATTAAGTAAAATGGATATGACAAGTACCATGATCATTAGGGATGGATTTTGGATACAAATACAGGTGTATTAACATGTAAATGTTCCAATTTAATACAATCAGAAATGTATTAAGTAAAATAGCTTGGTAGTGTTTATGAGCAAAGAACTCTTGAGGACCAAAAAAAAAAAAAGGAATAATTTGCAAAAGGATTGAGAGGAAATACTGCAAAGCAAAACCTGAAATATAAATTATTTAAAGCCTCTGTGGATGAGTGATAAGTTGTTAAGCTAATTGCAAGTAACAACAGAGAAGTAAAAAACCTCACAGAGTCAAAAACTTTCGTACAGCTATAATGTTGTTAGAAGGAACAGAGGAAGTGCAGAAAAGAGCATTTGAAGAACGAGATAGAAAAATTACTTTCTATTGCCTGCTCTGGAGAGACGACCAGGGGGTGAAATATCCGTGATGGAGCTGTCTCCAGTGAGTAGAGGATGAAGAAAGAAAAAGAAGTAGAATGAGTAATGAAATAGAAAATGCAAGATAAATTTAACCTTTTCCATAACCTAGAGTCTTGGTTACAATATTGCCTTTGAGTCTCTGTCTTCCTTATAAAATCACAAACCACCACAGCGAAGGACTGATTGTTTAAAGCATCACAGCCCTACTATGTCTGTCCCAGCCTGGGATCTGCACCTCTGGGCAACTCTCTGAATTGAGCTTCTTAGACAGCTGGAAATGAAAACCGGAAAACAATGTTTCATGTGATAAAGATAGCTTTGTCCCCCAAAAAGGGGAGGAGAAGTTGATCCAATTATTGCTGGGAACAAACACAAGATGGAAAATGTTAGAGGTCTATGTATTTTCCAATATGTTCTTAAAAAAAACCAACCCCACTCAGCAGTTGGAATGCATTTAGGGAAATATTAAATATCAAGCTACTGAAAAGATATTGAGCACAATCTCTTTAGTGCTTGACAGTTTTGCATGAGTCTTTTTGTCTCTTTCCTATGATTAAAAAAAAAGATGTTAAGCATCTATAAAAATGGATTTTCCAGAGAAGACGATGACAAAATTGTCAAACTAAAGCAGACAAGACAGGCCCTTCTCATTTCTTTGCCACATCTAAGTTGTTTTACTAGAGCTGGACATGAAGTGGAACAGAACAGCAAAATTTTCTGTCAGACTTTTTTTTGATTTTTTTTTTTCCTGTTTTGAAGCAGCATGAAGTATATGTCCAGGGATAAAACATGAGATGTGGAGGAATTGGTACAATTCCTATTTCTTTCCAAAATAGGGTTGAAGGTTAGTCCTGACAGGACCACAAGCTCTTGCTCCCTGTTCTCCAGCTTCTGTGGCCAGGAGTGTGCTGCTTGGGAAGACAATGAATCTTGAGGTTATCTCTGTTTTTTTCTTAGCCAACATCTTGAACAGCACCTTATGGTTACTGGAAATGAAGTATTAGTTAATGAAACACAGACTATGTTAGAAATAAATAAATAAAATAGTATATTAGAAGAGTGTGCAATATTGGATAATTGTGCTAATATCTTGGCAGATGTCTTGCTAATGCTCAAATCAAATCATACCTAGGAGGGATTTTCCTTTAATCTTAGGAGAAACACTTCAGCTGCAGCCTTGTAAGAGAGGAGTGAGCTTTTTCTGTTCTGACAGTAAGCACGGTCATATTTAATGCAAAAATATTAGGGAAAAATGTATTTTTAGAAGGAAATAAGTAGGAAATATAGGCGATGGGTAAGATCTTTACAATTGGAATGAATGGGGGAGAGACAGAGAAAGTTCCCATTCAAAAGGGGGTGAGGGTGGTGTTTTATTCTGATATTCCAGATGAAAATTGTGAAAGATCAATTTTCCTATTGTAATCTAAGTCTTAGCAGTGCAATATAACTTGGGATTGCTATGTTATGACCAAGAAACGAGGAAAATTCTGTATCCCTCTGATGTGAATTTCCCAAGATTTTAGTACCCCGGTGACAGTGCCAGTGCTCTTCACAGAATTATTCAGGCCGCCCTCACAGCGTCTTTTATCACATTTGCCTGCTTCACTGACGCTTGTGCTCCCTCTGTCATTCAGCTCATGTGTGTGCTGCAGGTGATCAGCAGGCAGTGACCCGAGCCTGCCCTGGCTGCATCCCCCTCCCAGGCTGGAGCCTTCCCTGCAGCACAGCCAGGGGGGCCCTGGCCACGAGGGAGGCATGGTGACCTCCATCAGAGGGCTGGGAGCCTCTGTGTCCTCACAGGAGAGGTCCCCACAGCAGGCAGTGGCTTCATAGCCACCAGGAGGTGGATTCCTACGGGGAAAAATAATAGTTACGTGGCTTGCAGTGCCCCAAATAAATGGTTGTGACAGCCTTCAGTGCTTCAGGCGGAAAATGGCAACATGCTGCTGCTCTGGAATCGTGCTGTCAGCTAGGCACACTGCTCCTTTGGACCCCTCCATGCCTTGCAAAGGTGGCAGGAATCCTGGATAGCGGACAAGATCCTAACATAACTCAAACATAAAAGATGTGTGAGGCATGGGAGCTGGGGCAAGTGACCTGAGGTGAATATAGAAACACTGTCCAGGCGTGCAGAGACAGGGCTGGGACAGCCAAAGCTCACCAGGAGCTGGACCTGAAGAGGGATCTGAATGTCCACAGAAAGTGTGTCTATAGACGATTCAACATGAAAAGAAAGACCCAACTCAACACGAAAAGAAAGATCATGGAAAATATGGATCTGTTGCAAAAATGATGCAGGGGACCTCCTGACAAGACACATAGAAGATTGTCAGGTTCTCAGTGCCTTCTTCACCTTGATCTTCACTGATATGTTTGGGTTACCGGAATCCCAGGCCCCTGAGACCTGAGGAAAAGTCTGGAGCAAGGCAGACTTACCCTTGTTGGAGGAGGACCTGGTAAAGGAACGTCTAAACAACCTGGATACACACAAATCCCTGAAACCTGATGGGATACAGCCAGGAGGTGCTGAGGGAGCTGTCCCATGTCACTGCCAGTTCTCCCTCTATTATTTGTGAAAGGTTGGGCTGATGAATAAGACTTCTGAGAACTGAAAGAAAGCAAGTGTCACCTCTGTCTTTAAGAAGGGCGAACCATGCCTGACCAACCTGAGAATCTTTCATAGTGAAGTCTTGGGCTCAGTGAACAAGGGTGAGCAGTGGGTGTTGTTTATCTTGACTTTGGCAGAGGTTTTACCAATGGATATTGATTTACATATATAGATATATATAATGTAAATGAATACCTGGTTGAGGAGGTAAAGAGGGCAGACATTTCTTGGTGTCTCCTACTACCAGGTCAAGAGGCAGCAGGCACCAACTGAAATACTGCAAATCACATACAGCCAGAAGAAAACACTTTATTTTGTGAGGGTGGTGGTTGGGCTGTATTGCAGGTTGCCCACAGAGGCAATAGAATTTCCATCCTTGGAGATACTAAGAAGCCAGCTAGACATGGTCCTCAGCCACCTCTGTGGGTGATCTTGCTCTGAGCAAGAGTTTGGAGGTGCCTTCCAGTCCCACAGTGGTTCTGTGGTTCTCTAATATAGCAAAGGCATACACTCGTTCAAGTAACTTTTATTTCTACCTTTGGGAGGCTTGTAAACTCTTAAAGGGAATGTATGAAAAATAGATGAACGAAACATTTTCGTAATTAATTTTAATCATGGAAATATTGTTTGGTATTAATGAAATAAGCTGTCTGCAATCAAACAAGGCATGTATGTTTTTAAGAGCTGAAATTAGGGCTGAAAATTCCTGTGTTTAAAAGTTTCCATGCTGTCATTGCAATAAATTAAGTTTCTAATTAAACACATGCTCACATACACACTCTTGGATGGGAATGCTATGCTTGATCAATAGCCCCAGGCTACACGGTAGCAGGCAGAATTATAGCAAATGGAACTGGATGAATGGGTTTACTTAATGACCACAATATGATTTATTTCATTGGTGGGAAAGGGGGTAGGAAGACATCAAATTGCTAAAAATATTACCTGAGCAAATTAAGATGTGATCTTACAGGAGATAGATTCCCCAGGGGTCCCGTGTGAGTACAGTACATCAGAGCTCAGATCACTGTAAAATAATCATACTTGATGAAAGTGTGTCAGCTAATCTGCATTCAGCTTCTTTGCCATTTATAATTAAGAAGGCTTTTTTGTTATGTTTTAATGTAGATGGCTTAACCATGGACAATTGCTGACTTAATCCACACATTTTCACAGTGTCATGATTTTAGCTGTTGGAGGAGTCTTGGTAAAAGAAAGAAAATGAATGCAGAAAATTCCCCATGCACTAAAAAATAATACACCTTTGAGTAAACCTTCATGGAATTTAATTTTTTGACCACAGCCCCTTTTTATATGGCATTTGCACTCAGAGTTGAAGCAATAACCCATGAAAGGTGTGTGAGTGCAGGAGTGTGCTGGAAGCTTCTGGTGGTGAATCTGGGACTGGCAGCTACATTCTGGTCTCTGCCACTGGGGATCTGTCACTGGCCCCTCTGACCAGTTATTTACCTTGCCAGTGAAGCAAATAAACCCAACCAGAGCGGGAGAGAGAGAGAAAGAGAGAGAGAGAAGGCAGTTTTCTGACTTTGTTGTAAATAAAAGTTTGTGTCATATGGCTTATGACCTAAAGTGAGCCAAAATTGAAAGAGCTGACAAAACCAGAAGCAGCAGAAGTCTTTTTCAGTCCCCCAAAATACACTCACACAGATATATTAATTTTGGTTCTGGCTATTTTCAAGTGTTCCTTCAGTTTCTCTGTCTCCCTACTTATTTATCTGTGAAAAATGCAGAAACTGAATATAAATCAGGTTTTGACTTATTCTATAATTGTGCTTTTCAAAGGAGATAATTAAATTTCTGCCTCTTTGGGAAAAGGTCAGTGTGTTGGGGTAACAAATATTCGTATCTCTAGGGCATTTGCCCTTATTAGCCATGAATCACTGTTTCATAAGCTTGGAGCCTTGGCTAGAATCCATCTAGCCTAAAATACTTTGAAAACCAATGAATTAACTGAGATCCACTTTAATAGTTCAACTTTATTACTAATTAACCTGTATATGCCCCTGTTTGTTATGCTGTAATTCAGAAACTAACACTATGGCTATTGTCTAGACATATATTAAATGTACGGTGCTGCTCCTCCATTTACTTTGTTGCTGTGCTGATCACTGGTTTTGTACACAAGTTAAGGCTGTAGACAGTCTAAAAAGGTTAGTAAAGAAGCCTTTGAAAGGCTGATGTTTGACTTTATGTTGACCTCCAAATCAACTGACTCATCTGCAGGATACAGCCCTCATTTTTGGTGCTGAAGAGCCTAGTCACAAGCTGACAAACAGAGTAAGTGGGGGACAGCACAGGGTTTGTGTCTTTTTTTATCTTATGCAATTATTTTTTGATGTTTGAGCTCATAATTACACTTCCTGCTCAGATTTCAACAACTTTCAAGCTTTTGGGATGGGAAAGTTTCTTTTTTTTGTCACCTGCAATTTCAGACTGAAGTGTTGTGGCCAGTGTTTTTGTTCTTGTGACTTGGCCCAGATCCATAAAACCTCTCAGGCCTTCTGAAGTCTGCTGAGGTGCTGAGGTGGAGCTGGAGCTGGCACCAAGCTGGGAATTGCATATCCATGCTCTTGGAAAACAGCTGGCACTGCAGCACCCTGTGGGCAGTGGGAGCAGCCTGGGGCAGGGCTGAAGCTGAGAGCCCAGAGCATTGTGCTGGCCCAGCTTGAAGCATGGTGACATGAGCATGGCTTTGGTCTTTGCCAGCAGGCTCTTGCTTGTCTAAAGTGCTTAGACCTATCATTACCTAAATTAAGGTTTAGAGAGTCAAGTGACCCCCACTTGGCTGCATCCTTAGCATCAGGTGGTCACTAATTTTCATGGAGGACTTAAGGACTCTTGAGACATGTGACTATCTGACTGCTTATCCTAATTTAAAGCTCAGTGGAATTGAAACACTGAGTTGTCCTCACTTCTCTCACTGGCTGTGGCTCATCCTTAGAAGGAACTTCTATAGTGTGTTTGTGCAAAGCAAGAAAAAATAAATCTCCTCCTATTCTGACCCTCTTTTCCTCTGTGGATTAGCCATTAGTAAATGCTTCCACTAGTAAGAGGTTTAGATATTTGAATCTTTCTTTTCTTCTTGGATATGTTTAATTAATTACTCCACATAAGACTTTAAACACTGGTCTTTATTGTACTCTTCAGTCTTCATCCTTCCTGCTGAAACAGTTCTGTGAGATGAAGGGCTGTAAGCACAGCTTGTGCCTTGTTATGAGAGTGTTTGCTAAGAAATCGAGGTTCCACTTGAAATGGCAAGACACAAGTTTAAGCATTTTAGGTTTGGATTGTAGCAGGAAGAGTAAGACCATGTCCTTTTTTTTCCTAGGTAAGTACCCTAAGAGTGAACATATTGAGTCACATTTCTGTTCAGGTGCTTGTTCACCTCCTTCTGCTCTACTGAATATGGAATATTAATATTACATTTAATATTAAAATGGAACAATCATAATAAGAGGGCATGACAGCATCCACTGTCACATAAGTCTGTCTTATACTTATTCAAACCTTCACCTGCAAGGCAAGAGAAGTGCATTCATAGCCCTTCAGAGGAAGGAATGGAAGCTGGAAGCATTAAACTTACATGTGTGAGAGCCCTTTCATGCAGGGTTTCTATATTAAATGTGACAGTAACACATGGTTCATCCAAAGAGCTGAAAATTTTGGTAATAGAGAACAAATAAAAATGTGAGTGTGCCTATTCATGCAAAGGAAGCAGATGTTAGCAATACACTAAATTACAGCTCTAGCACAGGCATAGTCTGTCTTTTTTTAAAATTTGCTATCGATCTTCAGACCACAAAAAGCAAAAGCTTTCTCTTAGTAGTTTAGTATTTTATCAAGTTCTGCCAAAGATCTGACAAAATGCAATCAGTCTCTGATAATAGGTAAGTGTGACTTTATCCAAACACTTAAAATGACCTGAATGTATGGCATTAATGGTACCATAGAACTTGCCTAAAAGAATGTAGGTCTGCTCAAGGGGGAGCAGGGGAGAATTTACATAAATTTAGGAGAAAATGTTGTGCACACGACCTCATAGGAACAAAACCTACATCAGCTGTTTTAGAAAAGACCAACAGGAATCAAAAGTTGGTGCAAACCAACAGGTTTATGGCACCTGATGTCCTGTATGGAAAAGTGCCCAGAAGCAATTGCTTCAGAGAATGGAGCAAAAACACTTGCAATAGGAAGCTGCATAGGCATAAGGCTAGTCCCCTTTTCTAACCATACGAATAATTTCACTATTTCAATTCCATTTTCACTAGCTGTGCTTTCTCTATGTAAGGAGAAAATGTGAAAAGAAGTCTTGATGTACACTTTACACAATTTACTATTTTGTTTGTTTTTATTACTTCTCCTATAATTTATCTCTGCTCAAAGATTAATGCTCTCCAGCCATCTTTCCCAGAAGGAAAGTAGAAATGGATTTTTCAATTTAAAGAAGCAAACAAAACCAAATCTTCCTCTCTGAAGACAACATTGAAAGTATACATAAGTGATGCCAAGTAAACGGAGTTAAAGAAATAATCTCAGCTACACTTCTATGGCTGGAAGGCCTTCAGTGTACATGAGCATCAATATGTATTTATATTTATATACTTTAAAGAGATATGGGGGAATTGTTCTGTTTGGTTTTTTTATTTGGAGTATAACCTGAAGATTTTTCATAAACCCATGAAAACTTTTTATATTCAAACATTGCATACTGAAGCCAATAAAATGAAAGAATTATTTCTAATGGAAGTTTTACTATACAGATGAAAAAGGAAAGATCAGGAAGGTGTTTTTCTCTTTAAAGACATCCCTAGCTGTCTTTCAGGGGTATTAATTTAATATTTAGACTGCTCTGATACTCAGCTGTGTGATGCTCTCATTCAAAGGTGTAGCAACTCACTCAAGTTGGTGTCACAAGCCCTTTTCCTCACATTCACTTGTGAATAGGGGAATAATGCCACAGTATTTTGGAGGATTTAAGGAAATTAGGCAAGTAAACACAACTGCCCATCAGAGTTTGAAGGAGGTCTTTTCAAATATTCCCATGGGCTTTGTATCTTTGTAGACCAAGGCAGACTTAGAAATAAGTTGTAAGTTAATGATCTGTGAGAAGAAAAGAAGAATAAACATCAACAGTTATAAATCCAAATTTTTTTCTTTTCTACTATTTGAATGATACTTCCTTGTTAAAAAAAGGGCTACATTTTTTTGGCATTTAGGTGCTGGAAAAAATTCTCTTACAGCAATGTTTTTCCACCCAATTTTTTACATGATATTTTCTTTTAAAGATTTACATATATAATTTAGGTTTGACTTTTATAACTTCCTCTGTCCACCCAACCCTGTTTCTGTCAACACTAGAGGTGCTGAATCACTTCATAAGTTAAAAGACATAATTTTCCATTTTGGCTTTTCAAGTAGCTCTCTGTCAGTTACCTTGATGAAATTATGCAATCTAGGGTATTTTTCCAAACCCATGTCTGCTTTTTGGATTATCCCTCAGGGCTCCATTGTGCTAAAGTAACCAGTGTTCTCTAAAGGCTTTCTGTAACACCTCTAGGGAAATGAAATGGCTTTTTCATGTCTGAAAAGAAGTCCCAGTTCCTTGTCCTATTGCCCTTGCCATGAGACAGGGATTTGCAATGCCTGTCAAAGCAGCCTTCTCTATGATATCAGAAATGTCGGTGTAAAAGCTGCCAAATTTTTGATCCTGTTGGCTATGGGCATTTATATTACCTTGTGGGGATGTATATTTTTTCAGCATATCCTTCATCTTAATGGAGTGTGATAGCTTATGAAAGCCAGCTTGACATTCATTACCACACAGATTTTTTTTCCTTTTGTCCACCAATAATGTCTTTGTGATGGCAGCAGAAACTGCTTACATAAGAACAGAATTGGAAAATATTCATGATTTTGTAGGTACTTAGGGCAGAAAGTCCTTTTACTCATTGGAAGCAGGCATGGCCCAGTAAGAATTCCTACTTCTGCTATGTTAGGCTAACAAACTAACAATTCTTTTGTCCTGTGTAATTCATTCATTTAACTTGTATATGGCACAGGACTGAAGCTTAAAAAGTGAAATGTTCATCAGTGGTCTAAGTACTGAGTGTTTAAATGCAACCCTTTCTGATAAAACACAGGTGAAGAGATGGCTTTCCCTGTCAATCTAACAATGAAAGCATTTGTTCTGAATTCAGGGAATACAGGAACACATGTTTTAGCATCATCAAATGTGTATGCAACCTATTGGGCCATAAAACATTCCTTCAAGTGTTTGCTACTCTGTTTCAGTACACATTGGAACACCAGTCTTGACTACTTCTTTGCCATTCCTCTGCACTTTTCTAAAGATCTCTTATTCTGTCTTGTGAGGATTCAATTATTTCATGCACACTGAAACAATTTCAGCTGGGCAACTGCCTCACATGCCATCTCCTGAGCCAGGCCACATCAAAACAGGGCTTGTAAAATCTGACAGCCTTGTTACTTGAGGTTGCCAACACATTCAGGAGGAGGTCCTGTGACTGGCTGTTGAGTGTGTTTATCCACATTTTTCTGATTTTTCCCCTCAGCTTTCAAAGACAAGGCACAGGGTCTGGTTTTTTGTGTATTCTGAAATGGTGGGTCACTATAACAGTCACAATGGCGTGCTGACGCCTTTGTGTCACAGAGGAAAAACATATTTAAATGGTAGAAAAGTATTCAAATAGGTGGGTGGAGAACATTTAATCCAAGTGTCCTAGATCATGGATAAATGCTCTGTTGCTGTGCTGTTGGGCAAAAGCATTCCCTGCCACACACCAGCAAGCCTTGCTATGGTGGGACACAAGCAGTCAGCGCAGTTTTGCTCTTAGCTGCTTTTCCACTAGCAATACTTCAGGAAGAGGGTTTAGGAATTTTTGGAATCCCAGCTTTGAGCTTTGTAGTTTTCTGGGGGTTTTTCCCCTCCAAAAGCTGTCGTGGATTTAGGCTTTAGTGAATAATAGAAGTGAGCAGCAGTCCCACTGAATCAAGAGAGATGAGCCTGTGTTTAGGGGAGCAATTTCTTGGCTTTGTTATCCCTTTCTGTGTATCAGGGAAGCCAAATCGGCGTTTTTAAATTGATTTGTCACAGACCAAGGAACAGAATAAGACTCAGAACCTGCTACTTCAAATCCATCTCCCTCTGATACCTGCCTTAGACATTTTAATTAATTTTCCTAAGTGTTTAAAGATAAATGAAAGAAATAGTGTCCTTTTACTCTAAATAAATAAATACTGTGTGAGAATTTTCAATTGTCTCCATTAAGAGCAAGCAGATGGCTCATTGTAGTGTTTTATTTTGTTATTTACAGAGCAGCTAGCTTGTACTAGGGTATCTCTTCATCTCCAGAATTTCTCTTCCAAGAATATGTATAGGCTCTGTCTTACTAGTAGTATTTTAATTCATCACCATATATTTAGCAAACTCTTCTTTTATCACTTGATGACAGAAGGGATTTTTTTCTCTGACATTTATTGCTTTTTAAACTGTATTTCTGGTACGGTGCCAGGTTTCTCCCAAAATATTGTAAATAAATGTGAGTAATACAGATTTGGATTTATGAAGCATAATGGTTGGATGCTTTAGCTATGAAGAGATGCTTTATCATAGTCCACCAATGTATGGGGAAACTTTTAAGACTTCCTTTCCTGCTTTATTTTACTACAGTCCTTATAGGTTTTAAACCAAGTTGTTTTGAGACTTGAACACAATTACAGTAACCAATCTGACATACACACAATGTGAATATAATGCTCAATTATATACAAGCATTTTAACACTAATACATTCCACACACATAAAATAAAGGCACCTTGAAATAAAACTCTTATCTCCCTCACCTCACTTATCTACTAATTACATATAAACTCACACAATTAAAAAGAAGAAAAAAGAAGGATTCCTGTATGTATATCATTAAGGAATATAAAAGAAAGGCTTGTTATCTTCCTTCGTGCTTATCTGTAAGACTCAGTAATGTTCCTATCTGTTAGAGTATATACTCTCTCTATATGTGTATGCTCATATATAGCTTATATATACAAATATAACTCCCTTCAGGCTCTGAATGATTAATACACTGGCTGGGGAACCCTTCTGTATTCACACTTCCTGCAGTTAGAAATTCTTTAGATGGAAAGCCCCCATTTCTTCCTTTGCAGACACTGTGTCATGAGACCGTGAAATCAATCCTCCCACCCTTTTGGTTAAGTTTGAATTCAAAATGAAAAATTGCCTCTCCTCTAATATGCTTATTCTCTTTCAATCATTATTTCACAACCTGGATCATCTATTTTTTATTTTATGGTGGATTATGTGTGCTGGTAACAAACTTTTTGAAAACATGATGGCTAAGCAAAACCACCGCTGCTTTGCATCACATTCCTTACATTTTTTGCATGGTGATGTATTGTGTGGTTTACCTTGAAGAACATGAAGAAGCTTTAGTCCTGAAAAGAAAGGATGTGCCTGGGGAAAAAAAAAAAAGAAAAAAAAAGAAAAAAAAAGAAAAGAAAAGAAAAAAAAAAGATATTTGCAATCAGTAGAAAATAAAGCCTCTGCCCAAAATCATGTATGACATTCATGTCCCTCTCATGATGTAGGGCTAGTTAACCTCTGAGCTCAGTGTGCTGCAGCTGAAGATGGATATTATCAGCTTGGGCTGTGGTGGGTTCTGGTGGAAGCAGTCTGGGAATCTGGATTTCCCCACTCCAGCCCCAGGGAGGAATAAAGGGCCTCTTGTGCCTCCTGCTGCAGCAGCAGGGGCTGGCATCACTTTTCATACCCTTAGAGGCCACATGCCACACGTCAGACACGATGCAGAAATGCAGGGGGCAGATCCCTTATCTGCTTTCCATTCTGATATTTTGTGATTTCTTAGTGGATCCAAACGCTGCATAAGACTTCCAAGCAGAAGAATGACCCAGATCAGAGAGATACCATCCGGGGACATTTCCCAAGTGCCTGTTTCATGGGGATGAGAAAGGAAGCAGATGTTTTCCATCAACAACTAATGCTGAATAGCTACTATTACTCCCTCCCTAACCACAAGCTCTGTGCCATAATCGTCTACTCCCTTCTTCAGCTGCTGTAGATGTAACAGCAGCATGTAATAATTCAAATTCTGTCTTGTTGACACAGCCTGCTTCAGCTGTATAAAAAGCAAGTTGTTTGTTCACCAAGACTGTGGACACATCAGCACCTTGCAGAGACCCTAAGAGGAGTTGCTGCTTACATGATGGCAATTGCCTGCTGTTGTCTGAGCCTCCCAGAGATCTGTGGCAGCACACTGGAATAACCACACACATTAAATTTCTGTCTGTGTGACATGATTACTTTTGTTAGACAGGATCACAATTTTCCCCTGAAATATTCCTTGGAATAATCCCTAATTAAAAAAAAAATCTTTTCCTCTTAATTCAGGAAGCTGATTTCAAATAATGCTTTTTATTTGCCTTGAGTAATTATGCTGGTATGAATTTGTAGGGCAGTTGTAGGAATTGCTTCAATTGAGTCTTTGTCACTGATAGGGAATGATCTGTCATACACATCTAGCTTTGTAAAGAGTTGGAATAACAGGTATTCTGATGTATCAAGTTGGAAACTGAATAAATATGAGGCCTAATGGATTATATTTGACTTAAAATACAGGCATGTGTGCAAGAATGTCCCATAGAGAATATTAAAGATCAAAAAGAGTGAAAAAGTTAGTATAGAGCATGAGTATTAGTATAATAAAAGGGGATTCGCTCACCTGTTGAACTGAAAAAGGTTAGTTGAGGGACTAATTT
>VXBB01011168.1:16307-43505 GCA_013399915.1 Illadopsis cleaveri | reverse complement strand
TTTATTTAGAAAAAAATTAGAAAAAATTTATTTGGATTATTTAAAAAAATATTTATTTAGGAAAAGAAATGCAGTTCAGTGTATAATTTTGGCTTACATTGAGAAGTGTGCTGTGTTTTGTCAGATCTCCAATGACTGGCCTGGTGTGCTTTCCTACTGATGTTTANCAGTTCAGTGTATAATTTTGGCTTACATTGAGAAGTGTGCTGTGTTTTGTCAGATCTCCAATGACTGGCCTGGTGTGCTTTCCTACTGATGTTTAAACAAGAGGCTGAGCAATATTTCAGTCTGTGAGACACTGAAGTTCAGGGCTGAGTGCATTCCTTTGCTCCCCAAGACTCCTGTACTGAGCAGATGAACCTTCAGCTGGAGCAGGAGGGATGGCTGGGCTCCCAGAGATCTCACTGGAGTCAGGTGGAGTTTTCAGGACCTGGCCAGGTCCTGGATTTCAGTAGCAGGAAATCACTCTGTTCTGCTCTGTCACACCTTCACCCCAATGAGCACGTTTGGTCTCTGGCAGCACTGAGGGCACACATCCACATCTGCTGCTCTCTCCCTCTCTTGTTGTTTTCCAAATAATCTGGAAACAGGTAAGTTGTGTTTGCTACCTGTAGCCCTGGTTCTNCCAATGAGCAGCACTGAAGGCACACACCCACATCTGCTGCTCTCTCCCTCTCTGGTTGTTTTCCAAATAATCTGGGAACAGGTAAGTTGTGTTTGCTACCTGTAGCCCTGGTTCTGTGCCTGAGGTGTTTTGGTTTCCTGAAATTCCTTTCCCAGGGAATTTTCTGTAAACAGGAGAAATGTTTTTGGAACTGTACCTTTGTTATTCATTCCTTTCCCTAGGAGGGACTTCTTCTTGCTGTCCCTCTGCTCTGAGCAATGTGAGTGAAGAGGTTTGTCTGTGTGTCACCAATCCAACTGGTCTGTGTGAAATAGTATAAAAGGGAGACACATCCCCAAAATCAAGGAGTCATTTTCAGCCCTCTGAATCTCAGAGTCACTGTGGTGTAAAACAGAGTCACCTACCAAAGCATTTTTCTACTCTGCTGGCACAAATATGAGTTTCCTTATTTTATTTCTCCTCATCTCATCTTATCCTCTCTGAAGTTAGAAACAAACTACTTTACAAAAAAATTACTAGCAGCTAATACCAAATGCATTACAGATATAACATTTATGAATAAAATATTTATTTTGTGAAGCTTTTGCTTTGTGAACCTCGATGACATAAGAATACATAACCTTTGGTGTCTTCTTTTCAACTGCAGGAGCTGGGTAGGATTGTGTGCTTGGGCTTGCATTTTCTTCTCAGAATGCCTTTGTGACTAAAAGCAATCTGCAGAACGAGAGCAGAGCTCTGTGAGGAAAAACATGAAACAAACAAAATCAGCTTCAAACGGTTCCAAGTTCTTTTCTCAGCGTGGTAGAGGAGTGTGTGCACTGACCCGTGCCTGAGAGTGTAACCTGCTGAGGTGAGAGGCTGGTCATGTTTTAGGGAAACACGATTTCTCATCAGAGCTGTGTTGCTAAGGGACATCTGGTATTTCTCCTGTTTCTTATTCTCTCTCAGATCTCAAAGAGCAACAGGAAAAAACGTTGCATTGTGTCTGGGTATTGCTTGTTCAGGGTGGAGAGCCAGGAATGAATTGCAAAAGCAAGAAAAACTTGAAATAGGCTGTGCAATATGTAGCTCAATTCCTCTCCTGAGATATCCCCTTCACTCACTTCTTGGTAGCCAATGGCATTTTCCAGATTTCAGCCCTTCTTAAACCAGACTTGGTGATCTCATGTTAAAGGAAGGTAATTCAGTGGTATTTTCCAGATTTCAGCCCTTCTTAAACCAGACTTGGTGATTTCATATTAAAGGAAGGTAATTCACTGGTATTTTCCAGATTTCAGCCCCCCTTCTTAAACCAGACTTGGTGATTTCATGTTAAAGGAAGGTAATTCAGTGGTATTTTCCAGATTTCAGCCCCCTTCTCAAACCAGGCTTGGTGATTCCATGTTAAAGGAAGGCCATTCAGTGGTGTTTTCCAGATTTCAGCCCCTCTCCTCAAACCAGGCTTGGTGATCCCATGTTAAAGGAAGGTAATTCAGTGGCACATCACCATCTAAGGGAATATTTTCTACCTTGCACCTTGGTGCTCCTCATAGTTCTCCGTTTTTCCATAATGGCAGCATGACAATGGAAAAATAACCCTGAAAAAGAGAATGTTTCATCTCAGAAGCCAACTGACTCTCCAGAGGGCACAGATTGGCAGGAAAGCAGAATTGTCCCCTTCAGTTTCAGCTCAGTGTTAGAAGCAGCCTGGAACTGCACCTGCAGAAACACTCAGAGTCTCAAACACCACAGTGGATGTAAATATAAAAAAAATTATTTTTTATATACTTCGTTAACCTTATAATTAACCTGAGGGAAAAAAAAAAAAGAGTCAACTCCATTTGGATGAGCACATCAGTACAATAGGAGCCCCAGAAGCAGAGGGAGAGCAGCAGGGCTGTCCCACAGTGAGGGATGCAAACCCAGCTTGGCCTGTGCCTGTCTGGAGCCCTGGCTGTAGCCCTGGTTCTGTGCCTGAGGTGTTTTGGTTTCTGAAATTCTTTTCCCAGGGAATTTTCTGCAAACAGGAGAAATGTTTGGAACTGTACCTTTGTTATTCATTCCTTTCCCTAGGAGGGACTTCTCCTTGCTGTCCCTCTGCTCTGAGTAATGTGAGTGAAGAGGTTTGTCTTTGTGTCACCAATCCAACTGGTCTGTGTGAAATAGTATAAAAGGGAAACACATCCCAAAATCAAGGAGTCATTTTCAGCCCTCTGAATCTCAGAGTCTGTGTCCTTGTGGGGTAAAACAGCATCAGGCATGTGCCTGCCCTCTGCTCCTCCCGAGGTTACACAAGCTGGGACATTCCTGATGGACTAACAGGAAGAAAAAGCAGAATTAAAACCATGTGCTGCTCCAAAGGAGCTCAGTTCCCCATCTGACACCTTTAAGGGCCAATATTAATAATTTAGCTGGGCTTTAGCCTGTTCAGCCTGTTCAGCTGCAGCCCACTAATGACAAGGCTCCTGATGTTCCACTCCTGCTGTGCAAGTGGTGCTTTTAACAAAATACATTTGCTGCAGGCTCTTGGACACGGCTCCACACTGAGATAAACACAATTAGCATGAGCTGTTTAAAATGCTTTTCTCTTGTGCTTGTTTATAATTGGCCTCTTAAGATCTGTTTTTATTAACAATTTGAAGGAATGTGTAACAGATTTGACAGAGCAGTGAGGGTGTGTTATTTAAGGGTTTTACTCCTGAGATACTCCTGGGCTCATCCTGTGTTTGTAGTGGCAAATTCACACCCAGAGACTCCAGAGCTGAGCAGGCTGGTCCCTCCTTTGACATGGAATGTGTTGTAGCAGCCCATGGAGGATAATCCAAAGGAGAGCAGGCAGGCCAGCTTACATAGCATAAAAATTTCATTAGAAAGTATTTCCAGCGAATCCTCTTTGGTAGAAAAAGTCTTATCTCTCCTATATGGCAGATCAAAATGCCTTTTAGTAAAAACAGTCTTGCAAAGGATGTCTGCTGAGGGGGGCTGTGCTGAATATTCATAACATTGGAGTGTGTGCTGAGACATTTTAGAATAAATATTTTTTTTTTTAGGTTAAACTAGTTCAGAATATTATTGTTAATCTTCTTTACAACCTTTCAGGCAGCCCGTGTAAGGAAATTTTTGAATTAAAAAAAAAAAAGAAAAGAAAGAAATGGTGTCCTGAATGAGAGCCCCCATGTTCCAGGTCTCATTAAAACCAGGGGAAATCTTCTGTTGGCTTTGCTCAGAGTGGAAATTCTCAGCGTGGCTCTGGAGGGGTGAAGGGAAGAAAAGACCTGCCTCAAAAAAAGACAAATGTCTGTCAGAGCCCCCAGGGGCAAAGCTGTTGTAGGGGACATTTTGTGCTCTGCTTCCCAGGCTGACTGAGCCCTCTGTACCCCAGTTCCTGGCAGATTTCCCCCCAGTTTTGGGGGTTTGGTGTGACAGCAGAGCCCCAGGGCAGTGTCAGAGAGGAGAATGTTCCCTGTGTGCCCCTCACTCTGTGCCCCTGGGCAGGGGACACCCAAAACTGCTGTTCCATGGCAGTGAGCTGATTTGGTAATAGGTCCTCATCTTAATAAATGAGCAGAAATTGAAGCTCTCCCTTGTTTAGCTGTTGAATATAGTAAATACAGTAAATATTCTATATTTGCTTATCAAATTGACCTGCCCAGTGGGTCCTGCAGCTGTTTGCAGACAGTTCTGCTAAAGATCTGCTCCTGATAGCAGTGAAATGCTCACTCTGACAAATCACACCTGTGTGAGCCTTGTGTTGTATGGAGAACGCTGAGATTTCAGAAAAAAGCTCCTTTTAAAATGAATTTGTTGGTATAACAAAACAAAGCATTTGGAAAAAATATTAAGACAAGTTTTGGAGTGTTACCTACTAATCGGAACTGGTTTCTTTAAGAGATCTGGTTCTGCTCTAGTCAGGCCACTGAAACCCTCCTTTCATTTGAACTCACATGTCTGGGATGTCTGGAACATTTGAATATTTATGGCTTTGAAGGTTCACCAGGTCTGTAATAAGCACAGGGGAAAATAAATACATTATGCAAAGGGTGATTAGTTTTATCACATAGTCTTCCATGGGGCAGCTGTTTATTTTCAGTGTTCATTTTCTTGGATCAGTCAGGTAGACAGCTGTTCTTTTAGGGCATTTTTGTTAATTTAAGTAACTTCTTTGAATTGCAAATCTCCCACCAAATTCACTTCTAAAAATTCAGCCTCCAGCTCATAATTATATCATCAAAAAAAAAAAATCTTTAGATCACTAATTCAAAAATATCTACTTGTCAGGGATATTTCAAACAAATGCAAAGCATATACACCCTAAATCATCTGGTGCATCAATGTCTGTATGAAACTGAATATGAAATGTCCAGGTCTGCTGGATTTCTGAAATAAAAAATATAATGTACATTCTGTACATTCCCACAGTGAAATACTGTTGTCTTATACATGGGATTTCATAAACACTTGTTAACATCAATGGGCTGTTGCAACGACAGAAATGGGATAAGTGGTCAGCCTGTAATTAATGTTTTTATTTCTTAAATTGCCTTGGATTTTTGCCCTAGTCCAGAGGACTTGGGGAGAGTTGTAGGACAAGGAAAGGAAAGGAAAGGAAAGGAAAGGAAAGGAAAGGAAAGGAAAGGAAAGGAAAGGAAAGGAAAGGAAAGGAAAGGAAAGGAAAGGAAAGGAAAGGAAAGGAAAGGAAAGGAAAGGAAAGGAAAGGAAAGGAAAGGAAAGGAAAGGAAAGGAAAGGAAAGGAAAGGAAAGGAAAGGAAAGGAAAGGAAAGGAAAGGAAAGGAAAGGAAAGGAAAGGAAAGGAAAGGAAAGGAAAGGAAAGGAAAGGAAAGGAAAGGAAAGGAAAGGAAAGGAAAGGAAAGGAAAGGAAAGGAAAGGAAAGGAAAGGAAAGGAAAGGAAAGGAAAGGAAAGGAAAGGAAAGGAAAGGAAAGGAAAGGAAAGGAAAGGAAAGGAAAGGAAAGGAAAGGAAAGGAAAGGAAAGGAAAGGAAAGGAAAGGAAAGGAAAGGAAAGGAAAGGAAAGGAAAGGAAAGGAAAGGAAAGGAAAGGAAAGGAAAGGAAAGGAAAGGAAAGGAAAGGAAAGGAAAGGAAAGGAAAGGAAAGGAAAGGAAAGGAAAGGAAAGGAAAGGAAAGGAAAGGAAAGGAAAGGAAAGGAAAGGAAAGGAAAGGAAAGGAAAGGAAAGGAAAGGAAAGGAAAGGAAAGGAAAGGAAAGGAAAGGAAAGGAAAGGAAGAAGGAGGAGGAGTGCTGCAGGGCGGGCTGGTGTGGGAAACAAAAAAAGCAGAAAGTTTTTATAGTAGTGCAGATGTAGGTTTAAAAGTTAAAAAACTACTAGAATAAGGAAATAGATTGTGTTTTTGTGCTGGGAAGAGTTGAGTTTTAGCATGTAGAAAAATATGTTAAGCAAGACAATAGAGAAGTTTAATAATGAGGCTTCTCTGTGCTTTGTTTATAGAAGAGTATAAAAATTTCTTGAATAGTAAAAAATATGAAACAAGCCCCTATTTGGATATAAGGTACACGTGTAATTTTAATGATTGGTTTATGCAGATGTCTGTAAGCTCTTAATGATTTGCTATTAGAAAGAGTTAGGAAATGTTTAAAAGGCTGGCCCTGCCCAGGCTGTCCAGGACAGGGTTTGTGTGCTCTGGGGCTGTCAGGAACAGCTGCAGTGACACAAACTCACCGGTGCAGCCACTCACAGAGCCCTCAACCTCACAGTGAGCTTGTTGGAGTCACTGCATGACTGTTCAGACACTCATTCTGCACTCACACCCTCAGAGCTGTGCTGGAAATATCTGTGTCCCTTTCAGCTCATGTGGAAACACAGCCCTCAGCCACCACAGCTTTGTGAGGGCATTGCTGGAATTGAAATTAATTCTTTGTGTTGTGACATGCTCAGCCACAGGAAATGTAATGTTATCGCTCCAGCAGCTGAATCAGACCTGGGGGTGGAGGCACCTAGGCTGGAATTGCCATCAGGAATTCATTGACTGACAGATTTGGACCATGCTGGACCAAAATCATTTGTATTTCACTGTGAGCCAGGATTTGTTCCACTGTGAATTGATTACTGACCTGGGGGGTGTGTTCCCAGCTCAGCCCATGCTGGAAGGCAGTTTGGGGTGGGGATGAGGGTTTGGGAGGGCAGATCTCCTGCTGAAATGACACCCAGGTGTAATTAAACAGAGAGAAGCCAGCCATGGGCAGGGATGGGGAGTGTCCTGTGAGCTCCTGGTGACACCCACAGTGTCCCCCAGCAGCACTTTGAATCCAGACAGGAATGGGATTTTGTGCATCCATCTCACAGGGGCTTTTCTCCCTGGTATGCAAAGGAAGATAAAGATGTAAAGATCATCTCCACTGAAATTCTGGAAGCTGGCAAGAAGAGCAGTCAGGTCTAAATCAATTGTAAAAATGGAGAAGTAATAAGCTTTAAATATACTTGGTGAATGTAATTTCACCTCTTATGTAATTAATCAGCTCTGTGTGTGTGTGTTTGTTTGTCAGCACTGGAAGCTTTTGACAGAAATACTCAAACATTCACTTGGATATTTATCACTAATACATGTCCACCACTGCCAGTGGTTTTAATTTGGAAATACTTGACAGAGCAAGTGAAGGTGTTGTGATGTGAGCACAAAGGGTGTTGCACTAAATCCTCTGATTGCTGTACCCACAGTTAATTGTAATATTGTGACTACTGTATCTAGGTAATTAATATGCTAATTAGCTGGTTTAAAGATAAAAGAGGTATTAAAAGAATGCAATAAAGAGCTTGTATTTTTTCTCTTTTGCTGTGCAAACACGGCTCCCTGCAATAACTTAATGAGGGAATTTCAAAGGAACAAAACTAACAACAAATGAATTAGAAGCTTAACTAAGTAATTACATGGTATTGCTGAGACCTTTTGGGTAGGGACCAGCATAAATATGTGTTTAAATTGTCATAATAGCAAATAAAGAGAGAGTGGGAATACTGAGAAAATCTGCTTATTTCCTGGAAATTTATTTTTCTGAAGCAGCCTAAGAAAAATTTTATTTAAATGGTTATTATTGAAAGAGATTGTTCATTGATAGTAGTAAGATTGAAAATATTTCTGAGTTAGAGGATGTAAGATCTTGGAGGCAAGAAAGCACAAATAGAAAGTGGTACTCTTTTTCTTCTTTCAGCCAGCCTTTAATATATTGGTAGAAAAGGGATTGGGGTTCAAAAACCACAACCTGTGTTTGTTCAGCATCCTGAATTTTGAATCTGTTTGAAGGGCCAGGTTTGGGTCTGGCAGGGAAGATTAATATAAAATAATTAATATAATTAATTAAGATGAATATCAAATCATAAGCGTGGCACTGCAGGAGGACAGATCCTTAAGCACAAGTTAACTGTGGAACTGTCAAAAAAAGGAAATAAAGGGAATTGGCAGAGGTGGAACAGACTCTGAAGCTTAGGGGGAATATATTTAATGAAACAGATCCACTAAAAAGGCAGTGCCACATGAAAGGTAAAACAGTCCAGGTGATGAATCTTTGGATAGCTCAGACCATTGTCAGCCAGGTGAGCGTGGCCCAGGTGTGGCCTTGGACAGGAAACAGCCTGGGGGAGAAAATTCCTTCTTTAATGAGGAATCCTGTTCTGTGTGGGGTTTTATAGGGATTTTTACATTTGTATCTATGGTAGTTTATTTTGTCATTCAATGCTATCAATCTAAAATGGGCACTTTTTAAGCTTTGGCCTGATATTATTACAAAAAGATGAAACTCCAGCTAAACTTTGTGACATTTTCATGTCATCCACAGGCTCTCTCTGGTTTGGAGTTGGTATCTAAATCACCAGGTTTTCAAATGCCTCTTCTGTATGATTTCAGCTGCAGTTGTGAATCACTGGCATGTCTGAAGTGAAAGATCTCGTGTCCCCAGTGGTGGTTAAAGTCAGAGCTGTCGCCTTTGAATTATTTCATTTCATGAGCTTTTAATCACACCCCAAGGACATGTGGAGCTCTTGCATGCTCTTTCTTTCAGGAATATTCTGTCACAAACCCAGGCTGTGGAGGGGATGCTGTCACTTCTCCTCTTGTTCCACTCCAATCACATATTCATCATTCCAGGGGAAACTTACAGCAAATCTAATATCCCAGTAAATTGCAGTTTGGTGAGGTGTGGCACGCTTTCAGAGGCTCACATTTTTGGTGGTTGTAATGTACCAGCTAAAGCAGTACAGTGTGTGTGTGTGTGTGTGCAGTAAATCAATCAGTGCACTCTAAATAAATCCTCAGTTTGTTAATTAGATGGAGTTAGCTGCCCTCAGAACCGTCTTTGTGACGTTTCTGTGAATGTAAATTAATTTGAAAACATGCTGAGGTTTGTTCCCCACTTCATTGAATTTTCTATGCCTGAAGCATCAATAAGTGTATTTATAGTAAAGCTATTGAACAATTTTGTTGGGTTTGGGTTTTTTTTCAATGACTGTTCTCATGGATCCAACTGGAGTGTTCCTGTGCCTCATACACAGCATCTGGATGTCCCAGAGGTTCACATATTTTCAGAGGGCACCCAACAGCTGTTTTTACTGCTCAGGAGAAGGTATTGTCCTTTTTCTGGCAGCTTTTGCTACAAAAGTGTGATGGTGTCTGTTGTGATTGCTGTTATTTTTGTATTTGTTATTTTATAGCTTCATAGGTGAATAAATATTAGGTAGGGACTCAGTGTCTGAGTGTCAGAACTCCAGGCTCTAAAATTGCCTCCTGTGAAACTCCAGTGATATCTTTGAATGGCTTTGTATTAAATGAGTGACTCAAATGTTCCTTGTGCTGAAGGGAGCAGTGCTGCTTAGACAGCTTGCAGTTTGCAAGGCATTTTTGAAATGAACACCAGCAAGCACACTAGTTGTATTTAAAATTATTTATTGATGGAGAAGGAAGTGAAAGAGTGATATTTGGACCAAGAATTGTTTTCAGGTGGAAATAGCCTGTTTTCCCCTCAAGCTCATTTCTGAATTTCAGGAGAAAAGACAGTCATAAACCTCTAAAAACATCTGAGGCTGAACTGGCATTGTTGTTTTGTGTCTGTGGTGGGGTAGAATCCCACAGGAATGTCCCCAGCTGGGTGTGAGGAGCTCAGCTGTGTAGCTGACAGGGCAGCCTGGTGCTGGAACTCTGGAAACCTGGATTTTGGGACCTGCCTTAGAACCTGCTTCTGCTTTGGGCTGCAGTAAAACTCCCAGTGCTCATGGCAGCCTTTATTTAGGTGTCTTTGCAGTTAATGAATCCCATCATCTGCCTGCTCTGTGTTCCCCTGCAGGCTGAGGTGAGGGGACACACCCAGGCCGGTGTTTCCATGGAGGGAAAGGTTTAACATTCACCCCTTGCTGTTCTTAGGAGGAAAAGGAGGCAAAAATCTCCATGCTCTTTTCCCAGTAAGATCATCAAGCAAGATAATCTGAGCATGGACAGTTTTTATTGCCATCATCTCGACCACAGATTACCTCTTCACTCTAAAAATCTTCACCTTCATTCTGAAAAATGCTTCTCATGCCGTGCCTGGAGAGGCAGCTCAGTAAATTTGTTGTGCCGAAAAGAAACTTTAATGAAAAATATCATTGTAGGACACAAAAGAAAGATGAGAGACTCCAAATATTTCAGAAGGCAAAGAGCACAGGAAAAAGGCTTTATTGTCTAATTCTTACTGCCTTTTATAAGGTGTTCCCACACAGACTGAACATGGGTGGGGAATAGGAACGACACCTCTCTGATCCCATGGGTTAAACCAGAGAAACAGCAAACACCACCTGGAGAAAGATTGTTCTGGGAAAGGAGAGTTGTTTGCCAGGATTGTTTTGAGAAAGGAGAGTTGTTTGCCAGGGTTGTTTTGAGAAAGGAGAGTTGTTTGCCAAGATTTGTTTGAGAAGAAGCTTTCGTGAGAAATTTTTCCTTGGGAAAAAGTCAGCAGCTGCCAGCAGGCTGAAATCTCTCAGCCCCAGAAATGCCAGGCCCACAGAAAAATATTGCTGTCATTGTCACAGATGTGTTCAGTCTTTAAACCCCACACAGAATCCTGCAGTCCTCAATTAACAAACAATAAAAAATAAATTCAACGCCCATCCAAGCTATCATCATGCAAGGAGCTTTTGTAAATACATGGTCTCAGAGCAGTTTGAAATGCCACCCTCTGTACAGGTTCAGATAGATTTGTTACATTAAATAATAACTGTGTGTGTAATTGAACACACTCAATGGTAACTGCCTGCCTGCTCCAGAGTGCTCACTGAATTCTGCTGGCCTGGTGTGCCTGAGAGCAGGGTGCATAAATCTGATTGTAAATTAAAATTCAACTTAAATATACTTGTTGTCCAATAACAGCAAAGTAGGAAAATGGAACACAGCCTCCTCCCCAGTGTGGGTTTGAGAGCTTGGAAAATCACAGTTCTGTTGGTCAGATTGGGTGCATGGGAATTATTCCATTGAAATAATTGTATTAATGCCATGTTTCACATTAATCCTGTGGAACAGTCTGGCCTTGTGGTCTTTGGAAGCACAAAGCACAATTCTCTGACAAAAAATTGACAGATGTTCTCTGATGCACCTGAGATTATTTTGTACTGTATGCCTGAAGGAAATTTACTAATGCAGAAATAAGTTATTTGCAGAAATAAGCAAGTTACTCATACTCTGGGTTGGTTTATTTTGTTGGTTATTTGGTTGTCACTTGCCCAACACTACAACTTGTAACCTCTGACTCTCTAAAAAATTGCTTTTATGGTTTACTTTTGTGGAGGTTTTTATGTTCAGAGCCCTTTCCAATCTTGAGAGAAATGAAATTTCGTTCAGTATTTTTTGCCTTGAAGCATGAATTGTTTAGCATTATGACCTGGCTGCATTTGAGTCATATTTCTGTGTAATGGTTTTACTCTCTCACTCATTCACGGGGCAAAGAGCAGCGTAAGAAAATTGTATTTTGAATTCTACACCATGGGAAGATCCTCAGGTCTTACAGAAGAAAGTGCTTTTGGAACTTAAAGCTTAAATCAAGTAAATCCTGGCCTTACCAATCATCAGTGGGCTGCTTCTCCAGAGGAGAACTATCAGCACTGGTTAGCAGCTGGGCACACCCCCTGAAATCTGGAAAGGATTTCATTTCCAACATGCTCTGACTAACAGATTTTACACCTGTTGAAATCAAATACAAAGAATTGTAGCAAAAGCTGCCTAAAACAGGATACATGAACTCGCTCTGTCTGCTAGTAAAATTAAATTATTAATGGTTTAATTTCTTCTCTTTTTTTTGTCATTCCACAGGATTTGAGGTTCCAATTAAATCCGTGTTTGGGCCATTGCTTTGCCTGCCAGTGCTTAATCTTCTTGGAGTGCCTCATCACTTATCCAAAACAAAAGAAGANACTCTCTCACTCATTCACGGGGCAAAGAGCAGCGTAAGAAAATTGTATTTTGAATTCTACACCATGGGAAGATCCTCAGGTCTTACAGAAGAAAGTGCTTTTGGAACTTAAAGCTTAAATCAAGTAAATCCTGGCCTTACCAATCATCAGTGGGCTGCTTCTCCAGATGAGAACTATCAGCACTGGTTAGCAGCTGGGCACACCCCCTGAAATCTGGAAATGATTTCATTTCCAACATGCTCTAACAGCTTTTACACCTGTTGAAATCAAATACAAAGAATTGTAGCAAAAGCTGCCTAAAACAGGATACATGAACTCGCTCTGTCTGCTAGTAAAATTAAATTATTAATGGTTTAATTTCTTCTCTTTTTTTTGTCATTCCACAGGATTTGAGGTTCCAATTAAATCCGTGTTTGGGCCATTGCTTTGCCTGCCAGTGCTTAATCTTCTTGGAGTGCCTCATCACTTATCCAAAACAAAAGAAGAACGAGGTAAGGAGAAAAAGCAATGAAATGCAGCATAGCACATCTGTCAAAGGAACAGGGAGCAGCTTTAAAAAAAGTCCAGGATCAATGGCATTAAAAAATTATTTGTTGAGCACTGGATGTGTTCATGTCAGGCACGTTAATTGTGAAGGATCTGTGAGTCCCATTGCTGCACTGAGGGTTTGGGTTTGGTGGTGGTGAGGAGATTTGCTGGTGATGCAGCCACAGGACACAAATGACTGGCAGGGAGAGTTGCTGGGTGTTTATTCTGTGCTGCTGAGCCCTCTGTGAGGTTGTTTGACGTCTTAATACCGAACTGTTGAATATAATTAACATTTCTAAAGTTATTTAAAATTGGCTTGTGGGTCAGTTTTGGTTTATGTTCTTCAAATGTTGATAATGCAGCACTGGGAGCTGGATTGAAAGCCTTAAACTGTTCCAGCACTTGGAGCTGTGCTATCCTTGCTTGTTGATGATAGATCTGTCCAAAATACCTGGAACTGCCTTTTGCTGTGTCACTTAGGATTGCAATAACATCCAGCCAGGCAGGCATAACCAGAGGTGACAGAGAGGAGCAGGGAAGTGATTTAGCCTTGACAGGCTAAGGATGTGAGGCAGATGTGGTTTGAGAAATGAAAACCTGTCCTGAGCTGCAGGAGCACAGCCTGCAGTGGCCCCCCTGCAGCCACGTGCACAGGAGACAATATTGGGAGCTCAGTTCTTTCTTTTTTTTCTTTTCTGTCTCTTTTTTGTCCGCTCATTTTTCCTGCACTCTCGGCTCCCTTCCCAGGGTCAAGTTCAAACTAATATTAGCTGATGCAGAGCAGGCTCAGTGCCTCCTTAATATGCTCTCACCTCGGGGTCCTCCTGTGCAAACCAGCAGGTTGGAAAGTTTGTTGGCCTCTCCCCTTTCCCACATAAAATATCGTGTGTTTTATTGGGGAGTGTTAACCACACATCTCCTCTAGGGCCTCTCTCAAGGATGCTGTTTATAGTTCTGCTTCTCAAGCTGTGTAAAGGGTGTTATTAAGCAGTTGAGGGGAAAAAAAAAAAAAGTTTACTCACCAGAGCGTGGAAAGGCAGAGGCCAGGCAGAGAATTGCCAGTGGTGTTTGTCAGCAGTGACTGGGCTCAGTGGGTGTGTGTGGAAAGCACACTGACCCTCCACACCCAGAGCTGGGCTCAGGGGGTGTGTTTGGAAAGCACACTGACCCTCCACACCCAGAGCTGGGCTCAGGGGGTGTGTTTGGAAAGCACACTGACCCTGCACACCCAGAGCTGGGCTCAGTGGGTGTGTTTGGAAAGCACACTGACCCTCCACACCCAGAGCTGGGCTCAGGGGGTGTGTTTGGAAAGCACACTGACCCTCCACACCCACAGCTGGGCTCAGTGGGTGTGTTTGGAAAGCACACTGACCCTCCACACCCAGAGCTGGGCTCAGGGGGTGTGTGGGGAAAGCACACTGACCCTCCACGCCCAGAGCTGAGGCTGGAAACAGCTCCCTGACAGGAGCAGCCCTGAGGAATTTCCTGGAATTTCTATCAGAAATTATGTTTACACCTGTAGATTGTTGGCTTTGCTGTGTAAATCCTTTAGGTTTGCCAAATAACTTCCACTGATATCATCCATTATTCCATCAGTGACCCGTGCTGGATCCTGTCTGGCTGTAACTGTGGCTGACAGCACAGTTGTCTGCTAGGTCAGCCAAAATTATCTGCTGAAATTCCTCGATGTGGGGGTCTCTGAGGCTGAAAAAGGTGATGAAACAACAAACATTTGTATCATTTAATAGAAATTACTCCCTACCATTGCTCATGGAAGCAAGATGGGTTGTTGAGGATAGTTGTGTATTTTGTGTTCTTGTATATTGTAAATATATAAAGTATATTTATAATGTGTGTGCNATATATATATTAAACATTCTTGTATGGAATCAGTTACCAACAGGGTCCATCTTCAAAAAAATTAATTAAGCTTTAATTTACCTACTCTTAACAGGTTTGAATAGAAAGCACACTTGATTTGTCTGTAGCTCTTCAATTCCTTTCAATTCCTCCTAACTGCAGTTCAAAGCTCTTCTTTCAATAGATAAACATCTCAAATTTATTTTTAAAAGATTCCCTTTCATTTCCTTGGTTAAAAAAAAATAACTTTTTTACCTTCCAAACCTTCCTGCTTCTTCCCAGCGTTGTTGGTGAGGCACATTAACAATTTAAAACAGATGATCTTAGTAATTATTAGCTTCTTATAAACATAATTATCTCATGATTAGTGCAGATGACATTAAAAAAAAAATCTTACACTGAAATGGTGCCTAAAATGTGTTATGTGCTAATTCTGTGTGCAGTTTAATTGGGACCCCCACTGATTCTGACAACAGTTGGTTTTCTTGTGGCTCCAAACAAAATCAAGATTTAAATGATTTCAATTCTCGGGTGTCTGAGTGTCTGTATCCCCCAGTGGTTTTTAACTCCTTCACTGAGTGAAGGGATTTTTTAGCCCAATGACTGATATTAACATGAAGATGGAAATTTGGGACATTCTAGTGAAAATACCCGGCTTAGCAGTAAAATAAAGGATATTGAAATTTTCCTGACTAAAGGAAGGCCACTCTGTTTATGTAAAAAAAAAAATTAAAATGCCACGGGAGCAAGGGACAGGAACTGCTCCAAGGGCTGGGATGGTGAGTGTGTGCTCCTTGGGAGTTTGCTGCAAAAAAACATTTCATGGCAAAAATCAGATTCTGGATAAACCACTGTCCTGCCATGGTCCCTGCAAGTTCATCTACAGACAATCATCCCAAATAGTGCTGGATGGAATTTACCAAAGTCACCTGGAAATAAAAGTACAGGCAGAGATCAGGGGAAAGATTGAATTATTATTGTTATTATTATTCAATGAGCCCATCTTTATAAATTATCTAGTACCCATAACACTTTAAAACAGGATTTATTTGCTTTAATAATTCATGGAAAGTTCATAGCAGGTAATTTATTAATAATACAGTGTCATCAGTATGGATTGTGCCCAATTCCTGTTTTATTCTATTGAACCTACTGATCTATTTTCTGGCAGCAGCTCAGCTTTAAACAGTGAAAGGAAGCCTGTTACCTTGTTTTCAAAATAAAATATGGAGATGTCTGTGGAATACAAGGCTTCTGTTTGAGGTCAGGAATAGCTGCAAACACAGAGGGAAGCACACATTTCTGTCTGGGTGCTTGCTGAAGGTCACCAGGCAGAAAAACACTGAAATATGAAGGCACTCAGGTTTGAGTCACACCACTAAAATCAATGGAATGACTTTTATACTCACTGGTATAATTATCCTATTGAGACATTTACTGAAGTGTTCTGCTGATCCAGAGCCAGAACAGACAAGCACACTGCAAAGGCAGAGCCTGTCACGTTTGGAAAGTGCAGTTTGCAGTGTTTCCCAAATTTGGTTGGATTATCCCTTTTCTGACCCAGGGATGGGGACACTGAGAGGTGTTTTAAAAACTTTTATTCCATTTTCAGTCTCATGTGAAGGGTGAGACAGTACAGGTGTTACAGTTCACACAATCAGAACCCAAACTATTCCCTAATTCCAATCCATTAGAAGCGTTTCTTGGCCCATCAGCTTTTGCCACACAATGCTGTTGATGCCTTAAATAATCTAAAATCACCCCTCAGGGGTCCTACTACAATGCACCTTCCACAGTTCCATTTCTCCAAAGTGTTCAGTCTATTTACAAGGCCATCGTTAGAAACTTGTTTCCAGTTCCATTTCTCTCTCAGCAATGTCCATTTCCCACACTTTACTATTCCATTGCTGATTTCAGCTGTTTCACATACTCCTACCAGGAAATGAAAGAGATTTCCAGCAGCATATCCTAATGAAATGCCTGCTCTCACACATCTGCACAGTGGGAGAAGAGGAGGGAGAAATCCATCCTCAAATCCTTCTAGCAAAACCTTCCTGATCCTCAGAGATTTGTCTCTGTATTCTTTCCCTCCCAATTCCCTGCAATGGACAGGGACACTCTGCATCAACACTTTGTGTGTGATTCACCCCTTATAAAACACTCTGTTCCTCCTGTGGCCCTCGTTATTAATCAGGGTTTTTCCTGTCATTAGGGCCGTGGTTGGCTCAGTCACTTCAGTGTGTGTCATCACTAACTTTTCCCATTTCATGGTGAATGGCTGCTCTGATGTGTCTGTCACAGGGATGCTGCTACGTTCAGTATGATGCTTTGCAATTTCACTGAGAACATTAATGCCTCAAGTGTGATTGCTTTTTTTTTCCCTTTAAGAGGAAAAAAAACCAAAAAACAAACCCATGTAACATGTTCCCCTTAGAGAGAAAAGAGAGGAGAATGATGGAAATTTCCAAACTCAATTTATTTTTTGTATCATTAAAATGTTGAAAAGTACCAAGGAATGCTCTTGCTGAATCAATCATTTCATAATGTATCTGCAGAGGCTTGCCTAGCCTGAAGAGAATGCTGAAAAGGCTGAAGTATCAATTCTGTACAAGTACAGTCCCTGTATTTGCAGAACACAGCACAGAAATTCTCACTGTTTGAATGAAATGGAGGAGGGAGGGTGTGTGTACATAAAACCTTTATTGACATGCTGCTGTTCTCTGTGTAAAAATGGTCCAGTTTCTGTGTGGAACAAAGAGAAAGGCAAAGGAGGTGTAACACACCACTGAGTAGGTATTTATGTTATATTTTAAATCAAAAAGGCAATTGCTTAGATAATAGGAAAATTTTTTTGTGAGAAATATTAATCAGTTTTTTCATGGAAATGGTGCTTGTTTTCCAACAGCTGGAAATTGTTCTGACAGGCTTTAAAACCAAGGTTTTGTTTTGTTTTCCTGTGTCTACTTTGGCTTGTGTATATCTGAACAATATGGTGATTTAACTGCCAATGGAACCCAGGCTGGAAGTCAGATTTTCAGGAGTCCTAATCTAACACCAAAATAATGCAGTGTCTGAACCTGGTGGGAGGAGAAGAGGGAGCAGGAAGGAGCATTTGTGCCTACAAATTCCTGAATTCTTTCTCTGCCTGTTGGAAGGTGATGCTCTGACTGTGAAATCTGAGGAAGGCTGTCTCCTCTACATCACTGCCTTCCCACTGTCACCGTTTTTCCACTCACTTGTTCTCACACTCTAAATGAAGGCTCTGTCAATAACAGGTTTGAAATAAAAGTAAGAATGGATGAGTTGGATTGGATGAGGTTTGTAAGGAAGTGGCTGTAACCAGCAGCTCCAGGTTTAAAATCACTCGGGTGGTTTAAGGTGCAGATCCTCTCAGGTTTTGCACTGCAGGGGTTGTTCATTAAAGCAAATAACTCTCTCCTGAGGAGTTTGTTTGTCCACCCACGATGAAACCTTTCTGGGACTGCAGAGCACAAGTTTTGTTGTGTGGGATCCTGTTTTAGTGGTCAGCTGGAAACCTTTGACTGCTGTGTTATACCAGAGGGTCACTCCTGCCTTCTCAGCAACACTTGTCAAAGATGCTGCCCCCCAAAGGAACAGGTTTTCTCAGTGAAGAGCTGTTGGGAAAGTTAATCTGCAGGGGCAAGTCCAGCACATGGAAGAAAAGGACTGGCTCTGTTTGGAACAGCCCAGTCTTTCCCAAAGGAATGCATTTTCACACTGCTAATCCAGCTATACCAGTCTTGATAAACTTTGTTGTTTCATGTGGGATGGTGAATTTTGCTTATTTTAGAAATCCACCTGTAGATTTCTCCATGATTTCTGATACTGTGTGAAAACAGTGTGATCACAGCTGGAGAACAAATTCCTGATGAAAAAGCACTGACATGTGGTATTATTACTGAGCTAAATAATGGTCATGGAGAGCAGGAATAAGTGATGCAGTTGTTCTAAAGCATTACAAGTAATGCCCATTGCAAATCCTGAGGATGTGCTGTTGAGAGTGGCCTGTGTTGTACCTTGGTGTGAATGTGCAGGCACTGCCTGGACTCACCTCCCTGTTGCTTTACAAATCCACAACTTTTGGTCACAATTGTTTTCAGCCAGTTTCCAGGCATTGCCTTGTCCTGTTCCTGTGTGCCATGCACCAAACAACCTCCAGTGCCACTGGAGATTTATTCTTGGGCCCAGGTTTAACTCTTGGAACCCTACCAAATTTGTGCTTACAAGAAAAACGAAATTGTTTAATATTTTTATATACACAAGACTTCAAACTCATTCCTGTTACTTGAATGTGTTCTCCCTTTGTTGTAAAATGTTCCTGTTTTGTGAGGCTGGCACACCCCAGAGGTTCAGCAGACTGAGCTGTGCTGAGCCAATGCTCAGTTTTGCTGCTCTCCAGAGGTCTGGATAGGACAGATATTGCAGAGATGAATCCTTGCTCCCTCCATGTGCAAGCAGCCTCTTGGCTTTTTCCTGGGCTTGCTGTAGGCTTCTAATGAGGAAGAAATATAAGGCACACTGATGTGTGATTTGCATCCTTCCAGAATTCATTGCCTTCCTTAAAATACTCAGCTGAATTTAGTGCTCAGATTAAAAATGCTATTTCAGTAATTGTTTAAAGGCCAACGGGTGAGGCACTAAACAAAAGCTATCATGTTTGCAGAGCAAAAAGCATTTTCTGTAACAGCTTCCTGCTATTTGTTGGTGTGGTGGGGAATGGGAAGGCTTTGAAACCTACTCCATGAATCATTCCCAGCATTTCACGTTCCTGAAACGTGAGTATTACTTCTGAATGTGTAACTACACTCTTAGAGGCTTCTGTGATTTAGAGAGAGCTCTCAGAATACTAAAAAGTCATTATTTACTCTCTCCCAGTCTATTAGTGCAGAACAAGGCTCACACTGGCTCTGCCCTGGCAGGGCTGATTGCTCCTCAGTGCACTTGTCTTGTTTATGGGGGGAAAGAGGCTCTTTTTGGGATTTCTGCTCCCTCCTGGGACATCCCTTCTCCAGACTGCCACTTGTGCTGCATTCGGTGTGTGTGACAAAGGGTGACAAAGCCAGGGATCCTCACATGTCGTTGGGATGGCCCCAACACAAAAAGTGACACCAGAAAAGTTCAGAAGGTTTATTCATTATGGCCACGTGCTTTTATACAGTTTTTACAAACCTTGAGGGCAACTTCTAATTGGTTAACGGCTTTCTTGTTAATTATTTTATTGGTTAGTAAAAGCTGTTTCACTTGTTTATCAATTCCATCATTCTCAGATTGTTTACACATTTTCTTTACTGATTCTCATGGGACAAATCCCTTGTTATTAAAGGTATTTTTCACCCTCAGAATAGATTGTGTTGAAGCAACTTCTCATTTCCAGAACAGCTTCCTGTGGGAACTTACAGATTTCTTGTTAGCTGCACTTAGAAGAATTGACAGGCTGGCTTTTCACCCTGTTCCTACACCCACAGCCTCACCTCCAAGCAGTGCCTGCTCCTCACAGACCCTCCAGAGCTTCCCAAACCCTGGGGGGAGTCACCTCAGTGCAACACCAGCTTTATGAAGCTGGAGTAGCTCCAGCCTCAGCAGGGTCTGGCAACCCTGTTGGGTCTCACCATTTTCCTCCTGTGCTCCTTGCATGTGCTTGTGGAGCTGGGTGATGTTTATGTGATAGGGCTTGGATCACTTTGTCTCCTAAAAATGGAATGTCTCATCATTAATTAATTATTGGAGATGCTCTGGTGTAGCCCTGGTTCCGTGCCTGAGGTGTTTTGGTTTTCTGAAATTCCTTTCCCAGGGAATTTCCTGTAAAGAGGAGAAATGTTTTTGTAACTGTACCTTTGTTATTCATTCCTTTCCCTAGGAGGGACTTCTTCTTGCTGTCCCTCTGCTCTGAGCAATGTGAGTGAAGAGGTTTGTCTTTGTGTCACCAATCCAACTGGTCTGTGTGAAATAGTATAAAAGGGAGACACATCCCAAAAATCAAGGAGTCATTTTCAGCCTGCTGAATCTCGGGATCTGTGTCATTGTGGTGTAAAACACACTGTGGTGTGGGGTGGCTGTGTCTGACACAGCTGCAGGGAATGGGAACTCTGGAAGTTTTGCTGCTGTGTTTCTGCAGGCAGCTCTGGATGGAGGAGTGCTGCAGAGGGGATGTTTACACACAGCTCCTTCAGTGCTGCTGCCAGGGGCTGTTTATTGAACTTTACACGTGTAGCAGCTGTCAGCAGCTGTGCCTGAAATGGCAACACAGAACAAGTCAGGACCTGTACAAAAATACAGGCTTTCATTAAGTTTCAAACCCTTTTCCTGAAATGAGTAAAGCTGTATTTTCACCTGGTTTTATTACCCTGATGTCCATTAAAAACCCACTATTGTTAATTTGACTGCACATTTGACAGCAGCAGCAACAAAACCCCCACTCAATACATCTTTAAATTGCTTTGGTTATGTCAGAGATACAGATAATTTTCTTTTTAGAGGCTGGTACAGTGCTGTGGTTTGGATTTAATGCAGGAATAATGTTGGTAATACAGTGATGTTGTTGATAAGGATTTTTCAGTGTCTCGTGCTCTGTCCATGAGCACAAGATGATGGGAGGGAGCATGGCCAGCACAGCTGACCCAAACTGGCCAAATGCTCAAGCTTTGAGTGAGAGTTACGTGGTAAAAATGATTCCAACAAACAATGTGAGATTGGTGGTGACCATTTATATTGTGTATCTCTACCAATTGAGTAATATCTAGTTTATTTTCTCCAGGCTATAGTATCTATTTTATGAATGCACTTGTACTTCATAAATCATTTTCGAGAGCAAAAGGGAGAAAAATGAAAAATCCATTTTCCTTCAACCCCTTGGGTCTTTATTTAATTTTTAATGAAATAGAGAGGATACTTCATCAATGGCAGCAATGGAGTAATGGCTTTAAACTGAAGGAGAGTAGGTTTGGACTCGATTTTAGGGGGAAATTCTTCTCAGTGGGGATGGTGAGGCCCTGGCACAGGTTTTCAGGGCAGCAGTGGCTGCAGTGGTGTTGGGAGGGTGCTGTGGTGTCATTTGGTGTTTTACTTCAAAGATTAATCAACCATAAAATGTGTTTATTTCCAGGTCAGAATTTTCCATCCTGAGTTTCTCTCTAGATTATGTTTTGCTGCCAGACTTGCACTTGCTCCCTTCAGTTTTATTGTTTTTTCTTAGATGAAGACTTAAATGCCTTGGAGAGTTCTGAGTCCTTTCCTTCCTAAATGTCCATAGTTTGGTATTTTCCTAATTACCAAATTATTAATTGGTTTTCTTAACCGTGAGTGCCAGGAGCAGATTCAGTGATTTGGTGCCTATCCTGGCCTGTTTCACACAGGAAAATGAGGAAATATGTTGTGGCTCTTTGATAGAAAACAGGAAATGTTGCTGTTCAGTTTTAGCAGGAGAGCAACCCATGTCAAGGAGTTGTCATGTTCCTGTTCTACTTTCAGTGGCCTTGGTCTGCTGTCAAAAATATAAAATGCTTCTTGCTTGCCTAGGAAATATCTCAGTCCATAAAGGGGTTTTCTATACAGGAGAAGAAAAGTCTCTCATTCTCACACTAATGGAACTTGCTTTAAGAAATATTTCTATTGCAGCCATTATTAACTTGATTTCCAGTGCATCATTCAGATCTAGAAGGTGTCTCAGCTCTTCCACAAAGCAGGTGAGGAATCTGGATCATCTCAGTGCATTAGACTCAATCACATTTATGTACTATGGCACTTTAAAGGTCTATTTAAGGAGTAAGAATTAGAGCTTGATTTACATTAATGATCAACATGTAATTCAGCCAAGATTCATGCTTCTCTTCAGCCCTGTGCTATCATCCTGAATTATTTCAGCAGCTATTTGCACACTGCCTGCACTGTAAAATACAAAAATATTCTTTATGGGGCAAAGGTGAAATTCCAGCTGCTCCTTTATCAAAGGCACAAATTTACCACTTGGTGCTCCTTTACCATGGATGGCACCAGCACCCCTGACTGGTTCCTGCTGATATTGCTGATCAATTATTTCCTTCTCCACAGGTGCTCTCCCCAACCTGCTGTCTGTTATTACCATGCCAGCTGTATGTAGAAGCTGCATATTCAATTCTTGATGCATTTATTACACACAGAACAATCTCTGAAGATAAACCTCCATTTCACCAACCCTCAAACAGACTCTGAAAGTTTCATGGAGTCTTCAGAGCTCCATCTCTGCCGTGCACTGCCAGCAGAATGACTCTAGGCAGCAAACCTGAACATCCTCACAGCCATCAGCAGCCTGAACTCTCCTCACATCAGGGTTTGGCTCTGATTTCTTGTTTTGCTGCCTTGGATGGCAGTTCTGCTAAATTTTTATTGCTTCCTGTGCTTATGGCTCATTTATTGTTTTTCATCTATTTGCTCACTGAGTGGATTTATTACCTTTGCATAAAATAATTCTCTTGAGGTCGCTACTTATTTCCGCAGAGGGTTCTTCAGTTTTAAATTGTTCTGTAGTTTTTGGTTTCTGTTACTCGTTTACAGAAGAATTTTGGTAGTAATCTGCATGGATCCTGAAAAAAAAAAAAAAAAAAAGAAGAAGAAACAATAATAATTAGAAGAAACTCAGCAAGGAAAAAACAAATTTATTTTATAAGTTATCACATTTAGACCTTTGCCTTTAAAGAAAATTTCCCTGAATGGCAATTTTCATCCCAGATCAGAAATTCTGGTGTGGCTGTGCATTTTCAGAGGAACTCTGCATGCTCAGTGCTCTGAGGAGTTCAGATCACGTGTCTGTCTCTAGACACATGATCAGATTTTAAAGAATAATTGAGCAGAGCACAAGTGCAGTTTATTCTCAGCCTGTGAGAGGTGAGCACGCTCTGGGGCTGCTGGCAGTTACCAGCACACAGCAAACTGCCATTTTGGAGAATGAAACAGAAAAACCCTCCAAATTCTGCCTTGCAGCAGAAGTGAAGCCATTCTTGAATGCTTTCACTGTCCAGTCTGAGCATTTCTTATGAGATGTTTACGTTGGATTAACTGTTTAATTAGAGAGATAATTTCTACAATTCAGCCTGGACTTTTATAACTTTCCATGATGTTTAGGGTAGACACCACACACTTCTGCATGGTTTATCCTCAAGGACTTGAGCTGCAAACAAACCTGCTGTCCTCTGAAATTCATGGAACCCTTAATATTAACATCAGGAACAGTTTAACATGTTGGAAACCAGATGAGAAGGGAATCCATTCCCTAGCAACGATGCAGGTGCTGAATTAAATGAACAATTGGACACCAGTCACAGATATCACATTTCTCTGTATCACTGAACAGCAGCTAATTAAAAAGTTCATTTAGGCAGAGGAATTATTTTTATGAATTCACAAATATGCTTTAAGCAAATACAAAGGAAAAGCAATAAAGCTTAATTTGCTTGTGAACACTCCACCCCATCTGCTGTCTACCTGTATTTCAGCATTTGGATGATCATTGCAGTGTTCCCCTTGTCAGAATACATCCAGCCCACTAACATGTAGCTGAATTCTCACCTTCCCTAGAACCTGACTGTGAGAAACAAGTTCAAATGGTGATGAAATAATTGGTTTTATTTGCTTTCCATTATGCAATGTGACAGCACTCACACGTGCTGCTTTTATTCAGGGGTTGTGAATTAAAGGGATTTTGAATTCTCATATTTCTGTTGCTGCACAAAGTAACTGTCACGTCCATTCCTGTGGGCAGGTGATTTCCTTAGAGAATGGATTTCCTCTCTTTTCCAAATGGAGAAATAGGAACAGAGCAGAGCAGTGATCATTCTCCTCTACATCTACCGAAATATCTCCAGTCCTGTGAAATTGTGCTTGAGAACATCCTTAAAAAGTGCATGCAGAGTGACTGCTAAGCACAGAGCAGGCAGAGCTGTGTCAATCATTGCATTTTATTTGATTTTTGCACTTTTTAGTCTTCCAATTTTCAAAAGCAGGTAGATCCGACTAGTTAGTGGGTTTTTTCATTCATATATGTCTGCCTAAAAGCTCATTCTCAAGTGAAAGGATGATGGTTCCATTGAAAGGAGGAAATTATGATAAGCTGATATCCTGCTCTTTGTAAAGCACTAATTCACCAGTGAAATTAAGTGAGGAGTGATACACTCAGGGTTCCTTGGGGGATTCTTCCTCCACCCCCATCCCCTAAACTTCAACAATCCATCCTGCAGGATGAATCCCTCATTCCCAGCAGGGCTTGGGGGATGTTTGGAGCCTTTACCAGAAGTCAGGGAGTGGGGGCTTGAATCCCCCTCCTCCAGCACTTTGCCTCAAGCAGGTGCCTGCTGCCCATTGCCAGAAAATCAAATTATTCCTGCAGTGTCCCCACTGCAGTGCCCTGTCCCTTGTCAGGACAGTCCCAGCCCCTCCAGGCAGAGGATTCTGATAAACCATCCTGTCCTGGCCATGCCACGCCAATGGTACAATTGTTAATCCATCCTGCAGGATGAATCCTTCATTTCCAGCAGGGCCTGGGGGATGTTTGTAGGTTGTACCAGAAGTCAGGGAGTGGGGGCTTGACTCCCCCTCCTCCAGCACTTTGCCTGCTTCTATTGCCAGAAAATCAGATTATTCCTGCAGTGCCCTGCCCCGAGTCAGGACAGTCCCAGCCTCTCTCCAGGCAGAGGATTCTGATAAACCATCCTGTCCTGGCCATGGCAAACAAATGATAGAATTGTTCTGCCCCCTTGGCCTTTCTGCTTTATTTCCAAGCCCTGCAGGAGCTCCTCCTCAGCTCTCCTTGGCTTCCTTATCCTCCCAAAATACACATTTGGTTCGTGCTGCCATCCATGGCTACACAGCTCCAGCCTTCCAGCAAAGCTTACGATTTTTTAAATTAATATAGTAAAAAATTAAAAGCTTGTCCTGTGTTCATTGATGATCCTGCTGTGCTCTCTCTGCAGCTCCTGCCTGACCTTTGTCAGGAAAACCCTCCCTGTGCAGGGCTGGCTCTGACCTGAGCCTGCCCCTCACAGAAATCACTGGCTGAACCCAATTTTATGGGATGTATTCAGAGATGTACGACTGTGAAAGCAGAACCAAATCATTTACTGCCAAGAATTCGGCTTTTTATTTAGTGGGAGGGGAGAGGACATTTTTTTTATAAGCTCCTTGTTCTCCTGGAGCACAGGGGATGTAGAGGAGATGGAAATTTGCGGCACAGGACATTGCTGGGGAGAGATCATTTGTGACACTGAGGACACTTGTACATTTGGGCTGAACAGATTATTATTAATTTGCTGTAACTCATTCTGTGCTCTTTGACAATTCTGAATTACCTCGGGAATGCAGGACTCACTTTCTTAACATTCTTCAAATTCAGTCAACACTCTGTTGCAGGTATTAATTTTAAAAATATCTTCAAGCACATTCTTCTGAACTGTCCATGTCCCAGTTTTTGTCCACTAAACATCATGAATAATAGTAAACCTGTAATCTTCTGGTCACATTTCAGTTGTGAAAATCATCCTTAAGGCTCTCCAAATGTATAGTGCTTTTCTACTTTAAAAAACAAGCAAAAAACCAAACAAACGAACAAAAAAATCCCACCACAAACAAAGAAGTCCAAACCCAAATCCTTGTTGTTTTCTTACCATTTCTTATCCCTTGAGTTGTCACCCGGCTGGTTTCACATTATTTCACATTTTTTTGATAAAGGTGGAACATTTAAGAAACAACTCGATCCATGTAGAAATATTTCCTCTTCCAAATTTTCATCTGCTGAAGTCAAAAAATGGCAATATTTCCTGTAAAGAACCAAGACAGCATCAAGGTCTTTCCCTTCTGCACATGAGCTGCCTGTGAATTTTCTGTCCTTCCCTGTTTCAGAGAGAGTGAGATGGTTTGGAGAGTGTGGAGCACCAGGGAGTGGAGAAGCAGCTTTGGGGTGTGAGGGGTGAGAGGGCAGCAGTGGGCACAGTGCCCTGGGACAGGGAAAATTTGACAATTTCCCCCAGCAGAGCTGCAGCTCCAGGGCACTGAAAGGCAGGGACTGCACCTCTGTCTCTCCCCTTCTCTCTGGTGGTGCTGAGCACTGCAGAACGTTTGCTCAGGGCAGGATGCAGCCAGAGGAGTTTGTTGGTGCACACCAAAGGGATCCTCGGGAGAAAAGGAGCTTTGGGGATGCTTCTGCTATGCTGAAGCTGGTTTCACACTATTTCACATTTTTTGACAAAGATGGAACATTTAAGAAACAACTTGATCCGTGTAGAATTATTTCTTCTTCCAAATTTTTATCTGCTGGAGTCAAAAATTTGCAATACCTCCTGTAAAAAATCAAGACAGCATGGAACTCTTTCCCTTCCAGGGAAAATCTGACACCTTCCCCCAGCAGAGCTGCAGCTCCAGGGCACTGAAAGGCAGGGAGGGCACCTCTGTCTCTCCTCTCCTCTCCTCTCTGGTGGTGCTGGGCACTGCAGAACGTTTGCTCAGTGCAGGATGCAGCCAGAGGAGTGTGTTGGTGCACACCAAAGGGATCCTCGGGAGAACAAGGGGAGAAAAGCAGCTTTGAGGAGTGTTGCTGCTGTGCCCAGAGGCTCAGTGTTTGAAGTGGCAGAACGACGTGCAAAATCAAAATGACTACAACCCTCAGCAGTGTAAACAATCCTTCCCTGGCTGTTTCCTGGGCTCCTCCTGCCTTTTGTGATGGTTTGATTCGTTTGGGGGTCATGCATCAGGCTCGCATTTCAGATGTTATTTCCTTTCTTCTTCTCTCCTGATTCCTCTCTCTTTCAATTTCTTTTTCTAATC
>VXBB01011168.1:0-15287 GCA_013399915.1 Illadopsis cleaveri | reverse complement strand
TGTTGGTGCACACCAAAGGGATCCTCGGGAGAACAAGGGGAAAAAAGCAGCTTTGAGGAGTGTTGCTGCTGTGCCCAGAGGCTCAGTGTTTGAAGTGGCAGAACGACATGCAAAATCAAAATGACTACAACCCTCAGCAGTGTAAACAATCCTTCCCTGGCTGTTTCCTGGGCTCCTCCTGCCTTTNACACCAAAGGGATCCTTGGGAGAACAAGGGGAAAAAAGCAGCTTTGAGGAGTGTTGCTGCTGTGCCCAGAGGCTCAGTGTTTGAAGTGGCAGAACGACATGCAAAATCAAAATGACTACAACCCTCAGCAGTGTAAACAATCCTTCCCTGGCTGTTTCCTGGGCTCCTCCTGCCTTTTGTGATGGTTTGATTCGTTTGGGGGTCATGCATCAGGCTCGCATTTCAGATGTTATTTCCTTTCTTCTTCTCTCCTGATTCCTCTCTCTTTCAATTTCTTTTTCTAATCTTCAGCAATGCTTAAATCTGTATCAAAGCCCAAAAACCAATGAATTAACACCAAAAGCAGAAGTGCATGCAGAGAAATGCACTGGGAGGGTTTGCCATGGGAGGATTTCTCAGGTCTGTGCACTGAGCCAGGACAGCTCTTGTTAAATGCCCTTCATGGCAGAGCAATAATAACTGAATTATTGAAAATAAACGAAGTCAGCATCTGCTGGAAGTTTTGGAGGCTATTGTTACCAAATGTTGCTACATTTTAGGAGCCAAGTTTTGAAAACAGTGATGCATTCTTCTTAGCAGCACTCCTGGAATTACAGCCAGCAAAATCTTTGTTAATGCAATAATTGCATGCTAGTGAATTACCAGGAGAAAGGACTTGAGGGCATAAAGATCTACACATTTACAGTGGATTAACAAAACAATGCAGAAGTTTGTATGAGTGCCCAGAAGACTCACAGATGCTTATAATCATTTTTTTAATAAATTTTAGTTGTAGTTTTTTTTCTAGTTTAGTTTTAGGGGGGCGTGTTTTGGGGTGGTTTTTTTGGTTGGTGTTGGTTGGTTGGTTGGTTGTTTTTTTAGTTCTCTTTTATTCCATTTTATTTTATTTTATTCCATTCTATTTTATTTATTCATGAGTTCAACATCAGCAAAAATCAGTTCACAATCAGGATGCAGGCAGTTAATTGGCCTTGGATTCACAGACACCTCCCTGTAGCAGCAGGGGTGTTTAAATGTGGAAGTAGCTGTCTCTGTCCTTCAAACATTGGCCTTTAGTTCTCCTCACTAATAGCTTTGGTCATTTAATAACTTATTTTACAGCAAGGATAGGTTAACAGGAGCTTTTATAGGTCAATGTCTTACAGGGAATTGGTGACCCAAAAACTGTAATTATGCATGTGAACTAATCCCTTGAATAATTGCTGGTGATTAACTGGCTCTTATCACTGAGACAGGTTATAAGGATTTGATATAAGAGGTGAGAACCAGCTTGCCAAACTTAGGGCAAGTAAATGTTATATATTTCATAAGGCCCTCAATTTACTCTCTTACATTAGACAATAGGGCAAATACAGCAACAACTGTGATTTTTATCAATTGCTATTGCAATCTCAAAAATTGCATCTCTAAGGTGAGCCTTGATCACAGCACATCAGAGGGCTTCAAAAATCTGCCAACCCTTTGTCAGTGCAGGAGGTTAAATGATGAGTGTGAGCAGTGCTGAAAAGTTTAACCTGCTGCAGTATTTCATGCACAGCTGCAGTTTTCTTCCAAATAGTTTGATACTGTGCAACAGAGCACAGCTGCATTGGGTTCATAAATATCACCCTGCAAGGTATTGAGAACAGTGCATGAAAGTCAACTAAATTCTGGATTTTTGGTACCAGGAAGCCCTCCAAAAAAGTGCCAGAACTACAAAAGGAACAGGACAAAGTGAGAGAGAACAGAAAATCTTCATGAAGAATCTCAATATGATTGCTGAATCATAGTGTGGGTGAATTAATGCAGCTTTTATTTCAGTTTAAGCCCAAAGTACATTGTTCTGAAGCTGCCCCCAGCTGAGCCCTCCCAGGAATGATGTACTGGAGATCTGTTGGAGGTTTGGAAGGAGGAGCTGAAGGAAATAACTGAAATTCTAACAATGTCTAAAAAATAACTCATTGCAAATAGTTTCAATTGAAGTGGTGTGTTTGGGAAGGAAAATTTCATGTGTGCAACACGACATATGGACAAATCTCAGGGAGAAAAAATCAAAGGGAATGACGTCGATCTGTCAGAACAAAGGTGCAAAATAATTTCTCTTATCCCAAGTACATTTCAAAAATATCAATCTGTAAAGTGTCTTGAGGTCTCTCTTAGGTTTTGGCTGTTGAGAGTGTTTCATTTTCTGCAGGATATTTAAATTTCTGTAGGAAAAGGGAGCAGACCCCAGATGTGGCATCTTGCAGGAGACTGATGGAATCAGCCCTTGTATTCCACTCTCCCTTTCCAAGAACATTTCCTTCAGCTTGCTGAAGCAGCCTGACCTTCAGGAAAAAGGATTTTTCTAGGTTTGGTGCCCCAGACTGCCCCAGCAGCTCAGCTCATATCCAAGGAACTCCCACAGGACTGTTTCCTAAGGCAGAACTCAGAGGTACCTACTGACTGTTTTGGTAAAATTGCTCTATAAACTGTCTGCTAGCTCACTCTACTTATTTTTAAGCACGTTATGTACTTCTAGAATGATAAATGCTGAAGAACTTAATTAGGTCTACTTATAATTGCTTATGCAGTTCCTTTAAGGACGCAGATTCACCTGGCATAAAATTAAAAAGAATAAATTTAAGAAGTGCTACCCTTTTAATTTGAGTACAAGTCAAAATAGTCTGGAACAGTCATTCCAGACAACATATACTGTTTTTACAGTGCAGAATAATTCCTGTTTTGTGCAGCTGCTGCTGATTAAAATAAATTCACCTAATTCAATTTAATAAAACTAGCTAATTTAGGAAAAGTCAATGCATTAAAATTTACTGTACATGACAACTTTTCTCATTTCAGAGTGCACCCTACCACCTCTATTTGATTAGATTTCTTATTGTAAGTTCTGAAAAGGTTAATGAACACCTTAACAAAGCAGCTCAGGTTCTCTAATTGGCTGTAATAAGCTGATGTGGTGATGGGCTGCTTTGTCGCTGTAATTCTAATGAGAGATCTTTGCTGTGCCATAAAAACAGCACAGAAAGAAGTGTAAAGGAGAAAAAACAGGATCTGCTGAGCTCCTGGTTTACAGATATGCTCCATGTCACTGTAGGACACGAAAGAAAGATGAGAGATCCCAAATATTTCAGAAGGCAAAGAGCACAGAAAAAAGGCTTTATTGTCTAATTCTTACTGCCTTTTATCAGGTGTTCCCACACAGACTGAACATGATTGGTGAATAGGAACGACACCTCTCTGATGCCATGGGTTAAACCAGAGAAACAGCAAAACACCACCTGGAGAAAGATTGTTCTGAGAAAGGAGAGCTGTTTGCCAGGGTTGTTTGGAGAAGAAACTTTCTTGAGGAATTTTTCCTTGGGGAAAAGTCAGCAGCTGCCAGCAGGCTGAAATCTCTCAGGCCCAGAAATATCAGGCCCACCCTCTAGAAATTGTTTCATTTGCTGGCTGATGTGAGCTGCTAACAAAGCTCTCTGCAGTTCTGTACTCCAGATCTGCAAGTGTGTACCTCAAAGGCAATTACTTCTCGCTCCCATAAAGGGAGACAGAAAATTCCTGTTACAAGGATCAGGCTGTAAAAAGGTGTCTGCTGAACTCTCCTCATCTGAAAGCCAGTTCTGCTTGGAGTTTCTAGCTGGGATTTCGGTTTGCCTTCAAAGTGGGTCTGCCTCTCACCCTTGACCTTGGTTTTGCTGGGGTAAAAATGAGAGGCTGGTCATCTTTGCTGTGCTACAGATCCATTTTCTTGATCATTCAGAAGAGTCAGCTCTGAATCTAGTTTGCAATACCACTCTTTGAATTCATCTGATGAATTCTACAGGCAGTACCTGAGCAGCACTAACACCTCTGGGTGTCTGTGGTGCTTTGGGTCTCTCTCTGACTGATGTGTTCCAGCATTGGCCATCTCACTCTGAACCCCACAGTGCCCAGCATTTGATCCTTTCATATTTGTTATTTTGTGCTCTTTCAACTCTAGGAACATGATTTTGTTAATGGTTTCCAATTTTCCAGCCTTGCCTTTCCTGCACTACTGAACTTCTTTCTGTTTGTGTAACATGAGTCCTCAAGGATGTGCAGTTTTCTGTATGGCATCCTGAGCTTTTCTACATTCCTTAAACTGCATAACACCACTCTTTGAATTCATCTGATGAATTCTACAGGGAGTCCTTGAGTACCACTAACACTTGTGGGTGTCTGTGGTGCTTTGACTGACTGATGTGTGAGATTGCACTTGGCCATCCCACTCTGAACCCCACAGTGCCCAGCGTTTGTTCCTTTCATATTTGCTTTTTTGTGCACTTTCACCTCTAGGAACATGCTTTTGATAATAGTTTCCAATTGTCCAGTCTTGCCTTTCCTGTATTACTGAACTCCATTCTGTTTTATGATAATGAAAACACCGAAGAAGCTAAATTCTGGAATTCCTATTCAGAATCCATTTCTTAAAATCAGCATCATCTCACAGGCTGTTCAAAGTGCCTTACAGATTGTTAAAAGAAGCATTTTTCTCAAAATTAGATTTAACCTTCATTTCTGTTTGTCATTGTGTTGTAACACACAGCATATAAACATTATTTAGAAAACACACTCACCAATTAACCAGCACTTATTTTAAAAAAAATATTTGGGGTTACAAGTGAATTTGAATATCAAAAATATCTACTGCACTCCTGAGCTCCCCTCATTAAATCATCACCAGAAAAAAGGCCTGATTATGTCATAGCAGGTAGAAGTGACACATGGAGTGATGAACTCATTCACTCTGCTGATGAGGCCATTCAACTGAGTCAATATTAGAGATTATAACCTGCCATAGCTGAAAACACAGAAAATTTACTTAATCAGTTACCGGGAGATGAACACAAAAGGAAATCTCAATCAGCGTCTGTGTGTGGGGAAATATTTTAATTTCACCAGATACTTCATCACTGTGATAGAGATCCAGGGGGTCACTTGGATTGTACAGGAGGTTCCTTGTTTTGTGTCTTGCCTGTTTTCTGATTCATTAGTGCTGGGGTTTGTCCCCTGCACACTCGTCCTGTGTACAAGTGATGCCTTAAGTTTTATTTTTCATGTATTTCATGTTCTGTGCTGCCCAGGGGTGCAGCTCTGAGCTCACAGTCAGTGTCACTCAGCTCTGCACACAGCAGGGACACAAAACAAATCCTTTTCCTGCTGCACACCAAGGACAACTTTCAGCCCAAAAGCACAAACAAGGGTGGCTGGAGGGAGGAACAAGAAGGATGGGACCTCACAACCTGGAGCTGGAATTGGACATTAATGTAATTACGTGTAATTGGAATTAAACCCCAATATGCAAAATGGGCCAACAATTAAACTCCAATATGCAAATGGACCAAAACCTAGAAAAGTGTGAGGCCTCATGACCGGTCAGCCATTTTGTGACCATTTTGGGTCCATTTTATGACCATTTTGGGTCCATTTTGGGTCCATTTTGTCACCATTTTGTCACCATTTTGGGTCCATTTTGGGTCCATTTTAGGTCCACCTTGGGTGTAGCCTTGGCCAGGCCCTTGTCCTCCCTAAAGGCCTTTCAATAAATATCTACTTTGTTCTCTAGTCCAGTCTCTGTTCCAGCTCAGCCTTATCAAGGATGATCACTGATGTTTAGCTGATTCCTCTCTGTAAAACACAGACTGAGAGGTGTTGAGAGAAACAGCAAAATGACACTGAGCATAATGGAGAGTTAATGGGGGGCTGCTCTGGCTGCTGCCAGGCAAGCTGGTGTCAGAGGCATTACAATAACTGGTATTATTTCTATTACCCAAGGCCTGTTATGATCCTCTGAGTGCAACTGAGCTGTAAAAGCAGGGATGGGCAGTATTGAAAAATTACTGTAATAGAGAAGCACAGAGCTGAGTGTAATTTGGGATGATTGCAGCAGTTTCTGTGCTACTTCTGAAAATGGTGGCCCCACAAAGGGTTGTGGCATCCCAGCACTGCATTTAGAGCAGGAGAAGGGTACACATCAATCTTCCCCTGAAATGCCATGGACAGGATGCAGCTGGCTGTTATTTGCAGATTCCCGAAGAGTTTAAGGAAGATTGAAAGGTGACTATAAAATGGTGACAATTCAGTTTAGCCCAGTGAGATATTTCCATTCCTTCTGTGTTTGTGTGTGCGCTTTCTGTGGACAACAAGTGAGCATTTGATCCTCAAAATCTACTTGCCAGCTAGTTTTATTCACTGACTCCTTGATTTCTTTTGCTTGCACACCAGCACTGATCTGCTTAATAAACTAAACACCTCTGTAATGTCAAAATCAAAACAGAAACTATTTTTCCATATCCAGAGACATTTGAAATATTTCCAAGAGTTCTAAATGTCACTAACTGAATTGTGTTGTCACTCTTCCTGTATCATCATCTAAACAGTAACTAGGAAGTGATTTAATCACAATTATTTTGACTACTCACCTTGAAGATATCTTTACTATATTGACAAATTATGTCATTTTTGTCATAAGTACTTCAAATAATTACAGCACTTGTCAAGAATCTCTAAATCAGATTACTTATACAAAAAAAAGATTTTTTTTCTTTTAAATTCTATATATGAATCAAGTTACGTGCCGTCCTTGATGTGGCATCACATCACTTCTGCTGACAGGTGATAGGATCACAGGTAAAGAAATCTATTTTACCAAGGGATTATGCCTGACAGGGCCTGAGAGATTTTGTGTCATCCAGAAGCTGATTGCAACCCCTTTTGTGGAGGTTTTGGGAGCTGCCCATAAGACTGGGTGACAGGGCTATCACATCGAGTTTGCATCTTGTCCTGCTTTAATAGAAATGGACACCCAGGTTTTTTTTCATTTTGAAATTCAGTATTTGAGGTTATGAGTTGCCACTGGAATCCTGAGCAGCCTGTCTGTGGTAGACACTTTACATTTTGTCCCCTTCTGGGTTTTAAACAAGCTTACAGGATGGAGCAAACGTTTGTCACTTCTTGTCAGCTCAGTGATGGAAATGTGGAGCTTCTCCTCAAACTTCAGACAGAGCTGTTTTGTTGCTTTCCATCTGCATCAAGGTTATTCAACGTTTAGAATCTCCCTGCTATTTTGATAGATGGGACATTTAAAGCTTTTATTTCCCTCCTCCCCCAGCTGAAGACTGAAGGAAATGTCATTTCACCGTTTTTAACTTTCTGTGATCAGATGTATGTAACTGAAGCCAAGCAGCTCTGGAAAGTTGGGACTGTTCCAAGGGAGCCTGCTTCATTTGGTGAGAGAAGACTCATCTCTCTTCAGCAGAATCTGTAGCCAAATGCAAAGGGCACAGCCTGGAGCCTGGCTGACCTGCAGCTGCTCACCCCCTCAGGAGACCTGCCTTGAAATCCCACTGAAAATTCTCCAGGACAGACTTGTCTCCTGGAGCCACAAGGTTTTTAAAAATTAAATTTAAGCAAATCAACAAGTTTTAGCCCATCCTGGTTTACAGATGGGTCCTTGGAGTGTTTTGAGGAACAGACCAGCAGGATGCAAAGACCCATGAGTGACATCCTGTAGAAACCTGGGTACAGTTTTTAACGTGCAAGTATCCACGTAATTTGACATTACATCAAATTTGCCAGCTCCTCCAAGTCCTGAGTGCACAAAGGAGAGAGGCTGCTGCTCTCTGAGGTGCAGGAAGGGCTGGGATAACAGACCCTGGGACTGCACTGGGGTAACTCAGAATTGTGTGCATACCTAAACCAAAAGAAACTTCAGTTAAAATCTTCACTGCCTGAATTAAGTGCACCGTGAGATCAAATTTGTTGTTTACAGCACGTTTTTCCATTAGCAGCGTGGCAATGTGAGAAATGCATTTCAGGCAAAAGGAAGAGCACATCTTGGCACTGTGGCTTAAGTAGATTTCCTCTTCATTGAATAGATAAATGAAGTTCCCACAATGTGTTACTGGAAGTGTTGTTTCTATTCCACTGTGGCCCCCACAGGGGATACCCAGCTCTGGTGCTCCCCATCAAATCCAGTTTCCAGCTGGGGTTTTCTACTTGCTCCATCCATTGAAATGCAGCCCTGTTTTCTCAGCTGTATTTCTCTTTTCCATGTAAAATACTGTTGGGTTTTGCAGCTCAGAATCAGTGGTTTACCTCATTGCTAGTGGCAGGTAATGGCTCTGTGACACAGCAGAGATTGTGCTGACAAAATGGTACAAAAGCATTTCCAAATGAAGGAGCAGAGGAGTGGCAAATATAAAGTTAAATTTCATTGTCACCCAGGGTTGCATGGATGGGTGTTTTTCTCTTGTCCAGCAGACACTGAAGATATGGAGTCCAGTGCAACTCAGTTTCTATGTATTTAGTGTTTCTGGGAAAGTTTTATTTCATTAAAAAGGCTGAAAGGATTTTTTTTTAAAACAAAAAGGGATTTGATTTTTTTTTTTTTTAATCCCTCTTTTGGAATGTTGATGAAGCTCATATTGTAAATTATAATATTATAATACTATTATATAATAAATTATAAAATATTCTAATATGTAAATTATAATACTAGACAATGAATAGTTCAAGAGAAGATTGCTTAATCTCTGGAGGAACAGTCAGAGCACCTATTTCACTTCCAACTTAGTAGATTGGCCAGTTTTAGCTGCTTGTTTTTCACAGAGCTTTAATTTAATTTCCAAAATATTTTCAGTAAAAGTAGTTATGGTGCTGGAATCTCTTTTGCTGCATTGGATCTTCCTGAGCTCCCCAGTCCTGCTGAGGCGATTTTGGACTTTTCTGTTTGACATCACGTACAGCTGGAGTTTCACAGGGTCATCCCAGGTGATCTGAGGGCTGTGGAAATGTTCTTAAACACAGCTCAGAGCAGACCTTCAGAGGGGAGGGAGGAAAATCCATGTATGCATGGAAGGGAGGAAGGAAGGGGAAAACAAAGCTGAATGAAGCACTCACTTCATTCCATAAAGCAGCAGCTGCTGAGGAGGGAGCTCCAGTGTGACTGCAGGGTTTGACTTCAGTTATCACATCACTTGTGTGTGGACTCAGTTCTCATCTGGAACTTCCCATGACTTCACCCAAAGCATCGTTCCCTGCCTCTCCCAGGCTGGGTATAAGTTTTTCTGGTTTATTTTTAAGAATGAACAACTGTGAGATGAGAGTGGCTGAACTTCCAAAGCAGTGCCTTTGCAGCTCATTTGTTTCCTTAAAATCTGAATGCTTTGCCATGGCACAAAAGCTTTTAACTTTACTCCTTGAAGACAGAGTATTTTATCAACTGCTGTGTCTTTTACACATTTTGAAATAAGTTTAGCCTTCCCTGCAATGCTAATGGGCATCTGTCTCATGAGGGACCTGGTTTCCTTTGTAGAGAGAGATGTTTGCAGTGAGCTGGAAGAGGAAAGGTCCTTTTCTTATCTGACATAGAGGGTTTATTTTTCATTTTCAGCATTCAATTAGAGCAATAACAGCTTCTTGGAGAACACTACATCCGGCATAATGCATATTTTACTGTGAAATAATACTTATTTCTCTCTCATCACTTAGGATCTGTTGGTCACCCACACGTTTACGAGCCTGTTTTACACAGCTATTTCTTCTTTACAGAGCAGGGACAGGAAGGGAAGCAGACTCAGCAATTGTCACATCACAGGTTTGACAGTCATTAAATGTCACCATAAAGAGACCCAGCCATATTTCATGCTCCTGACTGCGGGTGAGTGCTATTGAAATTGTGGCTGCACTCTGCAGTGTTTAAATAGAAATTACTCCATACCCAATGACAAGGCTTGGCCTGCATAGGAAGGTCCAATCCAGATAAACACAGGCACCTGAACAACCCCAAACTGAAAAAAAAAAGGGGGCAAGATTTTCCCCTGAAATTGCTATTGAAACATCCTGCTTTCAACACCTAGTGAAATACCTGCCCAGGGGTATTCAGAAAAAAACCTAAAAGTTGTGAAAATTGACTTCCAACTTTTTCAGGGTAAGAATGGANCTCAGCCTTCCCAAGGCATCAGATAGGAAATGCTCTTGCTTGATTTGTCTTTTGTAACTTTCAGTCTCCTGTCACCTCTGGAGCAGTAAAAGATGCAAACTCTGCATGGTTTTTAGTATGAGTTGAGTCACAAAAGTTCAGTGAAGCTGCTGAGCACAAGGGCTGTCATTTGTTCAGGCTGAAAAGTGAAGCAAACCCCTTTGCTGACAGCCAGGAGAGCAGTGGGATATTTAGACTGAGCAACACAGAGCAGGAAATTTTGGCACCTGGATGCTAAAAGTGGCACCAAGAAGCTCATGCAAAAGCCTTTAAGCTAAGGAAAAGCTAAATATAGAAATAAGTAGTCAGAACTTGGCAACAAAACCAAAAGGTTGCAATTTGACCTTGAAAACTCCATGACAAGAGAGTTCCTTTGGCTGATGTGCCAGCTGGAACGGGGCAGGGAATTTGGATCAAGGTATTTAACATTAGAGTTCTAATATGGTGCTAATCACACCCTGGAGATGCCCAAATCAGGACTTTCTTGTCCAAACAGAAGCAATTTAAAAGACCCTGAAAGGACATCCAAAACTGTCCACAAAGTGACAGCAGAACACATTCCTTGGAGTTTTTACATTAAATGAACCTTTGGTTTAGGTGCTGCAGCCCAGGGGGAGGTGGGCAGGGGAAGTGAAGGGGAGAAGCTCAGTGAGAATTACAGACATGCCATGGGCAGTGACACACTGAGTATTTTACAGAATAAGCAGAGTTTTGGTTAAACTCTTGGCATTGTTTCAGACAGTTGTTTCACAGACTGTATCTGCTATGGACAATGGGGATAAACTGTGTGGTGTCTGCAAGCTTTTAGCTTAATTTGTATATTAAAAGCTGAAAAAAGCTAAAAAAGAAAAAACTTTACCAGGATTTTGTAAATACTCTTTCTGCACCAAGTGTGACAGGCTTGGACAACCAGAAGAATTTATCAAGCCATCACTCTGTAAATTGGATCAGAGCTTAAATTAAAATGTGCATTTTCATTTTCACCGAGACTCTGCTGCAGGAATTCAAAATACAATTTCTATCTAGTAAAGCATTTGGTTAAATGTCCCCTGAATTTAATAATTAGATGCAGTGGAGATGCTTCTCTCAGAATGCAGCACTGCTTTAGTGATGGAATATGGACAATTCCAGCAATGTCTGGGAGCTCTGGTCTTCACTGGCCCACATGAGGCCTCAGCTTTCACACTCCCACCACTAGAAATTCAATTTCTGCTAGAAGGAATACAATAATGTGTTAGTTATTTTCTAACTGGAGTTAACAAAGTGATTTCTGTATTGACCTGGCAGACTATACGCCTGGAGGTTCTGAACTGGCCTCCAATTTCATCTGCCATGTAAAATATTGCAGGACACAAATGTCTGTTTATTTAAGGAGATGTAGGACAGACCTTTGTTGTGCATATACCTCAAGGAATGACTGACATGAGTGTGAGAAATATGGATATTGAACAAACAAAACCAGAGATATATTTTCCCTAATGGATTTTGGTCTGTATAGTTGAACTGCAAAATTTCGGAGTAAACTCTGAATTTCCATTCCCACAAAAACATTCCTGTTCTGGGTGCTCTCAGGAAGAGCAGAGAATTCAGGGGTAGGGAACAGACCATGGATGGGTCCAACCTGTCACCTCCTGCTCCAGCACAGCATTGTGCTAATCAAGGTGAGGGAATAATCAGAATAATCATTCTCAAATAACAGTCCCAGGTCAGGCTGTTCCTCCTGCAGGTTTGGAGCTGCTCAGGTGTTTGGGAGTGTAATCTGTCTGCTCTGAGAGCACTGCAGGGATCACACAGCAAACCTCAGTTAGTGTTAAATTACAAAAAAAATAACATTTCTTCTCCTTCCCTTTCAGTCTCCATTTCCATTTACTGTCTTTCTGTGCTGGAGATTTACAGGAAAGCTCTGGCCAGATATTCAAGGACTTCAGTAATGTTCCCTGCTGTGTCACCATTATTGATCAGCACCAAGCATAACAGTTGTATAAATACAGATAATTGAGAAAGCTTAATTTCATTAGTAAAAATTAATGGGCATACTCTGTACTGAAAAGATAATTTTGCATAAAAGTAATTAGGGCAATCAATTTTATTCTCCTCAGTCATCTGCAGTTTGCCATATTTCTTGAATCTTTTTTTTTTCTTCTTCTTCTTCCAAGCTGCAAAATTCTAGCTTTTTATTTCTACACTTGGTTCTATTTCTCAGTTATAATCAGTGCCTTATCCTTCTCTTAATCTCCTTGGCATATGATAATTGTTCATTAAAATGTGCATCTCTAAGTTTGCAGATGATCCTGGGCACAACTGAAACAATGCACTGCGTGGAAAAAAATATTGTTTGATTCTACAATTGGAATTGCTATGTTGTCTTAATCTAAATAACTTCCTTTTGATGATCTATGAAAGAAAACATTTATCTTTGTAGTAAGTGTATGGCAGCAATCTGTAGCAGTGACAAAGCTATTAAAATGCCAGTAAGTTTTAAATATATAAGCAAACATATCTATAGGCAGGTTTATTAAAAATTAAATCCTGCGTTTTAAGCAATTTTAGTCATGGAACTAGTTACTATTAAGATTTAGATTTCGATTATGATAAGTATTTCTTCAGAATTTAAATTATTTTAATAGGATGCAACCTAGGATTAAAGGAGAAAAGTCTCTATCAAGCCTTTGGTAACTGTTCCTAACATCCATCCATTATCTCTGTGCTCAGATCTCTCTGGAGTTTTGATCTGCCTTATCTGCTGCTCCAACTGTCTCCTCCATTTATTTCTTTTCCTCCTGAAAACACTCCAAAAGTCACCCCCACATGCCTGAGTAAATAAATAGGAAAGCACGGTGGATCAGGTCTTAAAACATTTGTGTTCCTCCATCAGGCAAATTTCCCTGTTAGTTTTCTGTGTGCTGAGGTGGGGCTGTGACACAGCTGAATTCCACTGAGGCTTTTAAGGGGAGGTTTGTGCTCTTTTCATAGAATTGTCTCCAAACACTGGCTGCAGCTTCTGCAGTAATTGACTCAACCCGAAAATCAAGGTTGGAGTGTTGCCTTCCAGCAGCTGGAAGAGAAAAAAAGGAAGTTTTTTAGGACATCGTATGGGGGGGGAAAAAACACATGTTTTGGCATCATTTGTGGGATGCTGAGGTGTGAAATGATTTCAGGTAAATTTTGGAGCTTTTTCTGAGGCATAACTGAAACTCAAGAAAGGTGAAGAGTATTGGTGATACACTGCCTTAATGGCTAAGCCAGGATTCAAATACAAACTTTTTTTTCTTAACAGTTGAACCTGTCTCTGCTTTTAATTAGTTTTATGATGAAAAACAGAAACTAAAACTGTTGCTCCAGCAGAAAATCCACTTTTATGCTTGAATGGTCAGCTATAATGACTATGCAAACTGAAATTACGTACATTTCCTTTTTATTGCTCTAACTACAGAGGACACACTGCTTTCCTGCAACCTCAACTTCTTGCATTTCCTGTTTCTTTCTTTCAAGAAAGCAAAGCATTTTTAATTCTAGAAATCGGGGTTGGGAGGGGAGGTTTTCCACTCCTAGATTTGAAAATATTTCAACAATCTCAGTGATTTCTTGGAAATCTTTAGATTTTTTTTCCCCTCAGCTTCACATATTTTGATATCATCTGTACTGATTAGATGGGGATAATTTGGTGCCTGGTCCTGGAAACACTATGAATTTTCCATGTATTTTTTTTTAAATCTTATTTTTGTCATGATCTTAGGGCTGAGGTTGTTTGCATGACACAACTGTCTTAACTGTATGAAAGGCAACAATTGTTTAGAATCTGATGGCTCAGGAAAATGCTACTGAAACAAAATAAATCTCAGCAGTAAAAAACCCAAACAATCCCCAGAACAGCAGAGCTGGAGCACGGTACAGCTGCATCCTGCAGGGAAACCCTGAAAAATCCTGACAGTGAAAATAAAAATAAGGCTGAGCCTGAGGGGGAACAAACCACTAGGATGGAGGCAGATATGTCTGGAAAATTGGTTAGAAACTTTGGTCGATTTCACCTTCTGCCACCCACATTCCTGAGTCAAAACCTGAATGTGGTCAGTAAATTCTTTATCACTGTGGTGTTCACCCTTTGAGCACTTGGACCCTCTTGTAATACCCTGTGCTGGATGCTGGATTTGGGGTTTTTTTCCCAAATAAGTCTGAAACTTCTAAAGGATCATCACTTCATCTATTTAATTTAATTTTCTTTCAATGCTAGAAGGTGTGTTCACTCATTGCTCACAACACCAAACTCTTCAGAGCCCCCTGTCCAATTTCCCACAAGGTGTGATCTTTATCAGGGGGCATTTGATCAGCAGTTTAAATCAACGTTCTGAGATGGAATCTGAGACAAGCCCCCAGATTTAAAACATCTGCTTCCTGCCTCTAAAAATTGGTGTAAAATTGTAATGGGGAAATAAAGCCTTCTGCTTTCCAAAGAACTCTGGGCAATAGCTGAGGAATTGCCACTCCCAACTCAGGGAATAAGGACACAGATGTTACCCCTGATGTCTGCAATGGTCTGTCACAAAGGTAACACGGCTGCTACCCCCATGACAAATGCTTTTTATTCCAAAACTTACACTTCTATTAAACTGATCAATAAAACCACTTGGGTTAGATTTTTTTTTCTGCCTCTCCTCCACCCCGAGAATCAAATCTTCACTTTTTTTAGCCAGAGTATGGGTAGTCTGTCAATGTTGCATCCACAATTAAGTAAATCTGATGCTGTGAGTAATTAATTCTTTGGGGGCCCTTCAGCAGAGAGCTCTCAGTGAAGGCAGGGACACTTCCTGACCCTACACAGAGGTTTGGGGTCTCCTTTGTGTTTTTGGTGTGTATTTGCAATGCAGGATTTGTCAGTCCCCACCCAGCTCTCTGTCAGCAGTGGAAGCTCTCCAGACCATCTCAAGATTCTTAAATTGATCACTTGAGAAAAAGCTTCCACCAGAGTTTCTGCTCTGGGTGTTTTTTTGAACTGTGATCTGTGTTTGAAGCTGTTTGAGAAGCTGTACTCAAAAACCTTTGCAAGCAGAGACAAATCCTTAAACAACAGTTGTTTTATGATCTCTTGGTGTTCTTATACTTCTTAACAGCTCTGCAGAGATGGCA
>VXBB01011162.1:98727-128451 GCA_013399915.1 Illadopsis cleaveri | reverse complement strand
TTATTTATTTATTTTAATTGTGGAAAACAAGGAATGGAGTCCTTCAGAACATGCCCTGGAACCAGGCCTGAGTGAACACACTCCCAGCTCCAAACAGAAGGGCTGTGGAAGTCTCAGACAGAGATCAAATGAAGGCTGATCTGTTGAGCAAGGAGAGGAGGAGAAGAAGAAGAATACACCACGAGCTACCATGAGATTCCTCCAGTGTGTTATTCTTTTTAAGTAGAAACATGTGGTGGAAGATTAAGCAGCATCTTTTTAATCTCCAATTGTCCAGCTCCCCCTGCTGTAATTACATATTGGACACAAATGGCAACAGATGTTCGGCGTCTAAGCTAAGAATTATATACTTACTCAATATCCCAGTGATTCAAAACACTGACTGGGAGGCTGGAATTTAAATTTACATGGAGTGGCAAATGAAAGAGAGTTCCTAGAACACCATGAGGCGCAGAGAATATTAATGCAAACTTGAGGACGCACCCTCAATGGAAGGAGACAGACTGAATACCAGCTAGAGTGGTTTTAATTACAGCAATTTCTCAGAAAATTACTTTAACCCATCCTCATCCCTGAAAAGCTGAGCCTCCATTGTTGTTTTTCACATAATCAAATATCTACAGCCCTGTGTGTGCAGCTAGATAGAAGGTTCTTCCTAATCATTTCATCATCTATCAAGTGGCTAGACTAATTTCCCCATATAAAACCTAATAAGAACATATCTATCAGCCTGTATTTTAGCTTGTTTATTTTCCAAGATACATACTTATCCGTTATCCAACTACATGAAAGCTTTTTGCCTGATTTGCTGAGAATTTTAAACAAGTGGCTATTGCTTCCTTTCACCAGACTTTCCTTGCCTTGAAATATCACAGTGCTAGGAAAGAAGATGCTTTAAATTGGAGAGATGCCTTACCCAGTACAGACATGAATCATCTTCCCTAAAATTTAAAGGTATCAAAAGAAGAGAGAGGACAGTTCTAGGGGGACTCAGGCATGAGAACTTCCACAGATTGCATCTCTCTCCAACCAGTTCCTCATTTCCTGAATCAACAGACTCGCTCCATTTTCTCTCAAACATCCAACTCCTTCCAACCATATTTGGGTACCAGTTGAAAGCCCATAATCTGATTCCTCCCACTGCAATGGCTCAGGCAGGAGTGCAGATTTGAATGTTCTGAGCACTCCAAGGTGCAGATGCACACCAAGAACATGTGTCTGAGCATGACATAAATCGCTTTACTCACATGCACACCACAGCTGAGGGCACCACAGCTGTTTACCAAAACATTTTCTGACAGAAGACTGAGAACACTCTCAAGTCCATTAGTTTCACTGACCATTATGAAAATGTTGACTTTTAAAAGTGTGTTTCATTACATATGATTTCATTTTTCTTGCAAGATCACAGGCTGGGATGCAAACCAATGTGCTGTTTTCTGCCAGATGGCGTGTTGGAAGGGTACAAACTCATTTCACACAGAGTGCTATGTGGCATGAGAATGCTGTTCTTACACTTCTAAATAGTCGTGCCTCTTTGAATGGTTTAGAGCCCCAGTATTCTTTCAGTAAGCTCATAAGCTCTTCCCATTTTAGCTAAAGCCTTGTGAATTTAATAGATAAATACCAGAGAACCATTGGTGAAATTTTCATGGATAGCTGATCTGCCCCCTGTCCCTTAAATTTCCTAGATGCAGAGCTCCAGATCATCAGCAGGGCATCTGATCCAGGCACTGGGCTGATGTGCACAGGCCTAGAAAAAAACCACCATTGCCAGGGATTAAAGCAGCTGAGAGAGCGATAAATTGACCATAATGCATAATACTGATAAAGAAAATAACCTCCACGTGTCTTCAGCCTGCACTGGGTCCTCCTCAAAGAGATAGGGGACAGCCCAGATTGTGTATTCCACCAGTCTAACCCTGATTTCTCCCGAGAAAGTGCTGGTTATATCCTTAACACCATCAGGGTCTCCAGAAAAACCATATATGCATTTTACCTGAACTATCAGAACGAAGACAAAAGCCTTCAAAACCCTTTGGGAAGAACATTCCACGTGTCAACAGGGAAAGGTCCACATCCACAGCCATCCCACAGCCAGGCTAAACAGGTGTAATTTGCACCAGCGAACCCTGTGCAGCAATCCTGCATGGCTGCCCTGCACATTTCAATTCTCCGACACAGTTGCTTTGGAAAAGGAGCTGGGAAAACCTCTCTCCCTCTTTTCCCTCGGCAAAGCAAGGCGCTCAGTCTGCACCCGCTGCTAAAAATTGTGTCGGTATCAATCTCCTCAGCATCACAAACACACCCACACGCGTCTGAGTCCTGAAACGCTTATTTCGCAAAGAAATGTGCCAAAAGATTTACTTACTCTTTAGAGCTGTTTAATGATGTTGCGGGGATCAAAGGAGCAAGCATTTTCATGACAAAAGGAATTTGTACTCCAGGCTCCACAGCACAGACAGTGATTAGTGAGTCATACGTGTTGAAGTGTCTCGCTTTTCTCTTTTAAAGAGCTGTTGTAGCGTTCACCTAAAGATTAGGGTGCTGAATCAGTACTTTCACAAGTCTGCCTGAACCTCTCACCTTTACCTGCTAATATCCTGGTGATGGGTTCCTCGCCTGAAAAATGGGTTCAGCTCCCTTATTTGGCTGTTAGCAGACATTAAGGATGCATCCAGGATTTCCTGGGATTGCTCGGAAAACAACCACTGCATCTGAAGGAGATTTTAAAATATCAGTTCTGAACGTATTTTTATTTGGGAAAAAANAAAAAAAAAAATAAAATTAATAACTACCCAGATCTGAAACAACCATTCTCATTGTGATACACCCCCCATCCTTCTCCTGAGATATTCCTGTTTAAGCCCTACTTCTCTCTCCTTCCAAAGTACAGCTCCTATCTTGTTGTCCTCCTTCCTAAAAAATTGCTGTTTCCCTCTCCTCAGTAATTGCAGATAATGATGATGATCCTTCCTCCACCTTCACTGCTCTCCCTGCCCCTTTTCCTGGACAGTGTCCCCACAGTGTCACTCCCTCTGCAGTTTTGTCACATTCATGGCACCCGGATGATTCACCCCATGGTGGTAGTGGCTTGCTCTTGGAAATTGGGAGGGTGCAAGGGAGGAGAAAAGGATTTTCTTTTTTAAATTGGCCAGGATAAATGGTTGTTATGTGGATTTTCTGGATGCAATTTGACACCCAGGAACTTTTGGGGAAGTTGGGTTTCTTTTCATCCCATGTTCTCTCTCCTTGCTCCACAAGGAAAGGTTTTGGTGCTGAAAATGGAAAGATTTGCAGAAAAGACTTGCCTGTAATTTGAGTCCTAGAAAAAAACCTACAGCTCCTTGATGAAATTAAAAACAGCAGGAAAACAAGTTGTTTTCTCACAAAAATCATTTTATGAAGAAAAAAAAATTACTGTCTAAGCCGGGATCACTTCTTATTTTTGATCTGCTAAGACTTCTATTCCTCTTTTTACAGATCTGCCACCAAAGATTCATTCTTTCATTAGCAATTCTCTTCAAGTGGATCATTAGCAATCTCCCTGCATTTTTGCTGGTTTTCCTCAGTGTGTCCCAGCGGGGGGGACATTCAGGCATCAGATGTGACACTGTAGTGGCCCCAGTGGGTGACATTTCCTCTTCTGCTCCGTGTGGCTTCATTCCCTCGTGCATGACAACCCCTGACACGAGTGAAAAAGCAGCTGAGTAAAAGGCTTCTCTGCTTTCTTTGGTGCTTGCCATTTTTACAACCCCTGCTCTGTGAAATGGGGAAATTCAGTCCACCCCAAGGCGTGGTCCCAGCCCTGCCATGGTCCTCACTTCTCTGTCCTGCCACTGAGCCCAGATGGCTTCAGCACAGGTGTCACTGCTCACCTGTGCACCAGCTGCAGGGAGAGCTCCTGCTGCCAGATATTATTTTAAGAACAGACCTTCCATGACCAGAAACTCTGAAAAACACTTAAAAGTCCAAGATTGCAGGGAAAAAAAACCCCCACTGTTCAAAAGAAACCTTCCCTGGAGCGAGAGCATTTTGCATGATTCATGGGCAGCACGGTACCTGAAATATTTCTGTGGTGCCTTTCCCTCAAAGAGCAGTGTTTGGAATTGCAAGAGAACATGCCAAAGTACTTACAGGATTTCTGCACAGCTCCTTGAATAGATGTTGCTAAATGTATCTGAAGGAAAAAATTCAGAAAGCTGTGCTGAACTCCTCTGTCAAATACGGCCAAAAACTTGACATTTTCCCTTGTCTGGTTGCTTAGTGCTAGGAGGAGAGGAAACATAGTCAGTTATTCTGCCATATTAATAAGTTAATATCCTGACTAAGTGTATCTCAAAGATGTTAACTTGGGACCCCCAGCCAAATAAGCATTTCCCCAAAATTAGGAATATTCGGATGAAAGCTCCAGACTTGGGTAGAGCAGAGAGGAAAGGCTGCAATACCACAATTCAGATGAGCTTGGAAGCCTGGCATAGGAAGCAGATTGCTCTGCTGGAGCTGATGCTTGGCTTTTGGAGCAAACAGACCAGTCCCTCTATGTAAAGGTGCACACAGCTAAGGAAAGGATGACTCGCAGGATCCCACATGCCTTCAACTGGAAAATTGGGAGATTCTTCTGAGATGGCTTCAAGGTGTGTGACAAAACCAGCTTACTGATGATATTCCCTGATTCCAGACAAGTATTTCAGAGCCAGTCAATAAAATTCATGTTCCTGGCTTCGTGTCTAAGCTCCTAAGCAGAAACTCTCCCTGCAAATCTGATTTGTGCCCACAGCAGCTGCAGGAATTCTGCACCTTTGAAACTTCAAGTCATTTGACATCACCAGCTTCTGACAGACTGAAGCATTTAACACCTCAAATGCTGTACTTTTTATTATCTTGACTAATATTTGAGACCTTCCCCTCTGCTGAGGTGAACAGCACAGAGCTCACACAGTTCATCACCTCCAAGTTGTCAACATCCCTTTGTCCAGGCGTTGACATGGGAGCAGATGGCATTCCCGGGGGGATCTCACTGATAATCAGAAGTCCTGCCCCCTGCCTCCTCCTTTCATTGCTGTTTAGCAATGCCTCTGCATCACAGCTCATGCTTGATTGATCACCTGCTCCTGCCTCTGCCTCCTTCCCAGGGCTGCTGCCTTGGGAATGCGCTGCCCCATCCCAGGAGTGAGGATTCCTGCCTTTGTCCCTGGATGTGTGCCCTGGCATGTCACTTTTGGAAAATCCGTGTTGTTCAGATGAGTGCAGCTCCTCAAGAGATCGAGGCGAGGCTGTATCATAACCAGCTGTTTTTTTCTGTTTATTCATGGTTGTGTCTTCACCTGGGATTTATTGTTATTAGCTCTGAAGAGACGGAACACACTGATCCAAGAGCAGATTCCTGGAGAAACCTGATGGTGACAGCCTTGCTACCTGCATTCATTACCATATTCCAAGAACAATTTTACCCCACCTTTGTGGGTTTGCTGCCTTTGTACTTGTTTTTCTTATATCAAAGGGGCCCAGAGGACCTTTCAAATGCCTCTCAGAAATCAGAGTATATCACATCAACAGTGACTTCTTGCTTTATTAAGAACCAAGAAGTTGGAGAATACTTATCCTGCCTGGAGGGAAGGTTGGATGAGACAGCACTACACAACCACATTTTAATTTTTGCCTTACTCAAGGTGAGGCAAAAGGTTTTCTGGGAATCTTCCTGGAATTCATATCAAATGAGCCAGTTTAAAGTTTCTTGGGTTAAACCTATTAAAGTTTCTAAAAATTAGCATATCATTAGCTTCTTGCAGTACTTTGCAACTTTCTTGTCTGCAGTGAATGTTATCAAAAGTCTCAGGCAGTTCTTGTTTTGCCAACAAACTAAAAAAGACTCACATGCATTTTCAGCTGTTTCCTTCTCTTGCCATTAATTTGTCCATTTTGGGGTTTTTTTCCACATGAACAGGTAATGAAAAGCTGTCCTCCCTAAATCCCTTCTCCACACCAATCTTTTTTTCCTTCTCTGGCTTCTCCTCCAGTCTGTACTCTTTCCACTCTGAGTTTTATTTACCCAGATGTCTTAGGGTTGGGTTTAGGTCTTTATCCCTCTGATAATTCTTTTACCAGAAAGAACCTGATGAGATCCAAACCCTCCTGTTTCAGCCTCTGGGTTCTGACACTGGCCAGCAACAACTGCTCCAGAGGCAGATCTTGGCCATTTTCCTGCCCAAATAGTCTCTTTCTGATTTCTGATGCTGCAGGGTAGTTTTAAACCCCATCCTTTCTCCTTTCTTCTTTGCCAGAATCATATTTTTAAAGCAACACAACCAGAGGCAAGATAATGAGAGTAAAATCCAATCACCTGTTTTTTCACGGGGATCAACTGTGAATCTTCTGAGCCAAGACTTTGGCAGAGAAGTTGGCAGTTTCCATGATGGAACTGTGAATCAAAACACTCAGCGAGGGATTATTATTGAGCTCCCATCCAATAAACTGGAAATGCATTTTTGCACTATTGCTTTTAGTACATACTACTCCACGTTCACTGCAGTTGAGCAGGCAGCCCTCCTTGGTTACAGGAGACAATTCCTTACTGCTGCGTGAACTTTCAGTGCTTCAGCCCCCAGCTGTACAACCCTTAGACTTTCTCAGTGTTTTATATTAAATGAAGACAATCAAAATGAATAAGGTGTCTTACACAGATAATGCAACAGGCAGAATGGATATCACACATTAATGATACGCAGCAATAACGGGTCATGCTCCTGAAAGCATTCCTATGTATTCGTGTCAGCCTCTCTGAGCAAAGGAAGGCTGCACATACCAAGCACTGGACATCTCTAATTAATCCTGACATAAGATGTGACACCTAATTAATTGTTCTAAATGCACTAGGGAAAAAAAAAAAAACCAACCCAATAGCATATTGTGGGAATGCACGAAAAATTCAAGGGAATTTCTGAGTATCTTGCTTCATGCAGGAAGGGAACACACCACCTCAGACCTGGAGAAATCACAAAGACCTGGGAGAAGAACAGGTCACAGAGCTGAAATGGCTCCCACTTTGACAGGGGTTTGTTTTTAATGTCAGAGGTACTGGGGGACCCAGCATCAAGAGCAGTTTCCAGCTTACCCTGGTCAGCCTGGGGGTTTTCCATCATGCCTCAAGGAAGCAAGGCTGAGAGAATTGGTATTGTTCAGCCTGGAAAAGAGAAGTTTTGGGGTGGCCTAATTGTGGCCTTTTAGTGCCTGAAGGAAGCCTGCAAGAAAGATGGAGGGAGAATATTTACAGGGACCTGGAGTGACAGGACAGGGGGGAATGGCTCCAAACTGAGAGAGAGCAGGGTTAGATGGGCTATTACGAAAAAATTCTTGACTGTGAGGGTTACCCAGAGCAGCTGTGGCTGCCCCTGGATCCTTGGAAGTGTCCAGGGCCAGGTTGGATGGAGATCTACTTAACCTGATCTGCTGAAAGGTGTCCTTGCCCCTGGTATGGCTGGATGACCTTCCATGTCCATTCCAACCCAAACCATTTTAGGATTCTATGATTCCACAGCACTACCTTAACCCACTTGTTTTTCCAAAACGATTTCCAGCCTCAAAGTTTGCAGGGAAGAGCCAAACAAATGTGCTGTGAATAACTCAGAAGCTAGAAGGCAAATGTGAAAGATTTCTAACTTATTTTCCAAAGCCTTACGCATTACTCTCCGATGCCTATTTTAGCCTGACTCATCTTGACTACAAGCTTGGCAATAGCAAAGGTTGACAGTAACTCTAAACAACATTTGGGTGAGAAATTAGAAGGCTGGCAGAGGTCACAGGGTTTGCTGATTAAAAAATAATAATAATAATAATAAATCTCCCAGTTTATCTGCAGAGTCATGCACCTGGTGAAATCCCAGGCATGCTGGATGGCGTGGCATGAACTGGAGGAGCACAGAGCAGGGAGGAGAAGCTGCTGGGTCAGGCATTCCTCTGCCACGGCAGCTCACCTGCCAGGTGAGGAAGGAAAACCTACAGTTCAGCACATGAGGAATGACTGGAGTTATTTTTTTATTCCCTGCTCTAGTCCCAGTTCAGGAAAGCTGCTGAGTGCCTGCCCGATTGTTTGCAGGATCAGAAGCAAAAGTGAATTTTTCAGTGGTCTGTATACAACATGTTCAGGCAGCAACTTTTAAAGAAAAAAAAATAAAAAGACTTAGAATTGTATTTTCCTCTTAGTTATTAAGGTCTGTACTGAAGCATTTATTTTCTACCATTCATACTTGACTAACTATTTATCTGTGATTTTAATGTCTTTTCAGGTTTTGCACCTTTTTTTAAGGACTCTTCATGTGCTTACAGCAGGAAAAACTGCAGGACACTGGAAGTCTTCTGAGCTCCAAGGTGACCTTTTGTTTGCTGATGAAATAACCTCCAGGTGAGCGAAACAACAGGAGAAACCATTCCTATAATAATCTGTCCCTTTCAAGAAAAACATAAGCATCTGTAATTTCTCAGACAAATGCATGTTTAATGTGTCCCTGACATCTCCCTGCTACATCCCCAGGAATTCACTTCCCTTTTCTGTCAGAGTTTATTTGCCCAGGCAGCAGGCCATGAAAAAGCCTTGGCATTCCCCAAATTCAGGCTCATCCAGGGCTGGCTCCCAGAGTCAGAGCAACCCCGATGCTACAGTGCAAAGCAGCCAGTGACCAGAGAGTGACCCCAGAAGATGCACCAGAAATCAAACCATCCCAAGAAAACCACCCCAGAGGCAAAAATTTTATGAAGAAAAACAAGGACTGAAAGTGTGTGGAACGGGGAGATCAATTAGCTTACCTCTTTTTTGTTGTTTTTTTTTTTTTTCTGCCTGGTGGATTTACTTTAGTTTTGCATTTGTAATTACTTAAATGCAGTGTTCTTCACAACAGACATAATTCACAGGCCTTTAATGCTGTGCCTTTCAAAACAAACATGAGTCACAGCCCCTAGGTAAACTTCCTGGGCTAGCAGTGAATATCATTATTGTGTGATAGAGAGCAGCAAGCTGCTCACCAGATTACTCAGTCACCTAAAGCTAGCAAAATGCATTGCCATTTATTTATTATGCTCGTGGTAATTACAATTATCATCACTGCAGTGCCAATCTGTTTGCTGCAGGATGAAGGCCTCTTCATGATGTCTCCAAGGATTCAGTGTCAGCCCTGAGTAGCTAACCAAATTATGGGGCCTTGCAGGTTTTTGGGGTTTTTTTTCTGCAAAAAGAGGGCTTTAAGAGGTATCAAGCAGCACTCTCCTGCTTGTTTAACAACAACGTTCAAGAAACCTCTGCTACAAACCTTCTGTACCAAGGACTCTTCTGGTCCTTGCTTTGGGCACTGTCTTCCAAGGAAATATCCAAGTTCCAGCTCAATATCAAGTATGCTGATATTGATATAATGAATATAAATAATATTTTAAAAATGAATATATACTCTCAATGCCCTACAAAAGTGTCTTTTCTTGCATCTGTTAGAATCCGTGGAAATTGCATAATTTCTGAGTATGGGCACAAAGTAAACAGGAATCTGCCTCTGCCTTTATTTCTAGCCCGTTCCTTGGAACGTCTTGGCACCCAGGAGGAGTCAGAACATGCTGAGACATTAGGCCAGAGAGAGGAGCAAAACCCAGATTGTGAGCAGAGGGGGTGGAAACACAGAGTGTGGGCAGGTGAGAAATGTGAGATCATTTATCCAACCCTGCAGCAGTCTAAAAGAATATTCAGCTTCATATGGTGCTTTAAATCTTCAGAATCCCCGACGAGCATTAGTCAAACTAATGAAATTAGTCATCTGAGGTCGTATTCTTTTTATTTTCACTTTAAAAGGGTTTTTGCTGGAGGATTTTGATGGGTTGCATTGATTTAAAGCCCTACAAACGAGTTCTCTTAAGCTGCCTTGTGTCTCCCTTCACAAACCTGCTGGCAGAGGATCTGCAGGTTGTCTGAAGGCTGGTTCCTTGAAGGCTCCTGACGTGATCAGGCTCTGTGTTTCCTGGTAACACATGTTCCAGTGTTGGGTGACATTCCTCAGACAAGACAGGACCAGATCTCTGGGACTCACTGCAGCTAATTGGGTTCAGAGAGCTGTCTTGTCACTGCACCCTCACTTTACTGATGTGGAAACACCTTCAGCACAGATGCACTAATCTCTTTCATTTTCATAGACAATGAGATGCTGAATTACAGCACTTAATAAGAACCACTCTGCTCATCCCACCGTGGGAGTTGCAGATGATCATCATTAGTGTAAAACCACAGAGATCATCTCACCACACTGAGCCCTGGAAGTTCAAACGTGGCTCTAAAACCAAAACACAGACTGGAGGCAGCTCTTGGGTTGACTCAGTGTTGTTATTAATCATAGATTCATAGAATATGCTGAGTTGGAAGGGACCCACAAGGACCATCATTCTGGCCCTGCACAGCATCATCCCCAACAATCCCACCCTGTGCCTGAGAGCCTTGTCCAAACACTTCCTGAGCTCTGTCAGCCTTGGTGCTGTCACGATTCCCTGGGGAGCTGTTCCAGTGCCCAAACAACCTCTGGGGGAAGAATATTTTCCTAATATCCAACCTAAACCTCCCGTGACACAGCTCCAGTCATTTCACAGAATTTCTAGGTTGGAAGAGACCTTCAAGATCATCGAGTCCAACCCATGCTCCAACACCTCAACTAGATTACGGCACCAAGTGCCACATCCAGTCTTTTTTTAAACACATCCAGGGACAGTGACTCCACCACCTCCCTGGGCAAACCATTCCAGNTTCATCTTATTGCACTCTGCCCATCTGTCCAACTGTTCCAGGTCTCTCTGCAAAGCTCTCCGTCCTTCCAACAGATCGATACACGCTCCCAGCTTAGTGTCATCTGCAAATTTACTAATGAAAGAAAATTTCCTCGGGTCCTGTCCCTGGTGACAGAGGGATCAGTGCCTGTTAACTGTGAGCCACTGAGATCTGTGGAACACAGAGAACATTTGGCACCTCTTTGGACACAGAGCACTAGCAGAGGCCAATCTCTGCAGAACAGCAGAACAAGCCACAGGTCACCCTACTTCTAATCACACCTAGGAACTTTTAGATAGGTATTTGTTATGATTTTGGAGTGAGAGGGAATGTGAGGGGAGAAAAGCGAGTCCTGGACATTCACCTTGTCAAAGCTCCCAAAATGATGAATGATAAAGGTTCAGAGTGAGTGACCCTCATTGCACAGCAGCAATTTAGGTAAAATTATCAGGAGCTGAAACTGTTTATCCTTCATTCTGCTCCCATGCATAATGGAGCAATTAAGATATATCATGAGCTGCTTGTTGATGTCAGACAGAAGTCAGTGGAACCCAATAGATGGGAACTAAATCAGAATGCCAAGGACAAGTATGAAAGGAAAACATAAGCACATAAGGATAAAGGAGAAGGCCATAATTAGGAGATGTAGAGGGTAACAAGAAACATTCCATAAATACACTAATAGAGGGTGAGAAAAGCTTTGTTCACTATAAACAAGGAGAGTGTTGCTCTGCTATTTAACAGGAAGGGAAGGTGACTGTCAGAAGGCAGTCAAGACCACCATGGTAAACTCCCCTTTTGCATCAAATCTTCCCTAGAAAAATGAGAACAAAGGTTTTTACTTCAAGTCAGTTTCATTTCTAATTATGAAAGGATAAGGGTCTTTTGAATTTAGGAGAGGCAGACAAGAAATATGGAGAGAGACTATTTATTAGAGCCTGTAGTGACAGGACAAGGGGGAACAGCTTCAAGCAGAACAGGAGTAGGATTAGATTGGATATTAGGAAAAATTCTATATGTGAGAGTGGCAAGGCCCTGGCACAGGGTGCCCAGAGCAGCTGTGGCTGCCCCTGGATCCCTGGCAGTGCCCAAGGCCAGGTTGGACACTGGGACTTGGAGCAGCCTGGGACAGTGGGAGGTGTCCCTGCCCATGACAGAGGTGGCACTGGATGATCTTTGAGGTCACTTTCAACCCAAACCATCCTGTAATTCTGTGATGCTGTGTCCTCTCTTTTGACTTTAATAAGAATTTTTGTTTGATCTGGTATAATATCTACACAAGCAAGTTGCAAAACCCAGTCCAGGAGGAACTGTCTATATAGACAAAAACTAGATTCAGTCCAGCTCTGTGTTTTCATTCATAGCTACGACCATGGAAAAAAGCTGAAAGAAACTAGAGGCACGTGGGAATAGAATGTAAAATTATGTTTGCAAACTAGCAAAATAGGAGGGGGGGAGGGTGGGAATGAAGTTCAATAAATGCAACTGCAATATCCTGCACTCAGCAGACAGTACAAACACTGGATGTGGAGGAGCAGGTTAGGTAACAGCTCTGCAGAGATGGGTGTAGGTGTTACAGTCAATGACAAACCGAGCGTGAGTCAGCAGTGTCACACTGTTGTGAAAATGGCAAGTGTCACACTGAGATACAGAAACAAAAATAAGGTTTATGAGACGTGAATCAATCCTTCTGTTCTAGCTAGGCTGGGCACTGCACTCCAGGAAAGTGTGGAGTGAAAGAAGATAGTCCAAAGGGTAGGAAACATTGAAAGAACTGGGATATGTGATGGAAAGCAGAGGAAAATGTACCAGGTAGCCATCTTCAGACAGCAAGCTGTCATACAGGGGAAGGGAATAACATAATAAATAATATTGTGCAAATAGTAGCTAGGAGAGAAGGCTTAATTCACAGCAAGAGAGAATAAAACATTAGGAAAAACATTTTACTGAAAAGCCTGGTGGAGGAGGACAGTAAAATTCCTGCTGCTGCCATCTCTCCACCACTGGAGGTCTAAGAGGATGTAAGAGAAATGTGTCAGAAATCACCAAGGTCTGTTTGAACCTCTTCAGGGGAGTGGACCAGCTGAGTTCTGGAGTTCCACCTGTATTCTACACTTGATATTTATGCTATTTACATGCTGCCCACAGCAAATGAACCCTAATCTTAATGAGTGACCTTGCTCCAGACACGCTGCCCATTGCCCACCACTCCACTCCTCACCATCAATGTTTTTCTGAACACAAACAAATTCTGCAATCCAGCTCCTTCCTCTGGATAAGCAACACTGTTGATTTTTAATTCAGGCAGTTTTTCAAATGACTTCTCCTTTCCTTGTTGGCAAAATTCTATCTTGTGTTTAAGCCAGTCTTGTTTCAGGAAATGTACAGGTGTCTCTCTCTTAATAAATAATATTGTTAAAAAGGCAATCTAAATAGATGCATTATTTTATTACCACGTTCTAGTTCTTTTCAGAACTAATACTTTCTGTTATTTTCAGAAGCACAACAAAGTTTAAAATTTACCACTAAGTAACACTATTAGCAAAAAAATACATGCTGTTTCACTTCATTCCAAACTAGGATTTACCTGTAAGCAACACATACCAATTAAACCAGAAAACCAAGTCACTTTACATCACCTGCAATGCTGACCCTCCCATTCCTGTGGGAAAAGTATGAATTCCTGTAATCAACACCTGCTCAGTGCCTTCCATCAGGCACCCTCAAAGAACTGATCAAAAACTGATGCCATTCTCATTTTATCAATGGGAAAATACCAGCAGCCCTGCCTTCATCACAGACTGAAGCCATTTCTCAAGGTCAAACAGGAAAGCAGTGCCCAGGTCAGGAATTTTGCCCTTGAGCCTCAACATTTTGTCTGGATCTGGATCTAATCCTATTGATTTATCACATTTTTCTGCATAAGGAGGTGCCAAGTGCCCATTTTTAGACTGAGTTCCCTTTTGTCCACAACTGTGGGATCACAATAACCACCATCACAGCTGTTTTGGTTTTTTTTTCCAGAATAAACTGTACAGTGTTAACCATTGATGCTTTATTGTCATTGATTTAGTGGCTGTCACAGAGTTACAGGAGCAGACAGATTGCTGTTATTTTAGCCTATAAAAGGTCTTATGCCTCCCTCAGCAAACACTTTATTCCTTAAAATAAATAAGCAATGTGAAAGAAAACAATCAAGTTGGAGAAATCTTTTTGACAAAACAAAACAAACAAACAAAAAAATAAAAGAAGAAAAAAGAAAAAAAGAAAAAAAACCCACACTTTTTTTCTTTCTTATTTTATACCTTTTTTTTTAATATATTTTAACTGCTGCATTGGCTATTTCTTTCTGGATAACAGAGCTCTGTTTCAGTGCTTTATAGGGACCTGGAGAGCAAGTGAGGACATTGCTCACACCCCACTGGGAATACTTGTACTGGGCATCACTGGCAGGATTTGGGTAGCAGAGAACTGCAGGGGTGACCTGTGTGGGAGGAGGCCATGAACTGCCCAGGGCTGATCACAGCCACATCCAGACAGCTCTGAAACATAAAAACAACCTAAATCTCAACATTTCAACCAGCCAGAGGAGCCCTTGGCTCAGATATATTTAAGAAATGGGGGCAAGCATTGAGGGCAGGAGACAAAGGAGATAAAGGCACCTTTTTTTGCATGCCAAAGGAAAACTGTGAAGAGAAAGGAAAAAAAGAGATTTGGAGGAATGGAAGGGCCACGTGGAAGATGCTCCTGAGAACAGGGCTGGAGGCACAGTCCTGGAAGGCAAGAAATGCCAAAATCAGTTTCCCTCTGCCCAAAGGAGTCAGTGGGGACTCACTGTGGCACACAGGGACAAGGGATGTGGAGAGAGGGAAGAAGGAGGAGAGGTGCTGGACTGAAGCTTATCCTGAGAATTGGGAGGAAAAGTGTTTCCCTAAGTGCTCAGTCATTTCTCTCTCCTTATTTTCTCAGTGTCTGAGTCAGTATTTAGCATTTTATGTTAAATGACAATAAATTGACATTCACTGTGTAGAGACATTTTGCCTGTGATAGTTTGTGCTTCCTTTTCATCCTGATAAATTTCCAGGCATTTTCCATCTAAACAAACTTGCCTTCTGTTTCCCACTTCCTAACTCAGGTTTTAAATTCAGCCCTGCTGAACCTGCTACACCACAGGCCAGTTTTAGCCTGTGAATCCAAACTGGTCACTGATATCAGGACACTTGAGAAAAAGTTCAGAGCAGCAGCAAGAAATGCCACTGTGCTGCAACTTAGTTTTTCCAGCTGTGTTCAAAATGTCAGCAAGGCATTTACCTTCCTGTTCCAGTGAATAAGAAAACTCAGGAGCAGCAGAATGTGCACAGGAATGTCTGCACAGCACAGGCAGAGCAGGAGAGTGTTTTCAGTGATTTCATGAGGCACCAGCAGCATTTAGCAAAAAAATCTAAGGACTTGGCCAGCTCACTTCAATTATCTAATTTGTGGGGCTATGTTTCATATATGTTTTAGATTGATTTAATTAGTGTTAATTAACATAACTTTATGTATTATGAGAGACAGCAGATACCCATAAAGATTTTTATATTGAGCTGTATGGCAGCCAGCAATGCACCAGCCAAAAAAAAAAAAAAAAGAAAAAAAAAGAACTATAATGAGGCACATAAAAAAAGCCTGCTGCACAACACTGCTTGGTAATTTTGAAAAATGAATGTCAGAGTTTGCACAATACAAGAGAAGCCATCCTGCTCTTGCTTTGCCCAAGCTCTGGTTGGGATTATGGAAGATGCAGACTCCAAGGCTGGTCTAGAGGGAGCCAGTCCACACCTCTGGATTTTCTCCTTGCCCACAAAGCAGAGTAGATGGAAATGTTTCCTTTAACAGACTCCAGACGGAAGATGCAGCCTGAACTCTCCCCTAGGATCAGGGGTGTAGTGGTTTCAAGTTTGCCAATTTCAGTTTCCCAAAATTAGTGTAGTGGTTTGAGTGTCCACTAGAATTATTTACTCTTCTTCTGCTGTGAGATAGGGTTGGGAGAGAAGCAAAGCAGGCCCAAAACTTAAAAGGGTGTAAAGACAGGTTTATTAACAAAACTACAAGAGAGAAAAAAAAAAATAAGAAGAATCAGAATAAAACCTTCAAAACACTTCTCCTCTCCCCCAACAGCTTCTTTTATTTCTCACAGACAATGTATAAAGACAAAACTTGGAACTCTAGGTCAGTTTTTCCACTTACAAATAGTCTTTCATCAATTATGATTTAGAGAGAGAAGTCTCTTTTGTAAACCAAAAGATAGGAGATGGTCAGTTTTCTCTCTGTTCTTTTTTGGTGAAGTCTGAAAGGTTTTGCATCTTTTGCTGTTTGCCTGTTGTTTAAGATGGACCTGCCTGGTCCTTTCCAACCCCACCTTGCTACAAACAGAGCTTGATGTGAAGAAGGTGAAGAATCTCCCCCTCCAACCATGACCTGTCACAGGGAAGAGCCTAAAAATGAAAAACAAATGGCAAAGAGGGCAAAAAAGTTCTCTTGTGTCCCACAGGAAATGTCCACCCACCAATCCTAGGCACAGCCAACAGGAATCTTGTCCCATGCAGGAAAAAACAAACAAACAAACAAACAAACAAAATCCCCAGTATTTTACTAAAAATGTTANAAAGAAAAAAAAAAAAGTATTTTACTAAAAATGTTATTTTTAGTAGCACTGATGCCTTGGGAAGGCTGAGTTGAAACAGAGACTGGACAGAGGTAGAGAATAAAGTAGGTGTTCATTGAAAGGTCTTCAGTGCTTGAATTGCACTGCTCTCACCCATATGGGCAGAACTCAGGAGGTTTCAGGGACTCAGTTTGGCAAAGACAGGACAAGGTGGATGAAAAACAAACAGAAAAATCAAAGAAAAAAAAAACTAAAGAAAGTGATTCCACAGGATGACTTCCTTCTTCCTTCTCCCAGCAGCACAGTTCCCATGTGGAATTGGTGCCTCTCACAGAGCTGTATCTTCATTTTCAGGTTAAGGCCCATCTCAGAGATGAGGCAAGGCAAAGAAAAGTTGGAATAACACAGGAAAAACTGGAAAATGTGAGCATTGCCAGGAGAAAAAGTTCCAATTAACTGTCACTACAGCTCCAGAGACATAAATTCAGGGGGCTGCTGGAGAGATGAAGCAGCAAGTTGCTGGGTTGGGTTTTTTTTTCCCCCCTCACATTTTGGCCACAGGAATGTATAATGGAAAACAGTAAAACCAGAAACCCCACGATGCTCATGAACAAATGCAATCTCCTGCCTGCCACGTGCCCTAATTACTGAGCATCCCAACCCTCCAGACTCTGCCCTGAGTTCAAAACCAGAGACTCAACCTTGGCATGATTTTGGCGTCCTGAACGAGTGCCAGCCACCACCAGAGTCAGAACTGATCCTCACAGACTCCATCATCCCAGACCTGAAGAGATTAATGTGCTTTACAAGACTGCCACGACTATTAAATTCTGGCAGAAAAAGCTTTGCGGAGCTGGAATTTGTTTTTTCCTTGTGCTCTTTTTATCTATATCATAGTGACACCCGGTGGCCATGAGCATGAATGGACTCTGTGAGAGAGCTTGGCTGCTCCTGCTTTATTGCAGACAGAAATGCATCCTGAAGTGTCAATGTGTGAGCAGAAAGTGAAAATGATTTTATAATTAGACTCTTTTTAACAATAAAAAAAAATTAGCTGTATCTTCATTAGAGAATTCTATAGAAGATTTTTTATCTTTTTTTTTTGTGATAAAATAGGCACAGCTAAAAATTAAATGCACACAGGATGTGTGGTTATTAGTCAAATAGAATTTTTTGTGATGCTTACTACTTATTTTTATGAGGAATCAATGCACAAACACAAACATTTTTTCCACACAGAGGCTGGTGCTCTCATCTTTGCAAAATCAAACTGGAAATAAGCTTAAGGAAAGGGATTATTCCTACCTTGCCAGCTCACTCCAAAGTACAACCAGAACTAAATTGCCTTTTTTTCCATATATTATGCAAAATATAACCACCAAAACAAAAATGTACAATATTTTATTTATTGTGAGGGTGGGCAGGCCCTGGCACAGGGTGCCCAGAGAAGCTGTGGCTGCCCCTGGATCCCTGGCAGTGCCCAAGGCCAGGTTGGACACTGGGGCTTGGAGCAGCCTGGGACAGTGGAAGATGTCCCTGCCCATGGCAGGGGGGGCACTGGATGATCTTTGAGCTCCTTTCCAACCCAAATAATTCTGTGATTCTGTTTTTCATCTAAAAGATAAAGCATTCAAGTGACAAGGACAAGATTATAGGATGTATGTCGGAGCTCTTTATCAGTGGTTATCTCATTTACATGATTTGGGACGATGTTGTTCCATTAGAAAGATCATTGGTGGCCAGAAAGACCAGAACTTGGAGAAGTCAACATTCCAGGGAGAAGGAGAGTGCCTGAATTTACAGAGCAAATTTCTGTGTAACTGAATGTAATTAAAGTCAAGATCAGAGCTATAATCTCCTCCATGCACATCATCAGAATTATGGGGACTGAAAGCTCTTGTGTTCAGGGTGTTTGACAGTGGGATTCCCATTTCCAGGATCACAGACACTTCACCACCTCAGCCCTTAACAAGAATATCAGGTTCCTCCCTTGACCTGACATCAGGCCATACTCCTGCTGCTCTGGAGGTTTTATCAGTGAGAAATTTACTGCTCCAGCCTTGTCCTCTGTCACCATCACAATTTTCACAAGCTTCTGCCTCAACACATTGACACCTCACTGGGCTTCCGTGAGAAATGCATTGCGTTGTGTGAATTTGTCTGACCATTCAAAGTCCATCCACAAACAACTTCAAAAACGGAGAGATTTGGCAAATCAAGTTAAAGCAGACGATGGATCATGGTGGGACGACTTGTTTGAAGGATGGAGCTTTGCACCTTGGCTAAAGAAGCTTTGCAAAATAGGTTTATATGCCTTGATTGTTGTAGTGATCACATTAGTGATAGTGCCTATCACTGTGCACAACGAATGAGGCCATCAAAGAAGTCTTTTCCATTCAAGAAAGAGGGGGAAATGTAAGAAATGGATTTGTAGAGGATTCTCAAAGCTTTACAGAAGNTCATCAAACAAAGCAGTGTCGTAGGAAGTTTCATGGTTTGAATGAGAGCCTGAAGTGGGAGACCCATCAGCATGCAAGGAGCCTCTGTCTCCCACACCATTTTTCACTGAGAAGGCTTTAAAATGCAGAGTTCCTGGTAACCTCCCTCATTAGTCATTTCCCTGGCTGCAACAGCAATCTCTCACATCTGATTCACTCAGTAATACAAATATCTGTAGCCTATGCATGGCTGGTAACCCCTTGAAACTCCATCAGCACACTTGGCACGAGCGTGGAGAAAGTGTCACTCTGAAGGACTCCCATAGATCACAGAGTTACCCCAGCCTAAGTTCAAGCCCTGTTCTCATCAGCTTTCAGCTGCCTCAGCCCTGCAATTTATGACTGTCCTCCCAAGTAGGCCCCCTTGCTTTGAACATGTTGTGATCTATGGAAGTGGTTAATTATTTATTAATTGCTTTCTCTGCTCAAGAGCATTGGCTGCATATATCTTGTGAAACAGAGTTCCAGGCTGTCCTTTTGAAAATGTTGATAACATTATCCAAGGCTGAAGCAAGAGATGACACTACCTCAAATTTAATTTATTCTTTTATTGGTGATGGCTCTATGAGGGAATGTTATGTCTTTATGTGCTGGCCCCACCCCGGACTCTAAATATCAGCCTTTCAGCTCTCAGAGAGACCTGGTGACATCTGGCCTGGCACAGCAGAGAATTTGTGAAGGTGAGCAAGCACAGGATCAGGACAGTCCTGACCTGTCATCATCCCAATGAAAACCCCACTGGATGAGGGGCTGACCACCCTCTGCACAGCCCCAGGGGGATGAGAGGTCACACCAAAGCTCTGCTCTCAGAATTTCTCTTTTCCAGCAGCTGAAGCAACACAAAGTCCAGCCCTTATTTGTTCAGTCCTGGATGAGGGAACCCACCTGGACTTTCCACCTTGTAACTTCTTTTATTTCCATGAGAATGCAGCCAGCTCTGTATTTGAATACCCTAAATATATTTTAGCTTCAAGCTAGCAATTGCAGTCTAAGCCCCCAAAAAAGAAGGTTTTCTGCTCATTTTCCTATTTTATATTCCAATAGAAACCAACACTACCAAATTTTCCCCCCTGTGTGTGCAGATATAAGAGTCTGCTGAGCTTTTAGATATCCCCAAGTCCTTTGTGATAAGAAAACTGAGAGTTTAGGCCAGCACATACAAAATTTAATGTTATTTATAAAGTAATCTTGGTGTGCTACTGTGGAAATTGTTGAGATGTAAAAGACTGGAGTTGAATATATGCGCTGTCCTCTACAACTGGACTTCAAAAGAGTTCAGTAGTTTCCAGACAAGAAATCTTGGATATTTCCCCACAGTGTTAGTCTCAAGAAGTTGTTCAGACTTGTTTTAAATGACTTAATGCTGCCACATCTCCTGTAGTCTTGCAGTGAAAGGCTTCCTTGTTATCTGCCCTTAACCTTCCTCTTCATTTCCTACTGTAATATCTAATTACACAATAATTCTCTTCCTAATATTTATGCTGTTAAAAAAAAAAAAAGAAAAAGAGTTGTAGACAAAACAGATAACATAACACAAAGCAATGCATCTCTGATAAGAGGAGACAAATTGTAACATGAAATTTCAGTTCCCATGACTTTAGAGATGAGATAAAATCCACAAGAGGAAAACCAATGCTGAATAAAGAATCCGTGCAAGGCTGACTGGGCAGAGATGAGATTCCAGCCATTTATGCTCATTGGAACTCTGCCCTGCAGCCCAGAGAGGAAACAGATATTCATCTCATGCCTTTCTCCCTCTGCTTTTTCCCTGAGGACACCTCTCTCAGCACCTAGAGCCACAGAAAATTCAGGTTAGATGAGATTTCTGCTGCACCCCACTCCTCAGGGCATGGCCAACTTCACAGTGAGATCAGGTTGATCCAGCCCCCATCCAAAAGGGGTTTGGAATTCTCCCAGGCCATCTCCAGGCACCTGTTCCACTACTGAACCACTCTCCTGTGGGGGATATCCCTCCCCAATTCCAGTGCATCCTTCACCAAAGACTCACAAGATGATAAATCTGCTGGTAATTTGGAAATCAAACAGCTACACAATGCTGCAGGAATGACATTTGTGGTCCAAAACACCTGGTTTGGTAAGTGACCAGCTTCAAGTGACTTCCTGTTCTTCTCTGTCTCTCCAAGACAGGTTGGTGCAACTTGGGAAACTCCGAGTAAACAAACCAAAAATCAGCCCAATGCTCCTCCCCAGAGTTCTTTTGGAGTCCCTCCACAATCAACAGATGAAAATTTATCCACACTCTCCCTAATACCGTGATCATTCACCCAGCCAAACAGTTTCCAGGTATCCTTAGTGAAGAGAGGATAAGGAAAAAAAGGGGGTTTTTTTCTTATGAGGAGTGGCAGTGAGATTTAGTGCCCTGATTCCCCTTCCTGGCTGCCTGCAGTTCCAAGCACTTCCCTGGATTACAACCCCCTCGCTGACACAAATATTTTAAGCAAAACAGGAACTCAGAACACTTTGCCATCCCAAATGCTCAGTGCATATATCACTAGAATAATAAATAGTAAGCAGGGAGAGAGCATTGACACTTGGCCTGAGGCTGGCACTGCCAAGCAATGTTTAAGAATGTCTCTTTGAATTCTGAAGCACTCTTATGCTCTTTTCTGTTCATGTACCACTGCTTTGAAGTCCATAAACATCCCAGTGAATAGCTTTTTGATTCATGTGAATGCTTGAAAAATACCTATTCCCTGCAAAATGCCTGCACATAATTGAGTTTTTCAATGCAGCAGCACAAATATTTGCTGTTTGGTATTCCACTGCCTAAAAATCTGCTCTCCAGCCCATGAACAGCTATGCAGCCACACAACCAGCACTATATCAGAGAGAGGGCAAAAAGTCAAACTAGATAGTTTGCACATGTAAATTGACAATTGTTTATCTATATTATCCACTGAACAGATTTGCAGAGTCCAGAAAAAGTTAATAAGCAGTTCATGAATAACAGAAATATTTTCAGAGTACTCAGTATTTTCACTTTTTGGACCATTATTCCTTATTACCTTTTGCTTAAAGATATGAAAACTACCAGCTATTTAAGTGCAGGGTTTTTTCAGGTGCCTGGGTGACAAAGAATAGTGAGAGCCTGCTGCATTTGCACCTTCAGATGAGATAGTTTGGCACTTACAAATCATCACAATGCTGTCTTGAAGCAAATACCCCACTACATTAATTCCCTCACAGAGGATTTGCTGGACTTTTATTAAGCCAGGGAAGTTTTAGCTATTAAAGAGGTGGAAGTGTTTTGCAGCCTTCACACACTTACACAGGCAAAAAGAGAAGAGTTGTGATTCGAGGCGCAGCATTTGTGACAATACTAAGCTTCAGGTATTCCCAAGGAGAAAATGAAACCCAACAAGCTCAACATTAGTTTTGTTCTGTGACTGGAAGCACTCCCTGAGAGGTGAATTCTGCATGTTAAACATCAGCTCTGCTCCCAGCTGTATTTTTCAGCATGGACACCTGATCTTTTTGATGTTGTGGAAGGGAAGAAATAGCACGAGGCAACATGAGGCTTCACACAAGGCTCCTTTCCCACCAGGAAAAGCCAACACAATGGCCTTTTTCTGGCATTTCTCCCACTCCCTGATGAGGGAGGGTCCAGGGAGATGATGCTGGCAGGTGGGACACAACAGGGAGTGGCTTGGCTTGTAGATCCAGGTAATTGGAGTGCCCCCAAAACTGCTCCAGGTCCTGCCAGGTGCTGGGTGGAAGTTTGCCAGGCTCTGAGCTCAGAAGGTTCATGGTCCAGTGCACCTCCCCAGCCACCCTCAGCTCCTACGAGGAAATGAGCCCTTCATCTCTGCTGCCTGCAGCAGGTCCCTGCTACACAAAGCACTTGTGGTTTGACTTGTTTGTTATCAATATCAAGCCTTTCACTCCTGCAAGGAAACTCCAAGTTCTTTGAAGTGGGAAACAGTTTCAGAGGACCAAAAAAAAAAAAAAAAAAAAAAAAAAAGAAAGAAANAAAAAAAAAAAAAAAAAAAAAAAAAAAAAAAGGCTTGTTTCATATTGTTTCATAATCCTTTAATCTGAACTCTTTAGCAAGTTACACAAGAACTGTGTTTGAGGTTCTTGTGCAGAAGTGTGGCTTCATCCTGCAGTTCTGGTCCACCTTCATCTAATTCCTCTGATCTCTCAGATAATTTGATTTTCTCTTGTTTCAAATGGTAAGAGAGGGACTCTTTATCAGTAACATAGTGATAGGAAAAGGAGTAAGGATTCAAACTGAAAGAAGGGACATTTAGCTTAGATATTAGGAAGAAATTCTTCCCTATGAAGGTGGGCAGGCCCTGGCACAGGGTGCCCAGAGAAGCTGTGGCTGCCCCTGGATCCCTGGCAGTGCCCAAGGCCAGGTTGGACAGTGGGGCTTAGAGCAACCTGGGGCAGTGGAACTACACCATCTTTGAGGTCCCTTCCAACCCAAAGTATTCCAAAATTCTGTTATTCTAAGACTGGCCTGGCCAACTCTTGTTTGGATCATTGCTTATCAGTAGAAATAAAACAAAGGAGGATGTCAGTCTCACTCAGACTGACATCACTCTGTTGCCTTTGTCCTCACACAAATACCCCAACACAGCACACATCCCTGTCTGAGACTGGATGTGGCACTTGATACCATGATCTAGTTGAGGTGTTAGGGCTGGGTTGGACTCGATGATCTTGAAGGTCTCTTCCAACCTACACATTCTGTGATTCTGTGATTCTGTGATTCTGTGATTCTGTCTCCCACCCCATTACTCTTGTGCAGCCCCCTCCAAAGCACTCCAGGGATTTCATCCCGTTACACCTTAACAAATCACGTGTGCCAGCTGAGCCATGGCTGTCCCATCAGCATTCCTATGTTCTGAAACCACACAAATCCTCAGGGAAAGGACTGAAGGCTGGAGCACATTCTTTTGCATTAGATGGAGTTGTTTCATCAGAGTGAAGGCTGCCTGAGCTGTTTCCAGTGACATTTTCAGACAGAACACGCTGCAACCTCGGCTCAGGCAGTTTTGAGTGCTACAAACAGGGCCAATTTGCTGCTGTGCAAAGGTATTATTTTCTCAATCACCACGGGCAGTTTGCACTAAAAACCCTCTGAGCACACTCCAACAGTGCCTGCACAGACAGCCTGAACCTCAGCGGGTACCTCAGCAAAAGGCACAGGGATGGGCAGTGCAGGAAGTGGCAGAGTACTGCTCAATGCTCATTTTTTTCCCCTTAGTATTCAAATTTAAAGTCTTGTTCAATTCCTCAGTGTTTTACCATGGAGATGGAATCTGGGGAGGGCGACAGCAAACAGTGGGAGAGCAACTGGCTGCAAATTATAGAGAAAAGCTCACTGGGACCTGCAGGAGTGCTGGAAGTGCTGGCTTTAGATGTGACAGCAAGGGCCCTGTCTGCCATCTATGCAAATCCATGACAATCAGGGAAAATGACCTGACTGCCAGGAAAAGGGGAGTAATTCACAGGCTGAATGTCTGATCTAGGGGAATCCTGAAGAACAGGAGGATTGGGCCAGCAAAAACCCTCCTGGAATGCAACAGGGAGAAACCCAAAGTTATGGAGCGGAGAGGGAACAACTCCATGCATCAGGAAACACTGGGAAACAACTGAAAAGGGCTCAGAAGGATTTAGGGGGATGGTGGGCACCAGGCTGAACAAGAGCCAGCTCTGTAACTCAGCAAACTCCTCACCAGGCCACATCTAGAGGGCCAGGACAATATATCTAAGGAAGTGACTCCTCCCCTCTGGTCAGCACGGGTGAGATCACACCTAGAACAGACTGGGGACATGTGGCAGTTTTGGCCACATTTACTGCTAATCTTTGTACCTTAGTACCTTATTTGATCCCATGCATTCAACAGATGATTAATAAAACATTAAAGAAGTCTATATAACTCAAAAAGAGGGGGGAGGTGTTAGAACACAAATCCCTCTGGGATTTGTATCTCAAAATCCAAGTTTCTAGGACTCCAACATGGACAGCTGTGGGAACCCAGTTCAGCAGGGATCTGGCAGAAGAGGCACAGGCAGAGGGCTACCAGATAGCTCAGGGTGCACAAACAGCTGTGAGGAGAAGCTGAGAGCAGCTGGGCTTGGGGTTCACTGCAAGTAGAAATGTGACCTCTCTACCTGTAGTAATGCACCCCATACCCCCAGCAGGTGCTTCCAAATAGGGAAAGAGTTTCAGTTTACCTTTAGACATTTTAGGAAGTTTAACTGGAAAGTTTTGTGGTTTTCTCATTGCGGTTGGCTCAGTGCCAGCACAGGAGCATGGATTGGGCTCCGAGAGTGTAACTCAAAGTCTGTTGTTAATTTCGTTGGCAGCAAGCCAAATTGTCCTTCCTAAAACATTCCATATTTAGGAAGGAGCCCAAAGGAAGTGAGAGCCTTTTTGGCGTGTTTCTAGCAAGGTGTCAGAGGTTTCTCGGACACCTGTGCGTGGCTTTTCTTTTGTTTTCTGTAACATTTCTTATTTTGTTATTTTTCACTTATTAAACCTTTTGCTTTACAAAACACCTCTGAAGAGCAGTCTCGCTGAAATTGTTCTCAGCCAATCTGCAAGGGCTGGGCCCTCAGAGATTGATACATTAACTCGTGGTTTATAAGAGTCTGGCCACATGTTAATCTGTATCATGTACCCTCCAGAAGTCTCTTCCAACCAGATCTTTCCATGATTCTATGATATTGAAATAATTGTGTCTCTGTGTATGCAGAGACAATCACTCAGGCGTATTTCAGGGGAGGAAATGTCAGGGAAGAGGAAAAGAGAAAACAAACACAAAAAAACCCCATCAGCAGTCTACAAGTTAAAATGGTAACAAGGACCTCAATATCATAGTTGGGACCTAAAATCCACATAAGGATTTCATGGCTTTGGAATGTGTCTGTGTGAGAAAACAATGAGGAAAATAAGAATCCACTGCTGAAATCACAGTGCCACATTGTGACTTTTGCCTAGAAAGAAGTGCAGACACTTGACCACAAATATTCCCATGCAGGTAGGTGGGAAGCACATGAAAATCTCTTCTTCCCACCTCTAAACTCAAATCAGCCCATATAGATTACTGCCAAATTCTATCATTTATTGATAAAATAAAGCCCAGGTGTGAGTTTGCACTAATGCTTTTTCATGGCTTGGAAGAAAATATACTTCAAAGGGCTTTCTTCTGGAGAACAATTCCTTCCAGAGCTATTTTTGGACAATCAACACCCTGCAGTGCAGGCTACAGAGAAAGCTCCATGTGCTCAGTCCAGCATAAGGACCTGATTGATTCCAGACCAGTTTCATTAATCTGTATCCATCTTGAAGTTGCAGATCTGCCTTTGCTTTTCCAGGAGACCACTGAGCAGATGTTCCCCAGACCAACAAATCTGCCTTGTTCAGCACAGCAGCCCCTACATGTCCTGGCTGAGGCCCAGAAGCTGTGTTGTGCAGCCTGACATTCCAGAGAATTCCCCTCAGAACCGTTCCTGCAGCTCAGCACGGCCCTGGGGTGCCAAGGAGGCAGCAGTAAATTCACTTTCAGAGCCCCTGGGCCAGACCCACTGCTTTGATAACACATTGAAAGTGGCCACAGGCTGCTCTCATCTTCCAGGACAGGGAGGATCGTGACATTGCTATGAGAAACTTCCTATCCTCCCCCACAAAAAGCCCAGGGCAGCTGTGTACAATGAAGACCAGGATCCCTCAATCTTCACTTACCCAAAGCATAACCTTTCTCTTTCTCAGGAGCACCTTCTGCCCCCTCTTCCTGTGCTGGTTTCTTTAAGCCAGACAGGAAATCCAATGCCTTGGTCTAAATCCCTGCAGCTGAATTGCACAGGGAACAGCACCGTCCTTCCAGGTGAGTTTTTTTTCACACATCTCCAAGCCTCACACCTTTGAAACAGAGCTGTAAGCCCACTCCAGGGTTAGGTACAGCTGAGAGCATTTTAAGGGAGCTTAATCCTCCCTGGCATGTCCCCTCATGGAACAGTTTCTCATAACTCTTTCCCAGTTCCCTCAGTTTGTACACGATGGAGCTTTTCCCAGTGTTGTGCCATATAAATGGAGCTTCCATGATTTTCCCATGGAAATACTCCTCTTCCCCACTGCCCCTCTTCTTACAAAGGTCTGCTGAAGGAATTGATCTTTCCACATGTCCCCACCTCTGGTAGGAATGAGAGGTATTTGTATTCTGATTGTGATGGCAAATGACAAATCACCTGTCCCACAAATCAGGAAGATGGATTTAAAAACCACAGTATGATTTTTTTTTTTTTTTTTTTGGAAATCTTAAAAGACTTCACACACGTTCTGGTTTATGAATCTTTCAGACACAGTCACATCAAATGTTCTTTCCCCTAGAGATGTAAAAGGATAGATAATGGGGTTTTTTTTCCCAGTGAAAGAGGAGAATTGCACCAAAAGTATCTGTCTTCAGGAGCTGAGTGTCAAATACAGAGAGACTTGAGATGGAATCAGCACCCTAAACAACACACTGAATCACCAAATCAGAAGTATTTTTCTCTGGCTTTCAAAGCTGGATGCTGCCTCCAGGCTTACAGCCACCCATCCAGCACAGTTTTGAAGGCTTTTTCTTCCTCCTGGTGTCTCATTCAGCACTTCAGGAATCTGTGCCCAACTGAGTTTGGCACTTGGGATGAAAACACATGGGATAAAAAAAGGCCAAGAAACTGTCTGCAGCCCTAGCTGCTACATTTAGCTGGGCCTTGAACCCTCTCCAAAGTTTTCCTTTCCCTTCCACAGTTGGATTGCCCAATGCAGTGTTTTTTTCGGGCTCTGAAGAAGTTGTTTGTGAGTTCTTATATCTTTGATTCCTTTGAAAAGAAGCACTCTCATGGTTTGTTTTTTTTTTGTCTTTCTGGAAAATATAGTCTTAAAATTATGCTAGTTTTGAGCAGAAACAGAATAACGATGAAGTTGGAAACAAAAGGTCCATACCCTTTGTAAAGGTTTCCAGTATGACACTTGGAGGAGGATTAAATAAAGAAACAAATAACAACAAAAACATAAAAACATCAGGCAAGCTCAATATCTTCCAGGGCAATATAGCCTAGTAAAGAAAACAAGTAATGCTGATCTATAAGAGACAATATGCTTGGGATTAAGGAGAAAAACACAGAAAGTCCTTTTAAGAAGGGATTTAAACTTTGGAGATAAACAAGGAGGAAAAGGAGTTAATAAAAAAAATTCTAAAGTACAAAATGAGAAAAGCTTGGTGTAGAAAGAACAAGGAATGAGAAAAGTATGCTAAAATGAAAAAAAAAAAGTGAATTGGCAGGTGGTGAAGGAGATGAGAATAATAAACAGAACTGCCATACTAAGCACAAGGTGAGAATATCAGACTACAAAAGGTGGTTTTCAGAAAATATGGGGATCATGAGGAACAGAAAAAAAGTGAAAAAAAAATCAGTCTGGTTTGTATCAGCTCTAGGAGAGTGCAGGGTAGGGAAATGAAGAAATAATCACAGATAATATGGCTGATGTTGAGGCACAAAACAAAGACACATGGAAGGGCTGATCCACTGAACCAAAATTAAGAATTGTGATGAACTGTGCCTAAAAATACACATGCCATGTTCTGATAGTGTGGGCGAGATGGGTCCAAAGCTGAGCACCACTGTTTTTTAAAAAGGTATTCTCTTGGCAGTAACAACAAAAATGACACAATCGTTGCTAGTGAGGGGAGAAAGATGAATGGTGAGAATCAGAGGGGAAGAATAGAATTTCTGGGTTTTGTTATCTTTAAAGCAGTTGTATCTCTCCAAGAGGGAGATAAGGGAGGCAGAAACAGAATTATTGATGAGCGCGTGTGCAGACAAGAAAGAAGGAACATACCTGGGTGCTATGAGCATACCAATATCACTGGCCAGGAGCAAAAGTGCTGCTGATAGTGCAAATATAGAGATAACACAGAGGCCAGAACAATATCCTGGGCACAGTGCTAAAAGCAGCTCCTCAAAACTGCTCAGAACTTGAGCAGCCAGGCTGGAAATGAGGCGAAGGACCACAATAAAGAAAAAGCAACAAACTGTTGAGTCAAACACAGCACTGGGGATGTGGTTCCTGAGCAAAGCAAGGGTGTCTGGCAACAGGATGACACAGAGCAAGAGCACTGAAGGGCAAAGTGCTACAAAGCAGCTGATCCCTGGATGCTTGAGGATTATCATTAAGGGTACATTTCTTTCCTGCAACATTTCTTTCTAACTCGGTGCACTCCTAACTTGGTAAATTCCACTGGCTTGTGTCTGGGGTTCTCTTCCCAGAGGAGGGAAAGCAGGAACAGAGGAGGGTGAAGGAACAGAGTCTGACGTGCAGAGAAGCATAACACCACCATTTTTCTGTGTTACAGCAGCCACAGCAGCACTGCCCACCCAAGGAAATTGATATTTTGACCTTACAGACTTCAGCTATAGCATGAGCAGCACCAGGGAAGACTCTGAAAACAACAGAATGGAAGTGCTCAGTGAGGACAGCCAAAACAAATTACAGGGCAGGGATGAGAACAAGATGTAAAGGCTCGAGCAGCCTGTGGTCCACAGGACAGAAAGAGGCTTCAGATGCCATTGCTTTAAGGCAAATGTGGATGCCAGCATCATACAGAACCATTTCAAACTTAAAAGGAAATACGTAGAGAAAGAGAATTCACAGAATCACTCAGGTTGGAAAAGACCTCCAGGATCATCAAGTCCAAGTTTTAAGGATCCCCACCTTGTCCCCAGCCCAGAGCACTGAGTGCCACCTCCAGCCCTTCCTTGGACATCTCCAGGGA
>VXBB01011162.1:67909-88206 GCA_013399915.1 Illadopsis cleaveri | reverse complement strand
GGAGCCGCCGCACTTGGGAAGCGTCTCCCGGCCCCGGCGGTGCTGCCGGGATGGGGACGCCGCTGGCGGCTCCCGGATTGCTGCTGCTGCTCCTGGCCGACACCGCGGGGCTCTGCCGGGCNGGGGGCTGGGGGCGCTGGGTGGGATGGGGAGGAGGGGGCCGAACTTGTCCTGGGCTGGGAGCGACTCCGACGCAACTTTGTCCCGGTGCTCGGCGCTGGCGCCTCCTCCCTTCCCCTTTCTCCCTGTCCCTTCCCGGGAGACAGGGCCGGTGCCCGGGAGCGGCGGCGGCAGCGGCGACTGTCCCCGGCCGGCAGGGACGGGAGAAGGGAGAGAAGCATCCCCCGGCTGCCCTGTCCTGCCCCTGCTCGGGAAATCTGCGGATCTGCTCGCCAGGCTTTCTTTTTAGGCTGTGTCACGGCGCTCGGATCCGAAGCGAGTTGCTCTGCCAGTCGAACTGACCGTGTTTTAGAGACAGAGGGTGCTTTTTTTATGTTTCTTTGCTTTTTTAAGCTGCTCTGCATCGTGATTGGGTGCTTTGGTAGATCTTCCCGGTGTTCCCGGGAGAATCGCTCGGCATCTTCCTGCTAAACTAAGTGATGGCTGGGCACAGCCAGCCCCTTCTGTCGGGAATCCATGGGTTTCTCGTTATAACGGGGCAAAGAACGTGTGTGTTCTGAATATTGTTTTCAGATATTGAATATTGTTTTCAAATACTGAATATTGTTTTCCGATAAACCGTGTTGCCTAAAATCTTCCCTCTCTGCCTCCACCAGTGTGGCTGAAGTTTGTTTCAGGGTGTTTGTTTTTTTTTGCCGTGTAGTTGCTGTTTCATCTGTGTCATGAGATCCCAGGAGGAGCGGTGCTGGTGGGGATGACTAGTCAGCTGAGTGGGGATTAATTTCCTGAGAGCCCTCGGGGCTTTCCTTCAGAACTTTGTGTTTGCTTCTGGAGTTTAGGTCCTTAGGTTCCCAGTGCAGACAGAAAAAAAAAAAAAAAAATCTTTATTCTTCTGCTTAACTCCCCTACGTAATAAAAAGCCAATGAATGCCAAAATGCGCAGCCAAAGGGGAGTGTTCAGCCGTCATTGCATTTTTTGGACGTCTGTGAGCTCTTTCTTTTCTTGGCCCTCAAATGTAAGAGGATTGGCCACATCATCTCTCTAATCAAAAGGTATCAGGCTGGGATCAATACATGCATTGAGAAAGGCTGGCATTGTTTTAGGATCAATAAATAGAGATCTTTAAAAAAAACAATCTTAACTATGACATATCAAGGTGTGGCCCAGTAGCCATAGAGGCCATGAAATAATTTTTCCTCCGTGTTCAGTGATGCATATTTGACTAGTTCTGATAGTGTGGCGTGGTGTGTGCTTCATAACTCCAGGGAACATTCAAACATTCACTCTTGGCTTCTTCCATAATCAAGGCACCAGATTTGATTGGACTAATCACCCAATTCAGCATGTCTTAGATTAAAAAAAATAACTTCAGGTAGGAAAAGTGACTATCAGGCATTATTATCTCCTTACATGTCTAGGGGGATTCTGAGATTGGAAGAAATGGGGAAGGAAAAATGTGACAGCCCTTTAATAATGTGACTGGAGGTCTAAGAGGGAGAAATGTGCTGCCCTCAGTACACCCAGAGGCTTCACTTATGCTTAACAGCTCGTATCACTTGTATTACAGGTGATGGAAGGTTTCAGCTAGACTTGCTTCTGATTTTTATTTTTTCCACATTTAAAAAAAGCATGCTTCGAATCTGATTGCAAAGCTTTTACTATTTTGAACTAGTTCTGACTTCTTGCAAAGTTAATTATTTGAAAGACTACCATTGGTTTAGCACATGTGAGGTTTTATTCACAAGTAGACCCGCTGAGGTTGTAAGTAAGGTTATAAATGCTTGTTTCCCAAATCAGATCTTGGTGTGTAATGACTCAGTGGAGTGCAGTTAGAATTTATTCTGTACTTTTGATGAGGATGAATTTGTTATCTCGTTCCCTGCCTGAAACCAGAAGACTTAAAGATCACAAATGTACTTGCTGTTTTTCTGCTATGCAACGAGTAGTATAAAGCTACAAAGCTGCTACTGTTGAATGTTTCACATGCTGCTGCTAAAAGAAAGTGCCTGGATAGTGCCAAGCGTTGGATTGTGTTAAGCTCCTTGGGCAAGTCGTTGCTGGAGCTGGGAGTGGGCTGTGCATGATGGTGTAGAAAAGGAAAATCTTTTCCTGATTTAAATGCTCCTCCCAGCCTGACTTCGCTTCGCGTCAGAAGCTGCGCTGCAAAGTGGTGCTTGGACGCCTTCCTTTGCTCTTGCAGCCTTCCAGCTGGGGGTTTCCCAGCTCCCTGCCCCAGGCAGGCCTGTCCCAGGACTGCCAGCCCAGAGAGCAGGAGTGCTGCCCTGACACTTTGCCAAGGAGGAAGGAGGATGCTGGCAGCGAAAAGTGCCGGAGCAGCGCAGCCGCGCTTCCGCGCTCTCGGAGCAGGAAGGTGGATGGCACAGCTGCTGCTCTGCTGGAGCAGAGTGGGGATGGGGAAATGCTCACAGGGTGGTGCTGGACCCTGTGACCATGACCAAGTAGCAGGCTGTGAGAAGACAAACCAGATTTGGTGTCGTGGTTACAGCAGTGTTGGTGCCCGGTGACTTCGGGAGCGTGTGCGTCAAAGTGTTGGAAGCTGCTGTGCCAGAATGGGGAATGAACATTCGTGAAAGGCTTCAGCACTACAGGGCCTGCTTTACTGCTCAGCTGCATTTTTAGAATTTTTTTCCCTTTTTAATTTATGTTCTTGGAAGGAAGCTACTATGACAGAATTTCATTTTTCAGGTCGTTTAAGGCACACTTTTTGGCTTTCGTTCCAATTCTGATTTGTCATATAGCAGATAAACACAGCACAGAGCTGCGATTCACAATGGCAGTTCTGAAACACTTGTTCTGACGGTACAAAAATAGAGCAGCTGTGTGAAGTCAAAATTTATTTTATTTCCAAGACAGGAAACTTCAGTGCAGTCAATCCAGTTTTGCAAGGCGTTTGCAGCCAAAGTGTTTCTGATCATTTCCAGTTTTATGGTACAGTATCCTTCCTAATCCTATCAGATCTCCAGACCAGCTACCAGGTCGGTGTCAAATGTTATTACTCCCACTAATTCTTACTCATTCACATGTAGACCTACTTAAGAATTATGTGAAAGGTGAAAGCAGTCTATTGTATTGAAGGGTGTGATGTATTTGTCCTTTCTTTCACAGATGTATTATTATGTGTCCTATTCCTGATGGATTATGTGCTTTATACCTGTCTTCTTCCAATTCCAGATTTAAATAAGAAGTGGCAAGGGCCCAATATGAATTGTGTGCAGTGTTCTCAGTATTTCTTTGAATAATCCGATGCAATTCCTTTGCTCAATCTTTTATTATTTTGCCTACCCTCAGATTATAAGCACTGCGAGAAGTTGAATCAATGATCACTTAGGGGTTTTTGCTATCTTCACTGTAGTTCTCTTCATATTAATTTTATCTCTCCTACAAGCTTTTGACCAAAAGAATAGTCAAACTCTTAAAAAACCCTCATGTTTTTCACAGCTTTCTTGACATCCATCTGGACTGCATTAAATGTTTGCAGGGACAGTACCATTGCTTCATCTTGCCTCTTGTATAAGGTGGTGGTAGTCCTGCTGATCCNTTTGCAGGGACAGTACCATTGCTTCATCTTGCCTTGGTGGTAGTCCTGCTGATCTCACTGCATTTCCAAGCTGTGTTTTTATTGAGAACAGGTAAATGTTTTTCCTACAACTTCTCCGTGAAAGAGAGGCCGGGTGTGCGGCCCCTGAGAGCTCCAATTCTGATTAAGAGGATCCAACTTGTGCTCTGAATGCCACAGCTCCTTCCTTTCAGTGTCAGTTTTTCATTGTTCATGGAGAGGCTTTTATATATCTGCTGTTTATCCTAATGGCAGTTTGTTCTGTGCACAGGCTGAGCAAAAACCCCTTCTATAAACTTGCTCCCAAGTTTTAAGGTCAGGGTGGATATGGGGTCTAACGGCCTTGGCTGCAAAACACAAACTTCAGTTCCCACATAATTGGTGGGAGGTTATCTTCCCTTCCATTTCGTCCAGCTTAATAGCTGGATATGTGTTAAGAAGGATATGTGTTAAGTACCTCTAGTGTGTCACGGACTCAGAATTTATGGCTTCGTGTTCTGAAGGTGATGTACACACACATTAACAAGTTCTGAACTTGCAGCCATTATTCCTTAATTGGTGGTAGCTCTCATTCCCTGAGTGTTGGAAGGAATGGAGATGTGAGGAAAGATTCAACTGCTCTTGTAATCTGATTTCTGGCACTGTGCTATTCCCCAGCAAGCTCAGCTCTGCTTTCTTAATTTTGCTGAAAAAGGGGCTTACTATCTTTCTAGATACAAGGAGCTTTAAAATGTGATCTTTCTTTGTTCAAATATCAGAAGGCAGGTTCCATCTCAAGTCTCTCTTTCTGTCTCTTTTTTTCTTTTTTTTTTAGCAATTACTAAGGTCTAATGTATGTATTTTTGAGTTCTTTATGAAAGCTGAACAAAACAAAAGGCTGAGAAGCAAAGACAAGTTCTGTGGTGCATTGGAGTGTTCTGAGGTGGCAGTGTCAAAATCCCTCCAGATCTGTCTAGTGGAAATAGTAATGAAATGCAGAATATTCCCATTTTTAAATGGTGATTTGAGTCGATTTTGGTTGTTGTTGTTGTTGGATACCTGCAAAATAAAAAGGATTAGAACCTGGCAGTTGTCATTCAGGACTAATACGGTGAACGGCTGTGGCCTGGCGGGCTGTGATGTGTTTTTGACCCAAGAAAAGCAAGCAAACCAGATTTGGGTTGACCAAAAAGTCCCTGCATTTACAAATTAGCATTCTAGCACCTTCATCCATCCAAAATTAGCCCTGGCAAAAGGGACTGTGTGGATGTAGTAGAGCCTTTACTCTTGAAATAACCCAAAATACGAGTGCTAATTACACTGAATGGGAGAGGCTCACCATGGTTATTCCTCAGGATGTGCTCCTCTCCCAGAGTTAGGGATTAGAGCCCCACTAACTGTACCTTTAAAGGTGCTTTCTCCTGTTCAGAGAAGTGATGGAAGCTTTATTATCCAGGGTCTCTGGTTGTGGCAATCCTGAATTCACATCCTGGTGGGTCAGGGCGGAAGAGGAGCAGGGGTGAGCAGGGGTAGTGGAAATAGGTGTTAGCCTCACATTTTTTACCTTTACACTTTGCATTTTGTTCCTTATCAAGGAAAATGCATCAGTTAAATCTGGAAAGAGGAAAGTATAGGGCAGGCAAATAACTGTTTTGCCTGAATAAAGTGTAAATTAGTTTTGGGATTTGAGGTAGAAATGAGATGAAAATGAAACAGTGGACGAAAGAAAGCCCGAGTGGAATTTCCATGTGTTTGGTTTATTTGGATTATTAAGGAAGAAATCTTTCTCTTCTTGTTTGGGTTTTTGTTTTGTGCGGTTTTTTCCCTTTCCCCACCCCCCCCCTCTAACTAGAGGACTGTGAGCTCTAGGGATTGCATCTGGCAAGACAGATTTAAAAGCCACTACACCTTGCAGGGGTCTTCATTTTCTTGAAGAGCACTTAACGACTTCGAGTATATGTGAGGACACCTCAGGCTATTACATTGCCTCCACATATTATTATCTTTGAAATTTCCTCACTCAGTATAAGTGAAACGAGTCTGACCTGAAGTGTTGTCTGGTCATTGTCAAGCACAGCTCTGTTTGAAAAAGGAAGCTGGTACAATGGCTCCCACGTGTGCCTCTCCAGCGTGAGTTGGACAGACCTCTCTCCTCCTTTTCCTACTGCCTGCAAAATAGAGATTTAATCGTGCAAACAACTCCTGTAAATAAGTGAAGGAACTTGTTGCTTCTATTTCAGCATAGATTAGGGCTTGAGATCAAATCTTCAAAGTAAAGGAGGCAGCTCTCAGCTGCCTTTAAAAAAGGAAGTGTTTTTTCCTGCTATTGACAGGCCTGTCCTACCTCTTGCTGCTTTCCAGCCTGGGTTTGCTCAGTAGATCCAAGCTGATGGAAGCAAACACAGAACATGTTTTAGCGTCGCTTTTACACCTGAATTTGTATCCATCAGCTCCAAGAACTTCAGACAGCCCAGGACTAGATAGATCTTACTTAGATAGATCTTACTTTGATAGATCTTACTTTGATAGATCTTACTTTCTATGCTGGTGTCCTTAGCTGCTTCACTGGCAAGCTGTAGCTCTTTGACCAGCATAAAAGGAAGGCTTGGTGGGTTTGAACCTCAGACTGGAGCGTGGTCTGAGGCGTGGAAGAAAGAGCGGACTCCTTGAGTGGGTTTCAAGAGGTTTTATTCCAGGGAAATCCACGTGCCAGAGTGATTTTTGGCCTTCTGTTCTCCCCCTAAATACACAGGGCAGACCCTGAGCAGGGGAGAGCTTAGAACCAATGAAGGAGAAGGAAGGGGGTGGCTCAGGACAGGGGTACTTAACAATGAAAAAGGTGGGTGCTTGAGCACCTGGTCAAATAGAAGGGCATCTTCTCCAGGTCTTTCAGGGTGATTGAAAATGTTTTTCCCCAGGCTGATACCAAGGGGGTTTTGGAGTAGGGGTATTGGAACGAACCATTATGGACAAATAACAAAAAACATACACAACTTTGGAAAACCCTAATTATGCACTGCAACAACCTTCCTTTCTGCACGTGCCTCCATCACAGCCCGCAGCGCGACTGGATCGTGGTGTTGAGGAACTGGGCTGGCAGGACCACCTGGCTCACCGGGGCTGGTAACAGCCCAGCTGAGAGGAGGACCTCAGCATGAGCAACCCATTGTGCTTTTCCCTTGACTTGGAACACTCAGAGAGCTCCTCCACTGCTGGCAGCACCTGAGAGAGCTCGAGTCTGCACCAACACCCAGCTCTGGTTTCGCTGCGGTGGCACCTGCGGCACAGCGAGGGATGCAGCAGCCTGGGATCACCTGAGAGCCACGCCAAGAAGCTCTGAAAACTTCTCCCCTGTAGGGTGAAAGTTTGCCCATGGCAGCTGCTGCTGCCCACAGGCCCAGCCTGTTCAGCAGCCCTGCTCCAGGAGGGGCTGTCCCATGGACTTTCGGCTGCCACGTAGCAAAGTCAGCCCTGGAGCCTCCAGAGAGCCTCGGGCCAGAGTCAATGTTTGCTCCCTCTTTTGCCAAAGGCTGATAAAACAGCACCTTTTCCCCTCTGTTCTCACTCCTCCCTCAGAGTTCTTCCCTCATTCTTCGTTTTGCCTGTCTTTCTTACTGCTCTCGCTGCCTTTTTTATGTCTAAGAGTATTTTATGGGGAGGGCAGCTGGGGACAAATGTTCTAGACTTTTGTTTTGGGGTTTTTTTTCAGAGTCCTTCTCTAACAGATGAAACCTGTGGGGTGTCATGGGGAGGGAATTTGAGGAAAACAAGCTAGATGGGGGAAAATGATCTTATTTGAGTGAAAATTACAATTCACTGAATACAATTAATGTGTCATAATTAGGCCCTTTTGAAGGAAATATGTTAAGACAGTAATTGCACTCTGTAATCCTTTTTTCCCCTCACTGCTGCTTACTAATAATTTGATATTGTGAAAAACAAATTACTTGTAGATTTTGTCCTCTTTGCTCAGCTTGTGAGTACTAAAATTAGTTGATTTTATTTAGCTTTATGGTTGGCTTACTTTTGTACCTATTTACTAGCAAAAACTGCTGTTGAGCTTGATTGCATGTGTTCAGGGAAAATGCTGGGCTCACATCCTAGTCTGGTCCTATTCTAAAAGAGGAAAGGTATTAATGCTGCAGTAACACTTGGTAAGCTTCTCCTCCCTAAACACAGAGAAGAATCTGTCCTTAGGGATTCAAAACTCCCAAAACTGGCATTTTTGCTTTAAAGAAAAAGACAAGACAAGTCAAGAACTGAGAGTCACCTTTCCACTTGAGGGAGGGATTAAAGGCCAGCTCCTGCCATTTGACAGGGGAAAAATAATTGGATGCTTTTGGCAGCCATCTCTCAGATAATTCCTTGATATTTGTGAGTGGATCTGCCTGTGAGAGTGGCTCTTAGAAGAGCACCTTGGAGCCCACCTAGTGCTCAGGCTCAGGTCAGGGCCAGATGTGAGAATTTTTTCGCCACCCAGGCTCTTTCTGCTTCCTGCTTTGCTTCCATAAGAAGCTTCATGCCAGAGAAGATCAGGATTTGGGGTTTCTGCAGGAACAAAAGGCTTACCTGCTTTGTCATCATGTGGAAGCTTGGGTCCTGCACGTGCCAGCTTGAAAATTTTATTGTGGCATTTGGGAAGAAAAGAATTTGAAGAATGCCATTGGCAGCAATAGTTTTGGCATAGAAAATAAAATACTGGGATGTTTTGTTTCGACTGCAGGATTTGGATCTGTTTTCAAAATTGTGACTTTGTGAAATCTCAAGGGAGGTTTTTTCCTCACTTTTTTTTTTTTTCTGTGTAAATGGAAACTTCACTTTCAAAATTCCATTATGATACCTGTTGATACAGAAACCTTGACTGTCAGTGTCTGCAGAATAAGAAATTAACAGCTGTGGCATCTTTTCAAGGCTAGGTTGCATGGGGCTTTTAGCAACCTGGTCTCGTGGAAGGTTCCCTGCCCATGGCAGGGGGTTGGAATGAGATGATTTTTGAGGTCCCTCCCAACCCAAACCATTCCATGATTCTGTGATTCAAGCTAGAGCTTGAGCTCTTCAGGGCAGTACTACTGTGCTGCTTAAGCATGGTTTAGAAAGACTGTGCTTTTATTCACTGTGCTGCCTGGTAGATGTCTGCTAGAGGAAGGAGTGAAGTGCGAGGCGTGTCAGAAAATGATTCATCAGTCCTACCTTTTTCTGTGACTAAAGAGATTTTTATTTAATTCATTCATTTTTCTTCTCAGCGACTCTCGGGTTGCAAATCAGACAGAGGAGTTCAAAGGTGGTCACACTTCCCAAAAGTCTGGGAGCTGCTGGAGCAATGTAACATCTGATGCAGTCACAGTGCTTCAGCTTAACTGTCAGAGAATAATCTTCTCATTACTTCTCAGAAGCAAAGTCCTTCAGGGGATAACACAAACATTTCACATGATCCAAAGTGCCAGATTTTTGCATTTGAACTGCTGAGATAATGTAGGGGGTGGGGAAAGTTTACAACATTTTTCAGGAGCTGTGGTTATGAATGCTGGTGTGTGCTACATGTTCCAGCTAAAATTCACTTTTATTTGCACTCTGCTGACCCTTCAGGTTTACCTTGAATGACCTTTGGTCACTGGCAAGTGACCAGATGCCAGTGGGTGCTACCTGCAGCTTTTTGTCCAGGTTTGGGGGCTTTTCTCCATGTCAGGTGTGCACAAGAGCATTTGCTGTTGCTGGTGGGCAAAATTCCACAATTCCAGTGCCCTGAGCACCATCAGCTCCAGTGGTATGAATAGAATGGTTTGGGTCAAAAAGGACCTTCAAGACCATCCAATTCCAGCTCCCATCACACAGAGAGGGATGTAACCCCTGGCCAGAGTAGAAGGAAGCTTGTTCCTACGCTGGGATTGTTGCTGTGTGGAGGAATGGATTGTTGGGAGCTGTCTGACATGTGCTGTTATGGTGTGTCCTGGCAGACTTTATCAACCCGAGAGCATAACAAAGTCCTTTAACTTCCTGCCCTACAAACTCAATCTGGTATCTGGAAATGAAGCTGTGTTCCTGCATGCCTCTGTGCATCTCCTGTGTATTCAAGATTTTTATAGTGGAACTTGGTTAACAATTGTAATGATGTATGAGCCACGGGCGAAGCTGGTTCATTTCCCAGAGCTGCTGCCTCCCCAGTATTAGCCAGGGGAAAGAGTAAAGTATGAATGTTTGAGGAGGAGAGAGAGAAATAAACGACTCCAAAAGCAGGGGAAGAACAGTGCTGCTTTCAAAAAAGGGAATTTTTTTTTTTAAAGCATGGCTTATTTCACCTGAGAATCAAAACTGCCTTTTAAATTTTCCTGCCAAATTTTTTCAGTGAAAACATTAGAACAAATATTAATAAAAAGCTTGGTCCTTATTTTTAGTAAATCAAACACAGCATTATGACATTGCTTAACAGCTTTTTTTTTTTCCTTTTCTTCTTTTTTTTTCCCCCCAATCAAATAGTCCTTCCTGCTAATATGGAGTATAAAGCTGTTTTCTGTTTGTGCCTTTGAACTCCCTTGTATAATTCCAAGGAAACACCCATGATGACAATCAAACTCTGCTTGGCAATATCCTAAATAGGTCAGGTGCAATGGGGAGCAAAAGCCTTCAGTCTGTTGTATTCCCTCTATTAATTGCCAGGGAAATAAAACCACTGGAGTTGCATCACCTTGTTTGTGCTCCGGGACCTGGGACTGCCTGTGCACATTCCTGTGGCCACCAAAGATGGCACGGAGCAGTGGGAAGCTGCCTGGCCCCACACTTTTTTCCCCAGAGGTGTGGCACAACTTTTCTAACAGGAAACACGATCAGAACAACCAAATTCCAGTCTTTGTGCCTGACATAGATGAACTCGTGGGTTTTATCCTGATTTTTCCTTCCTTCCCTTGCCTGCACTGGCAGTTCCAGTCATGTCCCTTTAGCATCCTACCAGCCCCAGTAGGTGTGTGAAAGTGTGGGATGCTGGCTGTTCCTGGGCAGAAAGGGAGGAAAGAGGTAGGAGCTGCTATGACAGGTGAGGAAGAGGTGGTTCAAGGTAGTTAAAGAGGGTGGGATTGCCCTTTTCAGGCTGACACAACCCAGATCTCGTGTTAAATAAAATCTGGCAGTGCTGCAAATCAGGCAAGTTGAAGAACGAGTCGTGGCATTTTTATAGCAGAGGTCATGCCTTGAAGTGCAGGGAGTTCAGAGCTGGCTTTCCAAGGTGTGTGCTTGTTTATTCACCTCTCCATACCCAGCTATCCCAGCTGATCCAGGGGTCTCACTGGGTGAACATGGAATGTCTGTACTTTCCTGGCCTCCAAGAGGGGCAGGCTGCTTTCAGAGCCCTGAGCAGCAGCAAACTGGGTGTTCCTATGGCATCATATCCATTGACTTCCATGGTTTGGGAAGGTAGGTTGCTTCACTGTTGTGGTGTATGGAGAGAGAAAACCTGTGGGTTTTTCTTACCTTCTTTTCTGTTGTTAGAGCCAGGATTAAATGCTCGAGAGACGCAGATCGTGTTTGGACTCAGATGTTTATTAATTGCTTATCTACAGTACAGTCTCACAAGTTGTGAGTTCTAGTTAACAAACTGAAAAGTGGCTCCCTCTCTATCTCTTTCCAAGGTCTTTTAAGCACAAATTGTCCAATTATGAAATGACACCTAAATAATTTTTACTTTTAACCCAATAACCAAGCACCCGTGGCCCGCAATGCAGAATTTTCTACCTAATTACAAAATACCACCCAGACCCATGAAGAAGAAGGTGAAAAAGAAGGACTTAGCCTACACCCTAAATTCCCCATGTTGCTTTATATATAATACTATATTCTAAACCCTTAAATTCCAAGTTTTTCACCGTATGATATTACACACTTCTATTCAAACTACACACCCATAATCCCAGTGCTATCACTCAATTTTGGAAGCCTTTTCCAGGGGCTCAGGTCAAATGCAGTGTTTTCTTGGGGGTCAGTGCCTGTCAGCACAGAAACCTAAAATTCTCAGTGCCCAGGGTTCCAACAAAAACCCAGGGAAAACTTGCTCACTTTGGGTTCGTTACAGCGTTTTAGGAGAACAGACTGGAAAATGTCTCTAAGCATTCCGTGTCCTTGAAGAGAAGCACTAAGAAAACATGAGGAGGAATTCCTGAAAGCTGCAGGAAGTGCAGCCAGAAGGATGCTCTAATGAGTGGTGCCCCACAGTGTGGGGATGGAAGTGCTGCTGGGAAGAAGAGCTCATTCCAGGGAGAACGGATAGACCTGATGAGTCAGGAGTGTCCTGCTTTCACCTCTCCTCCTCACAGCTCTCCAGGCTTTGAAAAACCTTTGCTAACAAACACTCGTCTCCAAAACCAACATCTTGGTGGAGGAGGGGGGAAAAAAAACCTGGAAAGAATCGTGTCACTACAAGAGCGAGGTGAAGGGGGGAAAAGAGGTAAAAGATCAGACCTGGCATGCAGCCTTCTGAAAAATCTGCTTTTTCTCACTGCTGTCCTGATAGTTTCATTTTCTTTCTGTTTGCCTCTGAAATACAGCCTGAAATACAGCCTTTTTTTCAAAGTTATCTGCTGTCTTCAAATCATAGGATTAGGGAATGGTTTGGGTTGGAACAGAACTTCAAGATTACCCAGTTCCACCCCTGCCAAGGGCAGGGACACCTTCCACTGTCCCAGGCTGCTCCAAGCCCCAATGTCCAACCTGGCCTTGGGCACTGCCAGGGATCCAGGGGCAGCCACAGCAAATCTGGGCACCCTGTGCCAGGGCCTCATCACCCTCACAGGGAAGAAATTTTCCCTAATATCCCACCTACCCCTACTCTCTTTCAGTTTGAAGCCATTCCCCATGTTCTTGTAAATAGTCTAAGAAACAACACAAAACAAAACACAAAAAACCCCCTACTTAAGTATTGAAGGAGCAGCTTTGGCACTTGGTTTCACATCTCCAGTGCTATTGAAAGCCAGGATCCTATTTAAAATTGAGTCTGAAGTTCAGATCTTTGGTGTGAAGGAGATCTTTGAAAGAAATTAGGAATACAGGAGTGGGACTGAACCTCTCCTGCAGGGTTCCTGCCTGCTGCTGAAGGACAAGGGGACTGTGGTGCCTTTGGCAGAAAGGAGATTACCAAAAAAATAGCACTAGGGATGCCTCTTAGCCTAAGCTCAAGAACATTAGGAATGGGCTCCATTCCCTTGATGAATTTTGTTATTTCCAGATGGCACAGTAAACATGGGCAATGACTCACCTACGGGGTGAGGAAGGTTTAAAGATTAGTCACTTCAAGCCTTCTTGAGTTTGCTTGGCATGGTTTGGCTCTGTACATATGTATAAAACTGTTTTGGTCTTACTGCAGTTGAAGGGCTGTTGATTTGGTTTCAAAACAAGCTTTTTTTGTTGCTGTTGTTGTTGTTCTGCAGGACTTCTGAAGCTAGGTAGTGAAGAAGAGTTAAAAGTGCCTTTATTTTTTTTTTTATTTGACAGCAGTTTCACTGAGTCTAATGAGCGATAGAGGAAAAGAATGACCTGACAAAATAAATTGGAAGCTAATTTTGGAGAGCAAAAGCCTTGGAAAATTGAAATTCTGAACTGAATGCAGCTTCTAACTGTAATCATTCACTGGGTATAATACATTAATATAGGCTTACTGATTTCATTTCCTTAACCCAAGGAAAAAAAATAAAAAAAGGGCAAAAAACCCTCCTTAATATTGTATTCTGAAAGGTAATGTAGTAGCATGATTTCTCCTTTTCTTTTTTTTAAAAAAAAGCCCAACCTCTAGAACTCTTTGACATGATTATACTTTTTAGAAAGATCATGCTCTGGGTAGTGCTGGTGAGCAGAACACCCACAGCAGACATTTAACCTCAGACAGAGCCCTGTTTACTGTGGAGCTCTCCTCCTCCTCAGGGTCTCCTGCAGCATCCTTAGCTCCATCTGATGTGCCTGGCCATTGTCCCAAAGAGCTCAAACTCCTGCTGGACACTGCCCGGCAGGTCTGCCCTGTGGTGGTGTAGTGGTTTGAAAGCAAACCGAGTGAGAGGCTCCAAGTCAGAAATACAATTTAATAAGAAGAAAGAAAAAAGAAAGTAAATAAGATAAATGCAATATTACAAAAACAAAACCCCCACCCACTGACAGAGTCAGAATACAACCTGAGCAGGGTTATGGAAGCGTTCCAGATGAGGTGGTCTTCCTGAAGCAGTGATCCCGAAGAAAGGTCTGGTAGCTCTGGTCCTCTGGGAATCCAGTGGTCAGGGCTGTCTGTACTGTCTCAAATCCCTGATTATATCCAGGTGAGAATGCTTGGCTCCTCCCCCTGGGCAGAGCATCTCACAATGGGATGATGAGTCATACAGGGAGGGTCCTTGATGGCCCATTAACGAGAGATAGCTTATCTATGAGTCATGGGCAAGGTATTGATGGGCCATTAACAGAAGATACTTTTAACAGAAAAGGGAGGGGGGCAGGGCCTAGGGGGAAAACTACTCCAACAATTGGATTCAACAGTTCATGAAGATGGTGATAGAATACTTTGTGTACATCCCATACTACAACCCAGGACAGGTGGTGACACTCTGTGGTGGTGACACTCTGTGGCTTCCAAGGGAGAAAGAGTTTTGTGCTGAGAAGGAGCCTCTGAAATGGGTGATGCCATTCACAAGCACATCTCCAAGAGTTAAGCTCTTTTTAGTTGTGGAATTATTGCCTTGATAGCTGTCTCTCCAGCACCTTAAGTCACCCTGTTCTCCAGGGAGGGAGGGGTGAGCTCTGGATGAGACTCTTGCTAATTTAGGACGTGGCACAGGGCTTAGACTTAGCCTGTCTCTAAACCAAGGCTGCGTGGGCACTGGGATTCCTCTCGAGGCTTGCAGTTAAATGTGAGAGCTGCTCCCAGTGGCATTTGGCTTACAGCCTCCCTGTCTCGTCAGTGCTGTGCTGTAATTACCAGAAAATTGATTAATTTAGTTCCTTTACACCTACTAACAGGTGGAAACGGGCTTTTGGATTTAACAAGAGCTTTGTGTGCACTTAGCTGATGTCTCATGCATTTGTTCTTGAATCTCTGAGTGTTTGTGGGGGTTTTGTTAATCCTCCATTTATCTAGGCACTCATTATCTTTCCACTCAAGAACGTGTGTGGTGTAAGTACAGCAAATATACAGATTTTCCTCACTCAACCTTGGGAGGATTTCTGCTGCTCTCAGTAAGCACTAACTTCTATTTGTGGCTACCCTGGGGAAGGCTGATGAAGGCACCTCTTGGCTTCCATGCAGCCCCTTCCTTCTGAAAGGTTTGGCTCCCTGGGGGTCTCTGTGGCACCCCTACATCTATTAAAAGACTATCACACTCTTTCTTCATCTCCTCAAGCCATTTAAAGCCTTATTTACAGGTAATTTTTTTTGTAGACCTCTAGATTGTTGCTGTTACTCTCTAATTAGTCCAGATTTTCCTTAAAACCCAGTGCTTAGAGCAGAGCTGCAGCTGGTTTATGTGAACTACAGGATTGCTTCACACACCTGGTTTTGTCTGCTATAGGATGTGAGGTGGGAGAGAGACTCGTATCTGGGGGAGGAAAAAATAAAAAAGAGGGGAAAAAGGGTAATCTTTTCTGAAAAGGCAGCGAGACAAAATTGCTATGATTCACACAGCTCTAAGATAAGCAAGTAATGGCTCATGTTCAACAGCAAAGCATGTTCATATAGCATGAATAGGATGGATGTGTTGTATGATAAATCTAGACACAGCAAATAAATTTCAGCCTGAAAAATAAGATAGCACATGAGATGGCATGTGCAGAAAGAATGCTAATGTTTAGGGAACCGAGGGCATTGGCAGGAAGGAGAGCGTAGAAATGAAGAATAGATATTTTGTTTTGTTACCAGGATTGATTGGCTGACTATTTTTTTTGTCTTTAAACCATAATAGCTTTCCCTTATTGTCAAAATGATAATATATATAAAGCACTTCCTGTAATATTTTTCTTCAAAATGACTATTCATCAGTCCCACAGTCAGATGCTCATATTTCAACTCACAATTTAGTTTAGCAAGTTTATACTTCAGAGCAATCTGTCATTTTAGCATTTGTGTTTTTTATACAAATCTCCACTACAGAAGCATGCAGTGCTCTTAAGCACGGAGAGATTGGCTAATCCAGATAGTACTTTGTAATCTCTTGGCAAAGAAAGAGATTATTGCTTTTCAGGCAGGAAAAAAAGAAATATTCCTTCCAGTCTAGCAGTGCAGATCATGGAGAGATTGAGGGGAAAAACTCATGGTCTTCTGCTGGGCCCAGTGAGAGAATTTGGGAATAGATATTTTAAGTGGCTGGGGAAGAGAGTGAATGTGAAGGCAGCAAATGTAAATCCCAGGTCCTGGCACCATCTGGGAATGGAGTGAGGGGAATGGCAGCAGAGGCCAAACACTCTCTGGAGAGCTTGGTCTGCTGCTGCCACTTGTTCTCCTGTGAACTCCCCAGACTACAAACACAGCACAGTTTCTGTGACAGACTTCTGCTGTTGTTGTGAAAGCAGGAGTTATCTCTGCTGATAAACTTGACCTTCTGGTTTGCCCACGTCTTTGTGCAGTAATAAATCACCTTTCTTTTCATCCCCGGAGCTGCAGCAAAATGTGGGCACCACCTGCTGAACAAACATCATTAGAAAATTAATCTCATTCTTTTTTTTTCCTCTTTCCTCACAATGCCTCTTTTACCTTGGCTGCATGGGTGAACCCTTCTTGTGACCATGGGAGGGGGTTTTTTTTGGAGGTAGGAGCAGATGGGTCTGTTTTCTCTGGTGAGGTGACCTCACTCAGGGCAACACTGGAGATATTTCTCCTGGACTTGGTGTAAATTGTGGATCTGCCTTCCTTCTCCTCCTCCTCCTCCTCCTCCTTCTTCTCCTCCCCCAAGGTGAATTATGATTCCATCCAAGCTGCAGAGGCTCATTTGGCTTTGGGGGGAGGTGTTCCTCCAGTGCTTGTGAACAGTGAGAAATGTGAGACTCCATCCCTGCCCCAATGTTCATGGGCAGTGTAACACAACAAATTTACCTGCTTTCATCTTCGGTGTTATCTTTTAAACAAAGTACATATTATTCTGCAAACAGAAATCTTTGTGGAGGTTTTTCAAGTTTATGTCTGACTTTGCAGTCCTCTGCATCTAGAAATGCTTCCAAAAATTTCTCTTAACTCATCTTTTAAATTGCTTTTATTTCTGCATCTTCAGAGGAACAGATGAAGAATCTATATTAAAGCCTAGCCTTCTGATACATTTTTTTTTATTAGAAAGTAGGCTGTTAAATGCTAACTCTAAGTAACACAGGGGAGAAAAAAACCATACAGCATGTCTGTGTTTAAAAAGCCACTGTATATTGTAACATTACTAATTTGTAGAAACAAATTGCTGAAATAACCTGACTGACAGTCAGTGCCAATAAGAACACGTAATAACTGTGGGCAAACACAGCATATAGTTATTGGTGTTTTCTTTTCTGTGTGATGGTTGTAAGCAACTCTTGCCAGATGGGCTGATAATGTAATTAGGAATCGTTGTGTTAAATGAGGCAGCATTTAAATTGCCAACTAATTTTCCTATCTATTAACTGGCTGAAAAAAGAAGAGCTGTTACCCAAATGATTTCTAGCTGCTAATCCCTAACAAGAAGCAGCACATCTTTGAACCCTTTTTTTTTTTTTTAAGCCCTGTCTAGCAGATTATTTTCTGGAGGGTTTATTATGTGTGGGACAAAATAATAAAGAGAATTAAGAGATGGTACAAGCTCAGGGGTGAGATGGGGTGGACTTCTACATCTACATTGTGATGTGTGGTAACAGCTCCTGAGCAGGTAATGGGATGATTCCTATTTCTGGTCTCTGCAAGGGGATAAAAACTTTTTTTTACTTTGTCATAGTTCACTGTGTGGCATGCTCCAGCAAGCAGAGTAGAATTACAAGCCCTATTTTAAGTGGGTGCTTTGGGAGAGAACATGAAAGCATGGCAGGACAAGCTTTTGAGTGGCACATGAATGTTACTGGTGTGGAATGGTTGTGCTCTTTACTGAGGACAAGAAAAAAGGGAAAAGAAAGGGGTGCCCTTGGGTCGAGTTAAAATCCCAGAGGAGGCATGATGGCTTGTAGTTTTTATCATGAAAAGAGATACCATTAGATATTAGGAAAAAATTGTTCCTTGAGGAGGGTTTGAGGCCATGGCACAGGGTGCCCAGAGAAGCTGTGGCTGCCCCTGGATCCCTGGCAGTGCCCAAGGCCAGGTTGGACAGCGGGGCTTGGAGCAGCCTGGGACAGTGGGAGGGGTCCCTGCCCATGGCAGGGGGGGGGACTGGATGACCTTTGTGGTCCTTTCCAACCCAAACCATTCTGATATTCTGTGAATTCTTACAGAGCCAGCATCTTTGCTCTGCTGCCTTGTGAAGGAAACTATCAATTATCATTAAAGTTTTGACTGAACTCCAGAGGAAATGTGAGGCTGAATGAGATTTTTTTACTGTATTTATGGCCCTATGTGTGCAAATCCTATTCCTTTTCTTTCCCCACTTCCAATGCTTCAGCTGAAGCAGGAATGAAGAGCCAAATACATTTTTGCAGTCTGGTTTCTCTGCAGAATCACGGAACAGTTAAGGCTGGGAAAGACCTTTCAGATCAAATCCAACCATCAACCCAGCACCATCACCATGCTCACCAATAAACAATGCTCTCATTTGCCATATTCACATGGTTTTTTAACAGTTCCAGGGATGATGACTTCTCTGCTTCCCTGGTCAGTGTGGTCAAGTGCTTTACAACAATTTCCATGGAAAATTTTTCCCTAATATCCAGCCTAAACCTCGCCTAGGGCAGCTTGAGGCCATCCCCCTCACCCTGTCACTTGTTATCTGGGAGAAAAGACTGACACCAGCTCACTCCAACCTCCTTCCAGTTGTAGAAAGTTAGTGGTGAAACTTTATTGCTTGACCTAAAAGGATTGATCAGATCCATGAACTTTGAAAAGAAAAAAAATACAGTGGATTTTTCTATGGACCAGTCTTTTAGTGGGGATGAAGAGTATCCCTGGTTCAGTGTGGGTGACCTGGGGAATCACATCAAAAGCAGCAGGATTGCAGGCAAGCCCTGGGATTCCACACCTGGAAAAGCTGTGGATGCTCAATCATGCAGACAGCTGCCTCAAATAAATTCATTTTGCACTTTCAGCCTGTGGGATTCGTTTTGTATATTTTTTCTGGAAGCTACCAAACCCTCCCAACCTCAAACTAAAACAGAGAAGAGAAACTTCTATAAAATCTGAGCAGGGTGTGTACCAGAACAGAGGCAACTTCTGTCCCAGCTAAGGGATACGAGCAACATCTATGCAACAAAAAATGAATGATTGCTGCTCTCACTTTCCCTAGAAAATGTGAAGGAAGTCACTTTCTGAATGCATGGTGGGTAAGTGCAAATTGTTTTATGCCAGGCAGTTAAATGAGGCATGAATAACAACCAGTCTAGTGTGGATGTGTCATATTGACATCACCTGCTGTCCCAGGGCAGGTGCCTGAACCTCAGACAGCCAAAGCTTTGCTGAGTGAAAAATAGGCAATTTTTGGTTTTTTCTGATAGCAAAATACAACAGTATTTAGCAATGGAAGGCTTAAAAACATTAAAGACGCAGTGGTAAGTTAAATTATTGAAGCTAAGTAGCATGCAGTAAGTGATATTTGATGCTGGTGCTGAATCAAGCACTGGAAAGTTTACGGGATCCTTGAAGTATTGACAAAGTGTTTGACTTCCAGTTGAAAGAAATCATTAGGACTGGGGATTTTTTTGGTGTCTCCACCCCTTCAGAGTAGAAAAAATGTAAAATGCATGACCTCCAAGGCTTCTGCTTTCAGTGTTCGTGACTTTCAGTAGACAAATTTGGATTTGCTTCTCTTTATAACCACAAATTTATGGCATATAGATAGTGTCAGATTCCCTCTGTGAGTTTGTCATGGCAGAGCTGGATGTTCCTGTCTTGCTTACTGTAAAATAGGGATCTTTATGAGCCTCCTGTTAATAATGACAGCACTATTTGCATATAGGAAATGCAGACAGCAAAATAATCTCCAGATATTTTACTAGGTGCAAGTTTCATGTCCCACAGCTGTGGTTAAGGTGACCTTCAGGAGGAAGAAACAATTTAGTGCATTTGCTCTCAGTGTCTGTTGTGTAGGTCTAAGATTGATCTTGGAAAACACAAAAAAAACCACCAAAAAAATCCCAAAAAATGGCTTTGCTTCTTCCAAAAGCAAAAGGAAAGTAGTTTTTCATTGGTTTTAATGCTAATATCTAATCTAAACCCACTGTGTCAGTTTGAAGCCATTCCCTGGGTCCTGTCCCTCCAGCCCTTGGCAATTGTCTCTTTCCAGGTTTCCTGCAGCTCCTTCAGGCCCTGCAAGGCCACCCTGAGCTCAGCCCAAAGCTTCTCCTGTCCAGGCTGAACAATCCCAGCTGTGCCAGCCTTTCCTCCCAGCAGAGCTGCTCCATCCCTCTGCTCATCCTGGAGCCTCCTCTGGACTCTCTCCAGCAGCTCCACGTCCTCCCTGTGCTGGGCCCCAGGGCTGGGGCAGCTCTGCAGGTGGGCTCTCACCTGAGCAG
>VXBB01011162.1:31645-53345 GCA_013399915.1 Illadopsis cleaveri | reverse complement strand
TATTAGGAATAATGTTCTGCTGTATCTGGATCAGTCTAATGAGACTGTGCTGTTGCAATTTTTATTCCAAAGGCATTTCATTTATTTTTTTTTGTGGAGGATATATGTGTATGTGTGTGCTTTATCTCTTTCTTACTCTTGCTTGTTGCTATTCATGCTTTGATTTTAGTTCTGTATTTTTTATGCCCCAATTTCTTTAGCCATCCTAATTTCATTTTACTCTCACGCTGTTAGTTGGAGATCAATGCAACGTGATAAGTAAAGTTTTTATAGTTCATATAAATTAAGTGAAATTCATGATTTCAATATTACATGTGCATAAATATTATATTTCCGTGCATAGTATTGAAATCATATTGCCATATCAATTATTTAAAATGAGTCCCAGCATCTTTCAACTCAATAAGCAGAACAAGGTCTGTTTAAATGCCTCTCTCTGTTGTGCTGTTAGAAAAGCAAAACCACTGGTCCTTTAAGGTAAATGTTTGCTTTTCTTTCTTGCCTTAAAAAACAGTCAACATGTTTTTGAAGGGGAGCCCTTCAGTGGTTTAGTGCAGGCTGTTGCCAGAAAACAACTCACTGAAAAATTCAGTGGTGTGTCAGGAAAGTTTCCTGTAATTGTTGCTCTTTTCTGAGCCAGGGGTTGCTTTCACTGGTGCAGAAGGATCAAGCCTTCCTGGATCAAGGAGACCTTCCCACAGAAATTCTGAGGAAGAGCAGTAAAACAGGAGTGGTACAATTAAAGTTTGGCTGGTTAGGAGCTCGCAGAGGATGCATGATTCACTTTAGGATGAGGAGCTATGTGCCCTCTCTCCTCTCTGTTGTTTTCTAGGAAATGGAACACTTTTTTCACAGCCTTCACCAGGGACTGCTCCTTTCCTTGCCAGGGAAAAGTTGTCCCTTTGCTTCAATGCTGGGAATGTGTCCAGAGCTCCAGCACAGCTGTGGCCCTGAGCCTGGCAGCCAGGGCTGGGAGAAGTCCTGAGCTGCCAGAAGTGCACTTTGCACTGCTAAATATTAACCAGGAGAGCCAAGAAGGCAAAACCAGGTGTTCAGTGTTCCCAGTGTGAGCAATCCCACTACTCCCAGATTTTTGCACAGCTTTATATCAATGGTCAACCCTTTTAACTANTTTATTTATACCACACGAAAGGGGCTCCATGTGACTTGATAACATCTAAACCAGGGTATTTTAAATTCACTTGCTGTTTGACCTCTTCCTAAGTAGCTTGGGCTGTATATCATCCTGTGTCTTAGATTATGCCATAAACATGTCACAGTTCAGTTATATTAATCCTGCTGCCTAAGCTGGCAGCAAAAGTAGTTAATGCAAATAGCTGCCACTGCTACTTGCCTTTTTTTTTTCCCTGCAGTTAATCATAGTTTTTAAGGAGTTGATGAAAANATATCAATTATTTAAAATGAGTCCCAGCATCTTTCAACTCAATAAGCAGAACAAGGTCTGTTTAAATGCCTCTCTCTGTTGTGCTGTTAGAAAAGCAAAACCACTGGTCCTTTAAGGTAAATGTTTGCTTTTCTTTCTTGCCTTAAAAAACAGTCAACATGTTTTTGAAGGGGAGCCCTTCAGTGGTTTAGTGCAGGCTGTTGCCAGAAAACAACTCACTGAAAAATTCAGTGGTGTGTCAGGAAAGTTTCCTGTAATTGTTGCTCTTTTCTGAGCCAGGGGTTGCTTTCACTGGTGCAGAAGGATCAAGCCTTCCTGGATCAAAGGAGACCTTCCCACAGAAATTCTGAGGAAGAGCAGTAAAACAGGAGTGGTACAATTAAAGTTTGGCTGGTTAGGAGCTCGCAGAGGATGCATGATTCACTTTAGGATGAGGAGCTATGTGCCCTCTCTCCTCTCTGTTGTTTTCTAGGAAATGGAACACTTTTTTCACAGCCTTCACCAGGGACTGCTCCTTTCCTTGCCAGGGAAAAGTTGTCCCTTTGCTTCAATGCTGGGAATGTGTCCAGAGCTCCAGCACAGCTGTGGCCCTGAGCCTGGCAGCCAGGGCTGGGAGAAGTCCTGAGCTGCCAGAAGTGCACTTTGCACTGCTAAATATTAACCAGGAGAGCCAAGAAGGCAAAACCAGGTGTTCAGTGTTCCCAGTGTGAGCAATCCCACTACTCCCAGATTTTTGCACAGCTTTATATCAATGGTCAACCCTTTTAACTACCTTTTTTTTTTTTTCTTTTCCAAGGGTGGCATTCCAGGATGCCAGTGATTGTGTATTTTGTGGTACAAATCTGTTAAAATGGGCTCCAAAATGCCTTGGCATTTCTTCCCACTCTTTGGAAGTATTTCCGAGTGTGTAATAAATGGTTTCCTGTTTGCTTTCCTGTCAGCCCTGCATGGCAGCCCCATTGCAGCTCCTTCAAAAAGAAGTGTGGAAACAACTGTCAGAGTTAGTTTTTGTTACNAGATTTACCCTTTAAAAAGTTTGTACCTCATTTACCATATCTGAAGTTTGCTGAAATCTCCTAATTTTAGGGTTGAACTTTTAGTAATAAGAGAGCTGTTTTCTATGTGTGGTTTTTTTTGTGCAGATTTTAGGGCAGCAAGACTGAAACTTCAAGTTTCTTTGGGTTTTTTGTGTTTTAGAGGTTTTCAGCAGTAAAAGGGTAAAGGTGTGGCATTTGTAATCTTGAGCCAGTACAGATATGTAACAAGGCTTATTTTTTTTCCTGTTATTCTTATATTAGATATGCCAGCCATTAAAACAGGCTTCTGAGTTTAAACTAGAGTTGCACCCATGCTAGCAGAGACCTTGATTCAGGGCTTGGGAGCTGCACCAGGGTGTTTAACACCTCTCCACTGAATATTAAAGTGCTTTTTCCCCCTCTGAGAGGGGCCAGACTTCACTTTTTTTTACAGCAGTGGGACCATTTGCACCAGCTGTGGTGAAATGACACACTAATTTCCTGACCAATGCAGATAAACCCACTCCTGTGTCTAGGCTGATGGTATCTTGCTTTCTTTTGCTCTCAGATTTCACTGGAATTGAAGCTGTCAGCTGGAGAGAGCTGCTGACAAGTATGACACGCAGTTCTGGGAAGGCAGCTGCCAAAAAGGAGCTGCTTTGTTCTGGTCAGGAGACAGTGGGGATCTGCATTACAGGAACTACAGCCTACAACTTCTTTTCTTTTTTTTCTTTTTTTTTCTTTTTTCTCTCCCCTCCCCAGTACAATGCTGACAAAGCCATAGTAGACAGCGGAACCACTCTCCTTCGACTGCCAGAGAAAGTCTTCAGTGCTGTGGTGCAGGCAATAGCTCGCACGTCCCTGGTAAGGAAATAACACAAAACCTGCTCAGAAATGTGAAATTCCTGTTAAAGGATCACAGGGTTTTCGAAAGGAGTGTCATCTCTGCTGCCTGCCTGCCTGCCTGCCTGCCTGCCTGCCTGCCTGCCTGCCTGCCTGCCTGCCTGCCTGCCTGCCTTGCAAGTCGTGGGTTTCTCACCTGAGGGGTGCAGAACCTTCTCTGGTCTAGCCCTGTTAATAAGGGAGAAATGACTGGTGGCCTTTGATGGAAAGGAAGAGGTGAAGAAAAAAAAAAAAAAGGGAGGAGGGAAAAGGGGAGTGCAGACAAGAAATGTGTGTATGGAAGTGCATCAGAAATAGGGCAGAGATGGGGTGTTTTATTCTAAGCATTTCAGAAACACGGACATAATCCCTGTTGCTCTGATTCAAAGTATTAAGAGTGCAAAAAATCAGTCTTTTCATTCAAAACAGAGTGTTTATAAAGTAGGAGAACCTGCTGCTGCAAGCAGTTCCTTTCCAAGTATAAATCTTAGTGCTGTCTGGAATAAATGCCATTCATTAGGATTATTTATATCAATAAAGCTGCTTTTGACCTTCATTATTGAATTATTTATGTTCAAAAGCATCTTTCTTTAGAAACAGAGTGGGCTTTAGAAGTAGGGCATGGGGATGGTGGAGTTCTCTGTGTGCAGAGTGGCTGAAGCAGCATTTTCTGGTTAATAAAAAAACTATTCATAAATTTTTGTTCAATACAAGGAGCAGCACCAGGAAGGTTAAAGAGGAAGAATAAGCACCAGCTATTTCAGTGTGAACAAACTCGATATTTTTGTCATGGACTCACAATCAGACAGTGGTTGTTGATGCAAATCACAGGAAACACAGTAAGCAGCTGCCCCAGAGACAGAATGTTTGCCTGTGTGCTGATAATTCAAGATTGAGATCCTTTTTCCTACTTGATGGAGAGCAGAGATTTGGCATGAAGTGTTCTTCACTGCCTGCAGATGTCCAGTGTCTGAAATAAATGTACCAGTTACGGGTTCTTCTCTTTGCACAACACTTGAAGTGTTGGCTGGAACCATTTCAGCCCATGTAGGGGAGAACTGAAAGAAGCCACCCCAAGAGCTCCTGTAAGGTCACCCTGTGGATAAGGAATCCTCCTGGGAAGTGGGTCACAGTGGTCCACACTCCCCTCTGATGTTGGTCAGGACATTTGAACTGACAAGGAAACAGATCAATAAGGCATTAGAGGGGGAACCATTCTTTAAATAACTAAATTATTCTCTAATTTGAGTTAATCTCCCAAGTTCTTCCTCAGCCATCCTTCCCTTATGGAAAATATAGTAAAAAGTGAAAATCTATTAAAAAATGCATCAAGTAGGTTTTTTTTCCGAGTTCTTTTTAATCTCAAGGACCTTCCTGCTGTACCCCTTTCCCTCCACACACTCCAGAATTTACTTTGACAGCTCTAAACAAAGGAGATAGTATCTACTTAAATAAGAAAGTAGTTACAGGGTGCAAGGATGAGATTCTAGCTGTGTAGGAGCAATGTCAGGAAAATGGGTATTTTCAGCAATTGTACTGCAGTTCTGTGCTTCTGGCAGGAGATGTAGCACTGGGAAAAAAAATCATCTGCTGTTGTCAGACACACTTTTCTGACCACAGGTGAGCCAGGTTAACAAGTTCCTGCTCCTCATAGCTTGTTATGAGCACCCCAGCCAGATGTCATTTCCCAGATACGCTGGGATAACTGTGTGTGACACATTTCTTTATTCTGCTCAGTTTAAAAACAAGGCTGTGAGCTCTATGCTCTTTAGTGGTGCAGATGGTTTTTTAAACTTCAATTATTTGGACTGAAGTCTTTCAGGGAGCAGCTGTTATGATGCAGTTTGGTGTTGAAGGGTGGTGATTTTGGCAGATGGGCAGAGAGGAGCCAAGGAGGGGGGAGGCACCTACTACACCGCACTGAGCTGAAGTCAGGACAGCAATAATACAATGTTAAGTTACAAAGTTGAACCAAGGAAGGCTCAGATAATCCTAAAATCTGTATCTTAATACCCTTTTGGGTGTCATGCACTCAAATCTCCCACATGCATTGCTGCAGCGTGCAGAAAGAAGAAAAAGAAATGCATTAAGGAGTCTTTCTGGGAAATTAAAGCAAGCATTGAAACAGCACTTTATAGGCTTGGCCTGACCTGGCTGGGTGGTACCTTGCAATTTTTCTCAGATCTGCTTTTCAAGACAAAATGGAAAGAGAGGAGAGCTGTATTTCTCAGCAGGTTTGGCCTGGGACTCAGCTGTGAGGGAAGAGTGTTCTGCCCTGAAGTGCCAAGGGATGCACTTCAGCATGAGCTGAGAGTTCAGGGTGAAAGGCCTGTTTGTGGTGGTAAATCTCCTTGTTCACACGAGTCTGTGCTTGGTGAGGCCCAGGAACAGAGCAGAGCACTTGGAAATGTGCAGAAGTCTCTGTGCAGCCCTAACAAACACTTCCTTGGCAGGTGTGTGGTGAGGGGTGAGTGCCTGTCACCTGTAAAATGCCATATTTTAATGAATGAGCTGATGCTTACAGAATAATCCACATCACAGATAAATACGAATTAGGAGAGTGCAGAGGGTGGATTCCACCTTTTTCCTTCACTATGATGGGAGGCATTGGCTGTGCAGCCTCAGATCAAGCTCCTCCCTTGACTGCTGCTTCGTGGAGGAACAAGAACCAGCCAAAATAATGCAGTAACACAAGGAAAGGTTTTGCTCAGGTCTGGCAGCAGGTCAGCTTCAAGGAGCAGGAACATTGAGCAACAAGTTTGTTTTAGCCAAACAAGCTCTGTGGGGGTTGGCTTTTTGTTTTGTTAGTTCCATGGATATATTACACAGGACTGTGAATCAGTTTTATTTCAAAAGCTTGTCAGGTTATACTGGCAGGGAGTGACAGGAGACCAAAAGAGACAGAGGGATGTGTTTCTTTGCACTACAGCAAACCTTGATTCCCTTAGATGCCAGGAGAATTTTGGCTCAGCCCTTGGCTTCAAAACTCTGGAGCTGAGTAAGAAGCTGTAGGTGCACGAGGAAGAGACGTGACCTCATTCTCTCATTGTATATTCACACGGTTTGTATTTTGGTTTGTGTTTTTTATAAAATGTAAAATGCTGCTTCAAAACATCAGTGTTTGGTCAGAGAGGAGGGAGGGAGGCAGTGAAATCCCATTGTGGAAGTGATTGCTCAGGGAGGCCACGTGTGTTCACTGCAGCAGAGGAAATAATGAAACAAAAATGGGGAGGGAAGGGAGAGCTAAACTTGCTTTTGCCTCTTCCCCCTTCTCCAGGTCATGATGGCTTGTGACACACCTCAGTTTGGGCATTGGGGTTTGGGTTTTTTGCTTTGGTCCTTAAAGAAGCAGCTCAGATTTGTGTTCTTGGATTTCTCCATGGAAATGAAAGAAGTATCTTACAGTGGTAATGTTCATTCACAAAAATCTATCAAAATGTCTGCAATCTCCAATTATCATTTTGTTTGGTTGGTTTGTTTTACAGATACAAGAATTCTCTTCTGGTTTCTGGACTGGTTCACAGCTTGCATGCTGGGACAGAACTGAAAAACCCTGGTCCTTATTTCCCAAAATCTCCATTTACCTGAGGGATGAGAACTCCAGTAGGTCGTTTCGGATCTCTGTCCTACCACAGGTCTCAACCTTCTTTGTTTGTTCATCTCTGCATTTATTTATACTATTATAAAGCACATGCTCTTGAAAAATAGAAGCTATTTTTAGCAGTAATAGGGGACTGGCTTATTGCATGCAAGGGAAACCTTTTTCAATCAAATTTTAAAAATCAATTTTTAAACAGGGAAAATAACGAATTTGTCAAACCTAAAAGCAAAAAGGAAAGAGACAAAGCAGTTTCCCCCTCAGTGCAGTCCATTTCATTTGGAATTATTTTTTTTTTCAATTTCCTAGGAAAAAAAGGGCAAGTTTTTGCTTTGTTTTCGTGACCTTTGGCCACATCAGATGTCAATACAGAATGTCTCTGCCTGTTTTGATCTTCTCATTTTGGGAAGGGAATTGATTTGTTTCTCGTGGCATTTTCAGTTGGAGCACTTCTTCTGAATATGAAAATCTTGGCAATGACCCTTTGTGAGCTCCTCACCGGTTTCTGTAACTTGCCTGGTTTATCTTTTATTAATATTCCACCCACTCCATTATATTTAGAATATAATGTGCCACTTTTGTTTTTCTTCTCTGGCTTCTCCTGCCAGTATGAGCTGCAGTACAGGCTGGTGTCCTCTAACATTACTAATACATTCTTTTACCTCAAGGGACAGGCAGGAGCAAAGGAAAGAATGAACCTATTAAGTACATTTTAACTTGAAATATAGTAAAGCCTTATGATAAGCTTTTTCTGTATTGATCATGTAGCTTGGCAATCATTCATCTTCCCCGAGGAGACAGGGGCTGAAATGTGACTGGAATTTATAAAATCTAGAACCTTGAAGCTGACACTGAATGATCTCTGAATCAACTCCATCCTAATAATCCTTTTAATAACTAAATTCTTCTCTAATTTGAGTTCATCTCCCAAGTTCTTCCTCAGCCATCCTTCCCTTATGGAAAATATGGTAAAAACTGAGAATCTTGAGAATTTGCTGTTGACCTGCATGTAGTGATGACTGTGTTCAAATTTATTTTAGAATCCACGAACTTTATCTCTTACTTGCTTTTTAGCTTTGACCAGTCTTAAATTATGTACAAAAATCCGTTTGCCCCTATCCATTTTCTATTTCCAGTGCAATTTGTGTGCCTGAACTACAAAAATGAAAAAGTCTGAAGTTCTACCTGCTGTGAAGTGTTGCTTTTTTACACTCTGGCTTCCATTTTTTTTTTTTTTTTTTTAAATTTTCTTTTTAACAGCTTTATATTCAACCCATCCTTGTGATAGGAGATAATTTGCAGTGCTACAGATTTGGGATCTCCTCCTCCACAAATGCTCTGGTCATTGGTGCTACAGTCATGGAAGGATTTTATGTCATCTTTGACAGAGCCCAGAGGAGAGTGGGCTTTGCAGTGAGTCCCTGTGCAGGTAAGAGAATAATTTCTCAGCATTTGGGGAGTGAGGGAACTCAGAGAAGCACCTTTGCCACTTATCTGCTGGTGTAAGGTGTGGTTACTCCCTCAGTGTGAAGGGTGTATTTCAAAGAAATTTCAAGATATTCACATTTCAAAGCAAGAAAAAAAAGAAACCAAAACTGGATTGCAACATCTTTTGGCATGAAGTGAATCAGCCTCAGCTCTGGGTGTCTGTGCTGGGTTCTTCCCTCTCACAGAGAAGATCTTTCTGGGACATCTGTCTGTGTGTGCAGTTTCCCCAGCAGTTACCTCAGACCAGTCCCTGTTTTTAATGCAGCTTCGTTTTGGGCTGGCTCCTGCTCTGAGTTGTGCATAAATGGATTCTTCAACCAACTCTTGCAGTGTGCAGTGGAGTGCCTTACTCACATTTTTCTCTTAGTGTAAATTGAGCCTGTTCAGCCCCTCAGAAATTCGCAATGAAAGAGCTGAGGTGAAAATGGGACTCACATTAAGGCTCGTAGTGTTTGTGTTAATTCTAACCAATTACTTTTCTCACTGTAAGCAGAAAGCCATTAATTTATTAGCTAGCTGTTGAGGAGATGTGAAAAAGCTCATAATTTTTGGCTGATTTTACTGTGCTGGTTAGCTTTCATGACTTCTCTTTTCCCACCAAGGGTAGCTAAAACCCAAAAGTGTTGGGGTTTCCTCCCCTTGTTGTTCAGACATTGCTTTGACATCACAAGAACCTCCACGTGGGAGAGGAGGGGAAGGATGTGCACCCATACTCAGGTCTCTGTCCCAAACAGGAGTGGTCTATGCCCCTGAAAAACATTGTCTCACCTGAGGTGTGCATGAGAAAAGGACTGGAACTGGCAGTGCTTCTTTAAGGTCTTAGAGAAGGTGAAGGTAGCTAGGACTGGAGTGCTTAATGCAATCATAGAGGGGAAAAACAGAGATGCTGGCTGGCTGAGGTGTAGCTCTAGGTCAGTTTTAAAGCTTTTTTTAAATCTCCCTATTGTTAACAAGCTCAGACTTGTCAGCTTTGAGCTCGCTCCCAGAGAAAATCTGGATATTGACATGAGTTGTTTTATGGACACTTCTGTGAGGTGCCGTGCAGTGATGAAAGACACATTTTGAATGCATCTGGCAGGAGAGTGTAACTGGACTGTTGCAATGTATTTGAACAGCTTAGGCCAGAATGCGCCTCAGCTAAACTACCTGTAGTTATTGTTGTCAGCACCCTCAGGAATTCGTCAAGGTTACTGAGAAAAACAGGGCTAAAATAAGAAAAGAAGAGCCTAAGAAATAGAATACTAAGAATGCAAGACCTGGATAAAGGAGGCCTACAGAGCAAAAACCTGAGACTAATCATGTTTCTTGGAGAGTGGATACGGGACACATAGACAAGACAGAGAAACCAATCAAATAATGATGAACGTGTGAACAAGCAGCCTTAGAATTGTAACTGCAGCTTAATACAAACAATACACAGCTTCTACTAAAATCATACTAGTTCTGTCGTTCAGCAGTCCTGAGCTCCCGCACTGGACAAATATTGAGGGCCAGGTTTTGCTGCCTTTCATTCTTCCTGGTGCCTCCTGGAGCAAGTGTGGAGCTGTCTCCTGTCCCTGTCCTGCTGCAGCCATCAGTGGAGGGAGGAAGGGACATCTGACAGAGCACATTGACCACATGTGGTCAGCAGGGGACACGGGGCAGCTGCTGTGCATTAGAACTGCTTTGCCAGCCCTTCTTGATTCAGAAAAATAATCAGGGAACCATAATAACACCTTGGTGTGAACATTGCTGCCTGCAAGCACAGTTTGACCACTTCACGCAGTTCTGCCAGAGAGGAAGAACTGAGCCTGCTGAATAGAGCTGCCATTGGAATTTCCATGAGCTTGGACAGCTGATTGCATCCAGCTGGTGCTCCAAGACATTTCCTCCTTGTCTCCTTGTCCACATTTTTCTGCATATGCCTCACCCAGCATCACGGGAACACAGCTTCCTGAGGAATCATTGCTGAGTGGCTGAGACAGGATGCATGGAATTGTCAGATTCCACTCACATGGGGCAGATGACAATTTCCTGGGTCGTGCCAGTTGTGCTGAGCTTCACTTCTTCACAGCTGGTGGTTCCCACACTTAACAGCATTTTGATCAGAGAGCTACTTGCTGCTGGTGGTGGGTGTCCGTGCAGGATGAGGGATGAAGCCTAACTGGCTTCCTGTGGAGGCCAGCCATGCCCTCCACAGCAGCTATATTGTGGGGGTTTTATCTTCTTTTCTGTTGTTAGAGCTGGGATTAAATGCTCAACAGATGCAGTTTTAGTGTTTGGACTCAGATGTTTATTAATTCTTATCTACAGTACAGTCTCACAAGCTGTGAGTTCTAGCTAACAAAGTGAAAAATGGCTCTGTCTTGATCTCGTTCCGAGGTCTTGTAAGCACAGATTGTCCAATTATGAAAGGACAGATAAATTATTTTTAGTTTTGACCCAATAACAAACCACCTGTGGTCTGCAATGCGGAATGTTCTATCCAATTACAAAATACCACCTAAACCCATGAAGAAGAAGGTGAAAAAGAAGGACTCAGCCTACACCCTAAAACCTCCAGCTTGCTTTATATATATTACTATATTCTAAAACTTTTGACTCTAAGTTTTCCACCATGTGATATCACACACTTCTATTCAAACTCCACACCCACAGTCCCAGTGCTATCACTCAATTTTGGAAGCCTTTTCCAAGGCCTCAGGTCAGATGCAGTGTTTTCTTGGTGGTCAGTGCCTGTCAGCATAGAAACTCTAAAATTCTCAGTGCCCAGGGTTCCAACACTATATGAATGGCATTTATTTGGACCTTCTAGTCAGCTCATGGGCATAAATTAAACTGAATTACTGGTGGCTCAAATCTGCAGAAACAGAGGAATGTCAAAGACCATTCTGTGTGGCTTTGCAATGACCTTTGCTTCCTTGGTGTGAATGTTAAATTAAATCCGCGGTTTTTTTAAGGTGTTAGAGCTGTACATGATTAATGCAAAAATTACGGGAACAGGACTAAAACCCTTAATTACATTGAACTTCCAGGTTACTTTTCAGACTTGGCTAGAGATGAGAACTGTCTTATCCCACATAATTCCTTGGACCATTTTCATTCTCCAGGATCTACCAAGAACAAGGAAAGTTAGATGGCTGCAGGAAGCTATTCCATTGTAGCAGGAAATTTGCCTTTTCCTCATTGAAACCCTTTATGACTTACTCAGACAAATAATTTTGAGTTGTCTGTTGATAACCTAGTGTTTACAGGAGGACTAGGACAGGTTTTTGGATCAGGTCCCTTCTTGAGACAGGATGTTCAGATCAACAAGTTAGTTTTAGTGCAGCAACCTGGAAATGTTCAAGGCCAGGTTGGATGGGGCTTTGAACAAGCTGGTCTAATGGAAAGTTCCCTGCCCATGGCAGGGGGTTTAAACAAGATAATCTTTAAGATCCCTTTCCAAACAAAGGCAAAAAAGAAGGGAAAAAAAAAATAGCCCTGTGGGAAAAGAACTGAGATTTTGGTAGTCCCTAAGCTGAATGCAGGCCAAGGTAAGTGAAAATGAAATTACATAACAAAGAGCAACATCTACCAGGGACATTCAGGAACGTTGGACATGAGGAGTTTTTTCCTCACCAGGTGAGTGGTGCAGCACTGAAACAGGGTCCCCATCCTAAGTTTTACAAGGCCTAGCTGGATAAATCTGCAGCAGAACTGATGTATTGATCCTGACAGTCCTGCTCTGAGTAGGATCCTGGTCTAGGTGACTTCCAGGGGCCCCTTTCAAGCTGTACTTTACAATTCTATGATGAATTTGATCTAATTCCAGGTTTACTGCCTTTGTAACCACCCAAGGGGGTGAGCTAGCGTGTGTTGAGTTCTACACAAATGTTAGGAAATAGCATTTTTCCAGAGGCACCTTTTTAATCTTATAATCATCAACAATGAAGAAAATCTCATTTATTCACTGTTATAAAAGTACTGTAGTTAGGTACCACCAGATATTCTAAAATAATACATCAAAATACTCTAAGTCAGTTAATGTGTAATATGCTGAGTGTGTGTGACTGTTAGTTTATGTTAAGGGCTTCTTTGAACAATTTAGGCAAATTTCCTCTCAATTTCTCTGGGGGTGGAAGAGTGTGAGGGAAAACTTTTTTCCCTTTTGGAGGGAAGAAGGCAGATGCTGTGCTGCTATCAAGCATTCTCAAAATGCAATTTAAAATATCAGCCACTATGGCAACAGTTTTGTGTTCTTCTTTAATAGGAGTAATTATTGTGCTCGAGCCGAATAATGAGTAATTAGAGACTGTTTATTTTCAAAGCTATTTCCAAGGTGGAAAATTGTACTGCTTTTTCTTTTCCCCCCACTTCTTCAAAATACAACTGGGTAATGACACTTGGGCCTTGCATTTCAAATTGGTGTTAAATGTGGTTGAGTTTGGTGTTGCTGCAGAACTTCACAGAGACAAACCAATGGTGTGAAGGGGGTGAGATGTCCAGAAGAAATAATTGCACGGCAGACAAAGTGCAGTCCTGGGACTCTGGACAAAAAGGATTTTTGCCAGAGACCTTCTAGGCAGAATTTTACCATCTAATGAGTTTGGAGAGTGGGTGTTTGGTTATTCACCAGTGACAGGGTCCTCGTGGGTGCAGCCTCGGGTGCCCCCAGTTTGCTCTCACAGCTTATTCCTGCTAAAGGAGCCTTCCCACACTTAGGGGTGGAGGAAGGGTTGGTTCAGATGAGTGATTCTACAGAATATTCCTTGTTTGGGCATTTTGTTTGTTGTGAAGGTTGGTTTCCCATCTGATCTGTGAGTTGCAGCCTCCCATTCCCTCCACCAACACGAAAAAGGGGCTGTGAGGGACGGGAGTGAGAGTGCAGGATTGTCCCTTTCAACACCAGCCCACAATTAAGTTGAATTAAGTCTAAAAAAACCTAAATCTTAAAATAATATGAGGTCTTATGAGGCCAGGGACTGAATGACAACCAAAATCTATGCAGATGAAGAAACCAACCTATTCTGCATTTTTTTTAAGAACCTTAAAGTCCACTTTTGCAAAATCCAGGCTCCCTTCTTCCTTCCAAGGGGGTAGTTTATGGTAATCTCTTTAAACATGGTTTCAGCAGTTGTGACTAAGATATGTGAAAATAAGAGATGCAGTTTTTAGTGGATGGGATCACTTCCAATCAGACAAGAGCGTGCCTGTATGTAAAATGTGTGAGGAATTGAGCAGGACAATTAAAACTGAGGCCTTTGTGAAAAAATGCTCAGACATCTGTGTCATGGAAGTGTAGCTGATTAGAGAAGTGAATTATGACTGCTTCTTGCCTTAACTTTTTCATCATTTCTTGAGTTGCTGGGTTAGTTCTCCTGGCCCAACACTGTTGCTTCTTCATGTCCCTGCTCCTCACTCCTGACACTGACCTGCCTCTCCTCCATCCCCTTTCATGGACAGCTGTCACCCAGCTCTCCTGCCTCACCTCCCTTTCCTTCTGGATTTTCATCCACAAGAGTGTTTGTGCTGCTTTCCACCCTGCACCTTGTGTTTAGGATAAAGTCCTTTAAGGTGTCTGTGAAGCTGATGAGCCTTCCTGCTGCTCCCTAAGAACACAGCAAACACAGGAGGCCAAATAATCACCTGAGGTGCTTTTCCAGTTGTTGGAAATGCCAGAAACAAGCAAAAAAACTTCCCAGGCCCTGCCCTACACTAGGCTGGATGTTGTAGGATATTTAAATGGATATTTTTGAAAGATTAGTGCCGAGGCAAAAAAGGTGATCCAGTGGTTTGGGCTTTGACTGATTGAAGTGCCTGTTCTCTCCCAGACAGCCTGTGGAGATGTGGGAGAGTCACTGACACAATCTCACATGTAATAAGCCCCGTGAGGATGTATCAAGTCTGAGGGTTGACCTTTAGCCTCTCAGAGCGGCTCAATAACAGCGAGACAACTTCTCTGGATATGCTTTGTAAAACTAAAGGTTTTAATAACGACAAAAATAATAAACAGTATCAAACAAAAGAAATACGAGTCAAACACAGTGTAGAGAAGACTCTTGCACTGGCTAAGGCAGTCCAAAAAAGCAATGGAGCATCTCTGTGCAGACTTTTAAGTACTCAGTGGTTCAGGTGGGACAATTTAGCTGCTGCCAATAGAAACAGCTACAGGTTTTGAGAAAGATTTCCAAAGCCTAGCCAGTGCCCCTGTGCTGGCACTGGGCCAATGCCAATGAATGTAAAGTTCTGGTGCTTTTCCATAATAGCCAGGGGTAAAACTGAAACCCCTTTTCCTTATTTGGAAAATAATGTGGTTGAATTTGGTGTTGCTGCAGAACTTCACAGAGACAAACCAATGGTGTGAAGGGGGTGAGATGTCCAGAAGAAATAATTGCACGGCAGACAAAGTGCAGTCCTGGGACTCTGGACAAAAAGGATTTTTGCCAGAGACCTTCTAGNACAAGTCACGGTCTCCTTACGCTTCAGAGCCCCTTTTTATCAACACAGGGTTCTTGCATTTTAATTGCAATGAAAAATGCAATAAAACACGAGTGTGCTGAGATGAGCGATGACAGAGGGAGAAGGGATATACAAATACTTTTTAAGTGTCTGTAAGGCCTGCTCCTTTCCCTTCTGTGCCTCCCCAGAAGCTGACGGTGCTCCCGTCTCCGAGATCGAGGGCCCTTTCCCCACGGCGGACGTGGCCAGCAACTGCGTCTCCAGCGTCTCCTTCCACGAGCCCGTGCTCTGGATCGCCTCCTACGCCCTGATGAGCCTCTGTGGGATCATCCTGCTGGTCCTGATCGTCCTGCTGCTCATCCCACCCCGCTGCCAGCACCGCTACACCGACAACGACGTGGTCAACGATGAGTCCTCCCTCGTGCGCCACCGGTGGAAATGAGAGGCTGGATCCCAAACGAAACCAGACTTAAAAACAGGGCCAAGGACAAAAGAGCTCTGCCAAGGGGAAGGAGACAATGCCTCCCAATTCCTCCTCAGTCCTTTCTGCGTTCCTACAAAAGGCTGTTGAAAAATCCCACCAAATATCCTGCATCATGACTTTTATAGCTTTATTTTCTAACACTGGTTCTGAACCAAAGCACTGTTAACCACTTCTGAAGTGCTACGGTACTGGATTTGCTACTGCAGTAGAATGAGACTTTGTGCTTTCTACAGTACCTTCTTTAAAAAAAAAAAAAATAGCCTGAAAAAAGTTTAAAAAAAAAAGCCTGAAAAAAGTTTTAAAAAAAAAAAAGATAAAAAACCACACCATGATGTTCTTCCGCTGTCTGAACAAAATTGTCCATCTCTCTTTCACACACAAAAAAAGGAGCTGTCAGTATTTTCTAACTAATCGAGCCCTGACTGTAGAAAAAGAGAAAAAAAAATTAATAATCTTTCTTATTAATTGCATTAAATGAATACTGCTTTCTGTTTACATCAGTTTATTTTGAAACTGTGCTTATGGTGTGGGGGAGGGAGAAAAGTCAGACTTAAGCAGCAGAGAAAAAGCAAGGGAGATCAAGAAGAAATGTTGGTTTGTGGTTTCTTTCCCTCAAGATCACTGCTGCCACTTGAGAGGGTCGCCCTCCCTGAGAGCTGTAACAAAATAGTCCAAGGTGGTGAAAACTGGGAAACAAACTTGTTCAGCCTTAGAGTAAAACAAGACTACCTCTCTTAATTTACAAGGATGCTGCCACTGGTGAGTGTGTGGATTAGAACTGGTCTCTAAGCACAAAGATGCTCCATACAACCAAACGGAACTACTTGGCTTTGAATTTTTTGGGATTTTATAAAAATTAATACTTCATGCCTTTTTACTTTGGTGCACACAAAAAAACAAACAAAAAAAAACACCAAAAAAACCACCAACCTTTCGGTTTCCTCCCCTCATGTGGGGTTTTGTTTGGTTTTTTCCTGAGTTTGACATTTAGAAAAGGCTGATCTGCATATGTATGGAGAGACAAGAAAGCAAGGTCTGTGTTCTGCTGTATTTCTAGAGAGCGTGTAACAAAAAGAAAACAAAATACGAAAACCAACTTTTTTGTTGTTGTTTTAATCCAGCTGAGCTCAGCAACCTAGAAATTCAAAGTACCTGTCTTTATGGACAGGCTGTGAAGTGAAAGTCTTTATGCTGGCTCGTTTTTCAGCTCGAGCAGCAGTCGGAGGTGTTCAGTTTAGCATCAATCAAATGAAAAGTGTGTGTGTCCTGCCTGGCTGAAAACAAACACGTGGTGGGACTGAAAACAATAGTGAGAGAAGGCAGGGGAGGATGTACTTGACCAGGCTTCCATTCTGCAAGTGCAGGTCGTCATGCTGAGGTCAGAACAAGGTGTTTTCCTTGCAGATAGGGCATTTTTTCTTTTCTCTAGTTGCAGGCTTCTCTGTGACACTAGCCTAAGTGTTTGGATTGGAAAGATAAACAGTGCAAGGCTGAGGAATTTTTAATACATAAAGAAAAGGAAAAAGTATTGCTTTGCATTTTGATAGCAGAGAAGTTTGCTATCTGTATGGGAATTGGGAAAAAAAAATAGCTTAACTCTGAATTTCCCAATCCCTTGCCTAGACAATTTTCTGCCCAAAATCCCTTCATATAACTCTGTGATTCACACTGCCTCTGCATCTGACTCTGCATGGAATAAGGAAAGATTTTTTAATTTTATTTTTTTAAGAATGGTGCATTTACACAGGTGCACGTCGTGTGTGAAAATAAAACACTGTGGGTTGGGGTTTTTTTTAAACTAACTTATGTCTTTCACATCATAACTGGAAGTGCCTGTGGTTTTCTTTTCAATTCTTGCACTTTCAGATTGCTTGGCTCAGTGGAGTAAAATAATTGATGCTGTGATCCAACGTCTGAAAATGATTTCTCGTGGAATTTGGAGTTGGAAACAGGAGTGAATTTTGAGTTTGTCTCCTTCTTCCTCTGCCTCTTAGTTTTTAAGAGGAGAAAAATTGTGAATTACATGAAATAAGCCATAGAGCTTAGCTGTTTTCTCAGTGTTCTATTTTCCATATCTCTTTCTTAACATCTTTTAATTGAATTAAGAGTTCCACGTCGTCCTCTTGGGTTTGGTTTTACACGTAACAAATAACTTCAGAGTTGTATTCATTCTTTTTCTACAGTATGGCAATAGAAGTTGTGCTTCTGGCACTTGTTTCAAACTGAAACACGGTATGGATTTTGGATGGACAGTGTTAAACAATAAACCCTCCTCCAATCCAGAAAGCGAAAACAACTTGTATGCTCTTAAAAAGTTTCATCACTCCTCCCCCTCACCTCAGAACCTCCTATCTCCTCACCACAAAGAGTTTTAGGAAAGAATTTATTGGGAAAGGTTCTGAGTAGGCTTTTTAATGACATTTCTTCTGAGTTGGTGAACAAAGTCTAATCAGTGCACTGGATTTCATAGAAAAGTATTAAGTATTACCCTTTCCCTTTGAAAGTCACTGGTCAAGATATCTTAAGGGAAACACTTGGATGAAGAGGAGAAATAATCAAGTGGCACGAATGAAATACTGATACATACTTGAGTTTTCCTGGCATTCCTTCACAACTAAAAATGTGGCTCGTAGTAAAAATGCTGTGAGTGACACCAGCGAGCAGCACAAACTTCATCTGGGCTTGTAAATTGATGCTTACACTGGCAGAAATTCAGGTGAGCATTGCTTTGTTGCTCTGGCAACAAGGAGAGCAAAGGAAACCCTTGAGGGTTCATTTTTAGCCTACAACACATTAAGAAAAATAATGCTCTCGAGCAGTTTTGTATGGAAGATGAAGCATAGTAACAGACTGCACTATAACCAAGTGTAGTCACTTGGTAACTCACAGTGATCTCTCCCTGATAAATTTCAAAAAACAGATATGTTGTGAGATGTATTATGTTCCTGTTAACCAACTTCAGGTGTNAAAAAAAAAAAAAGAGGGAAGAGGAGTGAAAAAACCCCAGAGCATTGAGTAAAGATGATACTGGAAAATATCCTTTATTTATTATGGAAGGCTGGATGCTCCAAATCACAGCACTCCAAACCATCCCTTGTAAGAAATATCAGTATTTCCTGCTGACCCAGCTCTCCTCTGATGGGAATGTAACACCACGTCCCAGCAAAGTGTCAGAAAGCTGCGTTCCCCTGGCTGCAGCCTCGCAGGTAATTTGATACCATCAAATCCCTGCTGCAATCGCCGGGGATTTGAGGGGGGGTGTGGTTTGAGTTCCAGTGCTTAAACCTGAGCCCAGCCCTGGGAATAGGTTAATTCTATCCCGCTGCCTTCACAAGTTTTAGAAATATCATCATGGGGGGTTTTGGCTCAATTTAAATGCTGAGGGAAATAGATGAAGCATTTTAATTAGGCTTTTGTTTGGGTGCTGTAAAAGAAGTTAGGTGGAGGGGATTGTTCTGTTTTTAAAGTGAAGGATTGTGTTTAGGATGTGCATGTTGAATCAACCTAAATGCAATGTATCAAGCAGGTTTTGGTACCTCCTGTGCTCAACAGCTGTAAAATTTATCAGCAAAAGTCAATATAAGTACCCAGTGCAGTCCCTTGTTGTGCAATGGCTGACTTTGTCCTACTGAAGATATAAAGACATAAAATGTCTTGGTAGCCATTTGTCTACCAAGCTTTTCCTTTTAAATATTAAAAGGCTTGTGAGAGTTGCCTGGCACTGCACGTTTCCAGAGAGAGAAAGAGAGATCCGTAAATTTTCCAGTATTACAAAATGATTGTGCTGCTGGAAGTCTCTTTGATTTCTGTAGGGGTTTCCAACAACTGGGCTGGTGTTGATTGTCATATCCTCATCTCAGACATGAATATAACTAGCAATATGAGCAGTGTAATGAAGGGTGTTGGTACAGTGACCTATGGAGGTGCAATTAAAGGGAATTACAGAAAGAAAAATAATTAGGATGCCTTTAGCTTCATTAAAAATTGCAAGAGCATAACAGATTAATCCTTTTCAGAAAGAGCTGTACTTTTTACCGAGACATTAGTTCCTGTCAAACTTGACTCTCTGATTGATAAATTGTTCATTTCTGGCTGCTGCAGTCCTTGCTGCTGTTGAGAGAAGTGAAGACAGGTTGGTAATGGGATTTGAGCAATCTTCTGAGCCAGTCAGATTTGCTGGATTTTGAGGCTTAATTAGATGCTAATCCAGGCTTGTGAGTAATCCAGCATCTTGCTCATGGCTCTTTGGGGATGCTAGCAGAAATATTTGGCTTCAGCCAAACCCCTGGGTGAGAGGGCTCCAAAACCACAAAAGCCACAGAGAGACAGCAGCTGCTGAGAAACTGCTGTAGGTGCAACATCCAACTGTCCCCATTTCCTTTGGCATGGGTCCACTTGCCTGAATATTTTGGAAACCAGCGCTCCAAGGTGCCTTTTGGTGCTACTGGGAATTATCCACTCCCAGGTGAAGACAGGGCACGATCATCTTTAGGCAGGATCATTGCCCAGCTGCTGAATATTCCCCTCTGCATGTAACAGTGCACACAACGCTGTTTCTCACCCCCAGCAGTGGCATTTGTAAGCAGCAGGGCAGGAAATCATAAAACATGCTGACATCGATGACTGTGCAGTGGTAATGTAAGAATGGTTCGTATTTGGCTGGATCTTTGTGGTCAGGTAGTCTTTGAAATACTGGGAATTTCAGATTAGACCGTGAAGGCACACACAGAATTTCCTTTGAGCTAGCCAAAAAGTAAAACACAAAAAGTAATTTTTAGAATTTAAAAAGAAGTAGCCCTCAAGAAGTGTTCTCTTCCTTTTTTTTTTTTTTTTAATCAATAGCAACCACTTAAAATAAATATATTTTAGTATAGTTGCTGTCCTACTAATTCACTGGTTGCAAATCTGATTTTTCTGATTTGTCTTCTAGGCTGTTCACCCCTTCTCATTCCGCCCCTCCAAAAAAAAATTGCTAAAAGATTAAGGTCTCCATTTTCCAGTTTCAGCTTTCTAACAAGAGATATGTTTTTCTTGTTTGCCATTCACAGACCTGTTTTAAAGTAGTTCCTAAATGCTTTAAAAATTAACTGTAGGGTGAAAATACTTGCCATTAGGAGAAGAACTGGAGCCAGAACTTTACCTGTGCCAATGATCCCTGAATTTTACTGTGTGCCAAGAGCTCCTTTGTGCATTTAACTACGTTCCCTGGACTTCTTTCACTTCCCACTTGGAAATATTCCCTGCTCCTGCATATTCTCCTTTTTCTCTGCCCTTGGGAAATACAGGGGTGGAGAGGAGAACCACAAAGAGCTGTTCCTTAAGCTCCTTCCATGACATTTTTGGTCCTAAAAACAATTCCAACTGAGCAACTGAGTTTGCTCTGGTTTTAGAGCAATGTGTATTTAGGCAAAACACTTGAATAAATGACATTGTTTGTAACAATCCTCTCATCCTGTCCCCCTTGGATGAGGGAAATTTTCACAGGGCCAAGTCAAACCTGCAAAGGGCACTTTTATTTCTGTGTTTTCAGAGAGGGGTTATAGAGATGAATGTTTAAATGGCTGTATTTGTAGCATGCTTGTCCTTTGGAAATTCTGTGGTAAAAAAAGAAAAAAAAATGGGAATTGAGAATGTTGAAGAGGTAATAAAAAGACAACAATTTCTTCATAGCACAAAGGTGTGGACTGCTGCAATATGTGCTGGGGAAAATTGCTTTGGTAGCCAATACTCTGTGTGTGCATAAACTATACAAAGTTCAGTGTTTAAGACTTACCTGAAACAGGTAGTTCACGTTTTTTATTGCAAATTTTATACTGAGATGCAGAGAACTTTTAAGGCTTTTAACACTACATTAACTGTTACTTGATAGTTATTCAGGAAGTGTGGAAAGGATTTCACCTTTAAGGAAATTATTCCAACTTACAGAGGCATTTCTTCACCTGCTGTTTTGTTTTGCTTTGTTTTGTTTTTATTAGACATTGTTTTTAACACTGACTGAAAAGAAAATGGGATCAAAACTTTGAAAAAAGGGGGTATAATCTTTCTAATTCAATCTTCAAGTTATGTTAGGATCTCTATCCCACTTACTGTCAAGCCTCATTACTCAATTTTCCAAAAATTGATACTTTGTACTTTCAGGTCTTGCCATTTTCAGATAAACACTATGTAAAGAACCAGATTTTATGCTGCGCAAAATAAATGATTAATTCTTTCAACCTATCCTGCGTGTCTTTTTAAATCCGAACTTCAAAGCTGATAAATTACATCCGTCCAAATTCCTCCTGTGACTCTCAATTCCAACTCCTTGCTGCAGGTCTGGGGGGAAAGCAGAGCTGCTGTGGATCCCACCTGACCCTGGCAGGAAGGGGAGGCAGACAAGTTTAGCTCCGTGGTGAATTTTTTTTTTT
>VXBB01011162.1:9829-29463 GCA_013399915.1 Illadopsis cleaveri | reverse complement strand
AAAAAAAAAAACCCAAAAAAAAAAAAAAAAAAAAAAAAAAACAAAAAAACCCAACAAAAAAAATTTATCCACAGTATTTTTATTGCAATAGACATTTACATCTCTATTTCTCTATGTTGTCCATCTGCATGTTCTTGTCTGCCCCAAGTCTTAGGTAAAATTAGACACCAGCTGCACATTTTATGTAGGAGGTCTATTTTTCTAATTTTTTTTAAGTTCTTGTGGGTTCTACAAGCAAACATTTACTCCAATGTTCTCTTCCTGCAGAAAACATGTAAATTAAATTTTTATGAGGGCTGGAATGACACTTTTGCTCATTTGTTAGTCATGTGAGGTGGATGCAGAAAAACTCTCTGTTGGTGCCACGGTTCAAAGGGCAAGCAGGAACTTGCTGGTGTAGTTTTAACTGTGTTAGACCATAAATTTCCTCTGCTGACTGGGCTTTGTGGTGATAAGACAAGAATAAGACCCTGTAGACGAATTCACCTGCTCCAATTCAGTGTCATTTGTTTCCTGAGTAGATTTCCTGTCCTGCTTAACACCAAAAGGTCTTAGAGCCTCACAGGAACTGAGAGTGCAGATTAATACTCTGTAAGTTTTTCTCTAAACTTTCAAATTACAGAAAGAATGTTTGCAGGATAAAATCAGCAATGATCCTTCAGAAGGGTTCTGCACCCCACATCTTCAAATAATCACTAAACAAAGAGGTGTTGCTTGGGTTTTTTTGCAGATACAAAACTGAGGTCCCTGAAATAAAACATTTTAGAGTTCCCTCTTTGTTAAGCACTTAAAATCCCCTCAGCCACTGGGGATTTGGCAGGCCAGCAAACCAGGATTTGTAGCAAATGGCCTAGGTGTAGTTCCATGTCATTTAAGCAGTAATGAAAAGTAACCTGCTACACTTCTCTTGTGGGTAAAAGCAGGTAAAATTTCATTTTTTCCGATAGACACCGATGGCCAGTGGTTTTTGCACTGTATTGAGGTGGTGGCAAAGTTCCTAAGAACTTAAAAATTTTCCCTATGGAATCTGTGACCCAGCACTACTCGTACAATAAAATTTATTTCAAAATTAAATTATCCCAAGCCCTAGTTAATATTCCTTGCTTTAATGAAAATAGAGGAATTTTTCATTGGGTTACCACACAATGTTTTGGGTTTAGAGCTGGACTATTGTTACTTTAAGGGCTAGAAGTGCAGTCTTGCAACAGTTTCAATCATTTATTAACAGAGGCATCATGTTCTGATGTGCCAGTTGCAGGATAACACATTCTGCAGAAATAATTGCATATTTTTTTAAAGTATGCCAGAGTAATTTTGTCTTTAACTTTCTTCTTGCCACCTCATAACTCTTTTTTCCTTTCTGTCCATTGCTTCTCATTCCTTAAGTTTATTTGTCCCCTGTTACCTCTTTAATTATTCACATGCCCTGGTTTTATGGGACATTGGTTTTTCATTTGCAAGCTCCTGTAGATTTGAAAATAACCAGCAGCAATTACTCCCTTAGGTTTTATCTGCAATTTACAGGTTATTATAATATACCACTGGCAGACAAGGACAAGAAACACCTCCCCTCCAGGGACTGGGAACATTTACAGCTTTCAGGAGTGCCCTGGGAGGAATGCAAAAGCCCCACTCTGGGTGCAGTTTCTATCTGAACCCTCCTGCAGGATTTTACTCATCTGTTTGCTGAGCTAAACATAATTCCTGTGCATCATTAGAGGCAGAGGGAAGGGAAGAGCTCAGTGGAAACTAAATCTGAGAGATTTTAAGGGCAACTGCAGAATCACAAGAGTAGTTTGAGTGATTTTCTAAATGAAAATTAGTGACCCAGCTACCCCAGCAAGGAGGAAAACTGCAGGTGATAGTGCACAACACCTGGTACACAAGAAGAGATGAACCAAGGGTGGGCTGGAGCTCGTGGTGGAAATTGTGTCACCCCAGTGCTGTGAGGAGGGGTGGAAAAAGGAGGACAGGTCTCCAAAGGACAAAGCCCTGGGTTGGGTTCAACAGACTCAAAAACCATTGTTTCACCTGCAGAATGGGTCCAAACTCAAAGAGAGTAGGTTTAGATTGGATATTAGGAAGAAATTCTTCATGATGAGGGTGGTGGGGTGCTGCTCCAACCCTGGAAGTGTCCAAAGAATGAGTAACCTGATGCAGTGGGACATTCCCTGCTCATGGTAGTGAGGTTGGGACCAGATGATCTTTACGGTCCCTTCCAACCCAAAACAAAGAAAGAAACAAAAGAAAGAANAGGAGGAGAAGGAGGAGCAGGAGGAGGAATAATGAAGCTGAGCCGGCACTGTGAGTAGGATGCGCCCCAGAGCCGCCCCGGGCGGGATGAGACCCCCCTCGCCAAGGGGAAGGGGTGAGAGGGCTGATGACGGCTCAACACCCAGCTCTTAGTCTGGAATAATTCATGCTCGAGACTTAGATAGATTCTTTTTCTTTTTTTTTTTTTTTCCCTCCCCTCTGCTCAAGGCCAGCTGCGTGCGGGTGGGTGTGTATATCAGCGATTTGTGGCTGCGTGGGGGTTTGGGATCAGCTAAACACAGAATGACCCAATATTGGGCTTACATTTAGTGATTTAGTTGCTGCCAAGGGGCACCTGAGGGACAAGGGAAATTGGGAGCTGCTGAAAGGTGGGACTGCTGACACAGGACACGAGGGAATGGCAGGAAACTCTCTCAGGGGAGGTTTAGGTTGGATATCAGGGAAAGGTTTTTTACCCAGAGGATGAAACAGGAACAGCTCCCCAGGGAAGTGGGGAGCACTGAACCTGACGGAACTCAAGGAGTGTTTGCACACACAATGCCCTCAGGCACAGGGTGGGATTGTTGGGGTATCCTGTGCTGGGCCGGGAGTTGGACAGCATGATCCTTGTGGGTCCCTTTAAACTCGGGATATTCTGTGATTCTGTCGTCTTTCCCTTGTGCCCTGCTGTTCCACGTCCTGCCACACCTCCATGCTGACTGTCCTTCCTCCTGGCTTCTCTCTGCCACCTTCTCTGCCTGCCACTGTGAGTACTGCTGAGTGTCTCTGCCTCATGACAGTGACACTGCTGTAACCCTCAGGGAGCTCCTTTCTCATTTCTGCTCCTCTGTGGCAGAAATTGAGTGAGGGAGGCACAGCAACACCTCTGCAGCTCACTGTCCCCACACTGCTCCTTGGTGCTGAGCAACCACAGCCACCAATATCAACAAAAGCAGGGTCTGTCTCCTGCATGTAGGCTGGACTTTGTGCTTTATAACCCTTAACTGCTTAATCACAAATATTAAACTCTCTTGACTATCTTAACTTTGATTTTTATGGTGCTGTGTGGAGATTTGCACGTGTCTGTGGAGAAACCCAAACTGAATGTATGTGTGCAGGATAAATAACCTCAGTAAACCTAAGAGAGCCATCTGGACCCAGCAGTGAGGTCTCTTGGTGTCTCCCGAGTCCCAGGAAGCAAAAAACGAAAGTTGGTTGACAGTGAAAATATTCCGTGACATTTGAGAACCAGGCACAAACTGTGCCAGGAGAGTTGGTAAATGTATTCCTTGAGCCTTAAAAGGCATATTTCAGAAAACATTTAAGAAGCTTGTGTTCTAAGTAAAAGACAGACTATCATATAGAATCACAGAACTATTTAGGTTGGGAAAAAACTCCAAGATCATCGAGTCCAACCTTTGATTGATCACCACCCTGTGAGCTAGAGAGTAGCACTGAGTGCCACATTCAGTTGTTTCTTGAACTCCTCCAGGGATGGGCACTCCAAAGCTCCCTGGGCAGCCCCTGCCAAGGCCTGAGCACCCTTTCCATGGAGAAATTCCTGCTGCTGTCCAAGCTGAGCCTCCCCTGGCCCAGCCTGAGGCCGTTCCCTCTCCTCCTGTCCCTGTTCCCTGGGAGCACAGCCCGACCCCCCCGGCTGTCCCCTCCTGACAGGGACTTGTGCAGAGCCACAAGGTCCCCCCTGAGCCTCCTTTTCTCCAGGCTCTGCCCCTTTCCCAGCTCCCTCAGCCCCTGCTGGGGCCCCAACCNCCAATAACCAACCACCCCTGGCCCACAATGTGGATTTTTCTACCCAATTACAAAACACCACCCAGACCCATGAAGGAGAAGGTGAAAAAGAAGGACTCAGCCTATGCTCTAAAACCTCCATCTTGCTTTATATATATTACTATGTCCTAAACCCTTAAATTCTAAGTTTTCCACCCTGTGATATTACACACTTCTATTGAACTACACTCCCATAATCCCAGTGCTATCACTCAATTTTAGAAGCTTCTCCATGGCCTCAGGTCCAATGCAGTGTTTTCTTGGGGGTCAGTGCCTGTCAGCACAGAAAGTCTAAAATTCTCAGCTTCCAGGGTTCCAACATGGCACCATTCCCCACCACCCTGTGGGCTTGGACATATAGACAATTCTTAACCCAGGGAAGATTCACCTGTCCAGGCCCTGGGCTGCGGCTTTTCCAGGAGATGCTGTGGGAGATGGTGTCAAAGGCTTTGCTGAAGTCCAAGGACACACATCCACAGCCTTCCCCACATCCCCCAGAGGGGTCACCAGGTCATAAAAGGAGATCAGGTTGGGCAGACAGGACCTGCCTTTCCTAAACCTGTGCTGCTCCCTTGGCTGTTTGTGCCACACGATCACGCTCAGGATGATCTGTTCCATGATTTTCCCAGCCACCAGGGAATAACATCAGGCATAGCAGCAGTCAGACATTTGTACTTCCTCTTCTGTTTAGATAAAATGCTGCATTGTTGAGTCTGTTTTGCAACAGAGTTGCTCCATAATGGTGATGAAAAATACTGCAAATACATTTTAAAGGCAAACCTGCCAAGCTGACTGTGGAATGAGCAAAACAAAACCTGACTGGTGCTCTCATAGATCTTTGCAATGCACAACACCCCATCCCCTCCCCAAAAATAGTCATTGAAATCTCTCCATAAAATCATCATTTTCATGTCATTCTTCCTGGGTTTTGTCTTTGAAACTTGTGAGTTCCCTCCTTTACAAATTAAATGTATTTTGTGTATAAATCTGGTAATTTTTTTAATATTAAAAAAAAAAAATCAAAGATTGGCGTCATTCTTCTTGGTTCCAGCAACTTCCTGATTTGTGGACTTTGTCAGTGTTTGTGTTCACATCATTGCACAAATGAAGTGTCAGAGTAATTTCAGTATTATTTTAGTGTGGATTTGCACCACTACTCATGGAGTGAGAGATTTCTGAGATTTCTCATGGGTAATACTTAGGGAAATTTATAATATCTGAAGATCCATTGTATTACTTTCTCAATCCTTTGATGAAAACACAGCGAGTTTCTCACAATATTTTCCCTGCAGTCACACAAATGTTTCTGCATTGTTTCATTGGGCTTTTTTATTTTTAAAGCTGGGAGAATGCAGGAATAACTTTGTGGACAAATACAAATAGGGAGTAGCTAGAGAGGAAAAATTCAATCTTTATGGGGGATTATCAACAGAACTTGAGTCAATAAAGTCTTTTATGTGAAAAAAAAAAATCAAAGTTCCTTCTGGCATGAATAACCAGAAGTAAAGGCTCAGGAATGTCTGTGTTGGACCAGTGTGTTGATTTTAGAGAATGTTTCAGAATTTGGATGCAGACCAATTGGGCAGAATTCACAGGAGTGGCAGAACTCGCAAAACAGGACTTGAGGATGACAAGTGAAAAATTTGGCCTTATTCTAAAAAAAGGGAGTGTAGAAATCTTAATGTTTATAAAAGGCAGTTCCAAGAAGGAAAGGAAAGAAATCTCTTTTGAGTGTTAACTGTTATAAGGAAGATTCAGACCAGATAATACAAGATATTTTCTAGAGGACTGGCAAAGTAAACATGCTGCACATTTTTGGACATTGGTACTGTTCAACTCAGTTTTCAGGACTATAAAATGAACAATTTTCTTGTTTTCCACTTTAACAGACCCTTGTTTTCAAGGATGGTTCTTTGCCCATCAGGAGGTGACTCATGCCTCTAAAACAGCCTGTTCCACTAGTGCAGTGTGATATTTCCTCATTTAGCACCATAAATTAGGTGGTGTATTTCATCAGGAAAGCCTGTTAGCACTTCTGGTGTTGAGGAAAAGCAGATATTGAATATGAGGAGGAAGCTTTTCACAACAAGGGAGGTAAAACACTGGCACAGGTTATCCAGGGAGGAGGTGGCTGCCCCATCCCTGGAAATACCCAAGGTCAGGCTGGACAGGGCTCTGAGCAACCTGATGCAGTTGAAGATTTCCTTGCATTCACTGAAGGAAAATCAAATAGATTAACTTTGAGGGCCCCTTTCCAACCCAGATTAATTTGTGATTCTTTGAAATGCAGTCAGAGCTCATTGTGTGAAAGGGATTGTTTGGGCCTTCTGCTGTTTTAACCCAGCATGTTGAACACGGGGGTGCAGAGAATTCCCTGTTTGGTCAGCGATTCCTGGAGTGTTTGCATGTCTCAAAAAAATCAATAGCAACTGCAAAACACCTCTGGAGCACCTGGTACTTACTTTTCAGAGTCAAAATCCTACTAGGATTGAGTGAAACTTTGTGTTTCTTTGAGGCATTATGGATGTGGATTGAAGGGAGTGTTGGAGGAATTTCCTGCTTGGAGATCAAGTTTTAGAAACAAAAGGAGTTGTCCTAGATAGAAATGCAACAAATACTGTATTGCCACATCTCTGAAGGCTGTGATTAGCACAGTGAATCAGACAAAAAACAGCCAGTTTGGGTAGCAATGCCAGAAAAAATGACAAGATTTTTTGTGTTGCTATGAAAATATTTTTATGTCTTTGTGAGTTTGTTTTTTGGTTTGTTGTTTTTTTTTTTTTTTTTTCCTTTTTATTTTCCCCTTCACAGCTGTTCTGAGATTATTTGCGTTCCTGTTGATGTCCTTGGCTGCTTGGTATTTGGGATACTTTGTTGCTGCTTATGTACCCCAAAGCACAGTATCTATTGCTGCACTTCAACAGATCGGGAAGAAACCAGTGTTGAGGGGTGTGTAGTTGAATTTATTTCCTTTTTTTCTTTCTTACACTGTGTCTGATATTGTGTATTTATGGGCTAAATTACAAATGGCTTGTTAGCTAAGAAATTATTTGGCATGTGCTATTAAAAGAATGAAGTTGCCTGTAAAGTTAATTCAAGCAAAGCTAAACCTTTTCTTAGACACTGTTTTTGAAGAAACACGATGCCAGCCTATTTTTGCAAGTGTGCAAAGGTAATTAATTGAACACTGATGTAAGAACAACTTACTTGTTTGCTGGCATAAAAGTGTAAAGCTGCAGCTTTGGTTCTATCACATGTGGTTTATATTTATGATAAACAGCTGAACCACTAACTAGACTTTATGAGTAAATTCTCATTATTTTTTAGCTCTACTCTGACCAGGTGGTTTAATGGGTATATTTTTGTCATTCTATGACTAAGTTACAGTGTAAAAGAAGGGCTTAAAATAAGGATGATAACTATTCACTTCAAGGTGTTGGTAGGAAACCTTCATCTGACGCTGTTTTACACCACAATGACACAGACTCCCAGGTGTAGAAGGCTGAAAATGACTGTTTTATTTTTTGGGATGTGTCTCTTTTATATACTATTTTACACAGACCAATTTGATTGGTGAAACAATGACAACCCTCTTAAATCACATTGGTCGGACCAGAGGGACATCAAGAAGTCCCTCCTAGGGAAAGGAATGAATAACATAGGTACAGTTACAAAAACATTTCTCCTGTTTACAGAAAATTCTCTGGGAAAAGAATTTCAGAAAACCAAAACATCATAGGCACGGAACCAGGGCTACATTCATCCTTGTAGCCCTTGTTTCCTGTTAAGTGGAAGAACAGATAGTAATTACCTTATTTTCAATTATACCTATTTGGAAATCAGTGAGAACTTCCAGCCCAAAGAAACCTGTGATGAATTTGCCACGACCCCAGAGATCTGCCAGGATTCTGTGTCCAGACATTTGAGATTAGCACGTTGACTTTAGGAGATTCACCCCATGTAGAAACTGTTCATGCAGCATCCAATAAAACATTTTTCCATCTTTGCTGTTGCAGCCCCAGCCCCCAAAAGGCAGAAATGTGACCACTGGTCTCCCTGCCCACCTGGGAACTTCGCCTATCGCATCCTCAGCGGTGGTGGCAAAGAGAGGAGGGCTAAAATTTGCTTTGAGGATGAGCAGTGAGTACCACTCTAACTTTACACCCAAGCAAGTGCTTTGTACTGTGAGCAAAGGTGTTTGGGTTTGGTTCAGCAGCAGCAACTGAGCTTCCACCAGGGGCTCCTATTCTGGTGGAAAACGCTGACACTATTTAACTCCTCTCTCTCTCGCTCTCTCTTTTTTTTTGTTTTGTTTGGGTTTTGTTTGTTTGTTTTTGACATAATCTCCAGTGAATATTCTTTGTTCTTCTACATAAGCTGCAGATGACTGTTAGTTTTCAGTAGGACTTCTAATTTTCAGGGACAGGATAGCAGATTTACAGAATGTTGACTGCTCAGCACCTTCTCAAAGTCAGGTTCTTTCATGGCTTTTCAAACTGGACAGGTGAAATAACTTCAAAACCTTGCAGTGACCTTTCCTGGAGACATAATCCACAGAGAGTACAGCCATAAAACCACTTTATCTTGTTTGCTTTCGTTTTTTTGTTTTTTTTTTTTTAAATTCTCCTTTACCTTTCTGGCTGCACTGTTACAAAATATTTTCTTGATCTGGCTCATTTTGAAAGAGCCATTGTTGAAGGAAACTGACTGATACACTGTGCAAGATTTTTAAGCTCCTGTTTACAATAGAGTTTTGAATTAAATAACTGAAGAAAACATAAATAGCAGAAAATTACTTAGCACTGGTAAACATAACTTTGCAACAGAGCTGCTGGACAGATGTATTTTACTGATACTGTATTTATTTCAATTCCAGGTTTATAAGTGACTATGGAAGTGGTATAAACATTGCCATTGTGAATTGTAAGTAAGAGAAAAGAATGTTAGAAAGAGACATACTTTTGTACTGCAGTAAATTACCAGTGTTCTTGGGGGGCTAGGATATTTTGTTTTGTGGGATTTTTTTTTTACCAGCTAGTGTGGAAGGGAAAGGAAAATATTGCAAACTTGATTCACGTTAATGTAAAGAAAACAAATCTGTGTGATAAAAACAGTCTTCTGGGTAAACAAAAGAAACATGTTCAGAATCAATATAGGAGAATAGAAAAATGTGCACATAGTTGTGGTGTATTTTATAAGACAAAAGACTTGTGGCACAGCAAGAATATCTGTGATCTCCAGCAGTAGGACTCAACTTGCAGCTTCAGTCCTTGATAAAATATATCTGCTGCTCCACTGATAAGGGGGGAGCGGGAACTGAGAGTTGCAGTTCTGCCTCAAGGTGTAGCCATGGTACAAATTCCTTTTCCAGGCTTGTTCAGGGTACAGAAAGACAAGCTCAAATTTTATTTAATATTAAGTTGCCATTTGCTTATAGTAAAAGCCACTGGAAACAGCAAATGTGCTTTATTCTAGGTTTGGAGGCACCTAAATCCTAAATTTTGATTTAGATGAATGGGAATGGTGATGAAGTGCAGTGTATTCAATAATGGGTCCAGGGAAAAATGATTGCCTAAATCTTGTGGGGGAGGGGAAAAAAAGGGAGTTCACAGGCACAGTCAAGCTGGCTTTGATCACAAAACACCTCTATTGGATTTTTTTTTTTTTGTCTCACTACTGCTAAGCAAGATCTTGACTTTGTCTAAACTTGTATGATTTTGCTGAAGGTTAAATTAACCACTGGCAAGGATCTGTTCCAAATTTTTCCCCCAGTTAACTACTGCCTTGTTTTTTTCCCAACATCCATAAAATCTTTACTGAGTATAAAATATAAAAGCGAGTTAAAAATGAGAGTAAGAGGAGAAATCCTCATCTTGAATGCACAAGCAAGATGGTGGCAAATAGGAGCAGGTAAATCTGCCCATTATCTTGCACCAATCTGTAGCAGAACTTTTTTTTTTAACATCTCCACTAATTAGATCATGCAAGATAATGACTATGCTCAATAAGTGTCTTATGGATGAAAGGTTGAACATCTCAAACACTGCACAGAAAAGGATTAAGCTCATTCAAACAGTCTTAGGCTTAACCAATTTTCCTACCTATGACTGTGACCTAGTACAGTATATTTAGATATAAAAACATGGAAGCACACACCAAAAAATGATTTTTTTTTTCTTTAAAATAAGAATTAATAAATTTTTTTAGTCACATTTGATGATTCAGAGACTACATGAAACAAAATATTCTCCCCAAAACTTCAACTTGTTATTTGATATTTCTTCCAAATTAAGAACTGAAACAAAAGAAGCCAAATAATACAAAAATTAGGGATTCCTAGCTTTAGCTGAAAATGCTATGTTTGCCTATTGAATAAAATAATATTGACTCATATTTAGACCTTTTTTCTTTTTTTTAATTACAGATAAAACCGGAAAATTCAGTTCGACGAATTTTTTTGAAATGTGGGCTGTAGGTAAGGAAAAGAGTTCAACAGAGCTTTTGTTAGTCTTTCAGCATAAAAAAGACAGATTCATAAAATTAGCCTCCTCCTTCCTGTTTGACTTTGTATTCTCAACAGGGACAGCTAGAAACAAACAGCTGCTGTCTTTGTAAAATATGTTCTGGCCAGATATGATGACAAATTTTGCCTGAAAAACTGAATTTTTCCTTTTGGTTGAGATAGCTAATTATCTCTTTTTTTTTCTTTTTTCTTTTTTTTCCCTTTTTTTTCCTTTTTTCCTTTTTTTTTTAAATTACCTTGTTCTTTTCCCTTTTTTTTTTTGGTTTATCTTTTTCTTTGGTCTCCATTACTTCAGTCTGGTAGGAATGGCACTTTACCAGATATGACATCCAGATAACGTCACTCAGCAAAATTACTTTTTCTGATGTATCTTGTTCTATTTTAGTTACAAAATCATCATAGTTATAAAATCACCATAGGAAATTTTGCTAATCTGTCTCTTAACGTCCTTTCACATAGCTGGAAGGTTGATCTGCTTTAAGAAGAGCTTTCAACACTTTTTCTGAACTTTGAATGGTTAAGTTTCCTTACCTATTAGTGAGGAGAACCAGAATGTTCCAAGGCACTGGAAGCTGATTCCCTGACTCCTTAAAAATGCTCATGACGTGGGTGCAAGAGTAGGAATGTGATGTGTGTGCCATGAATGACCAGCTGTGTGATTGACTCCACAGACGAGTCAAAGCAGATGATGGATTTCATCAGGAATGCACCAAAAGGGACCCTCCTTCTGATGGCCACTCAAGATGATGGGAGCACCAGGTAGGAGGTTATGCAGAGCAGTGAAAAGCTGGGAAATTACTGTTGTGAGTTGGTGTAAAGGAATGGTAAATTCCATTCTACACTCAGAGTTGTTCTCGCAATTCTTGTCTAAAAGTTTTAATTTCATGTCTTTTCCATGATTGCACATATCTGTGTTTTGGTGCTCCCTAGGATGGGTAGATATTTTATTGTTTAAAAGCACCCCAAAGGGCACTGCTGTTACCTCCGGGTCACAACCTTCTTTACTCTGAAATGTTATTTATCCACACCTCCAATTATGATGTCTCCAGTTTGCATCCCTTCTAACATCACAATCTGATTTTTCAGGTACTTTTGAATCTTTGGGGGTTTTTAGGTGAGTTTATGATATCTTAATTATCCAGGAAAAGACTTAATCCACGTTGGACACCCTTGTATAGGAAGGACTGAAGCACCAGAAAGTATTTGAGATACATATTTCTTTCTGCTATGCTATTACAAACAGGTTGTATTAATATCAGGAACTTAGTGAGAAGGAAAAAAATTGATAAATTCAGTTCTCTGTGTGAATTCAATGTCATGCTACTACCACTCTCAGGACTATTTAAATCTCATTTTTGCTTCTGCAGGTTTAATGCTGAATGTAAAGCATGAATCAGCCGTGATCTTTTTCATCATTTTTCACATCCTGAATTTTTAACATTCATTTTTTCACTACATTTTCCTAGGTTGAAAAATGATGCCAAAAAATTAGTAGAAGAACTGGGAAGTAAAGAAATCAAGAATCTACAGTTCAGATCCAGTTGGGTTTTTATAGCTGCCAAAGGCTTCAAGCTGCCAAATAATATCCAAAGAGAAAAGGTCAGATTTGTTTCATTTTCTCTTTATGTTTGTCTGTATAGGAAAACCAAAAACTTTGGGAATAACTTGCCCACAGGTTGCAGGAGGACTAAGGATACTGTTTTTCACTCAGATTTCTGTTTGCATCTGTGCCCTTGTTGTGTTCAGTTTCTGGATATGGGCCTGATATTTGTGGGTCTGAGAGATTTTAGCCTGCTAGCAGCTGCTAACTTTTTTCCCAAGGAAAAATTTCTCAGGAAAGTTTCTTCTCAAAACAGTCTTGGCAAACAACTATCCTTTCTCAAAACAATCATTCTCCAGGTGGTGTTTTGCTGTTTTTCTCTAGTTTAACCAATGGCATTAGAGAGGTGTTGTTCCTGTTCACCAATCATGTTAAGTCTGTATCAGAACACCTTATAAAAGGTAGTAAGAATTAGAAAATAAAGTATTTTTTCTATGCTCTTTGCCTTCTGAAATATTTGGAGTCATTCTTTCGTGTCCTACAGCGACATCTGTTAGCCCAGTCATGCCCANCCCTCTCCCTGGGGCTCCTCTCCAGGCTGAGCAGCCCCAGCTCCCTCAGCCTTTCCTGGGCACGGAGATGCTCCAGGCCCTTCCTCAGCTCCAGGAGCTCCTGTCCCTGCTGTGCTGAGGATCCAGGGCTGGACACAGCACCCAGAGGTGCCTCCAGGGCTGGGCAGAGGGGCAGGATCAGCCCTGACCTGCTGGGAATGCTCATCCCAATGCACCCCAGGACACCATTGGCCTCTTTGGCCTCTGCTGGTCAGGGACAGCTCATTGTCCACCAGGATCCCCAGGTCCTTCTCCACAGAGCTCTTCCCCATCAGGTCACCCCCAGCTTGTGCTGGTGCAGAATATTTTTGCAATGTTCTTCACATTTCAGAGCTTCTGCTGGACAAAGATATTCAATTTAGTGTCTATCATGACAGCCATCTGCGAAATAAATAAAGCACTTTGTGTAAGAGAGAAACTGGCAGAATCTTCACCCATTATGTTAAGCAAGATGTGCAACATTCTCCTCAGCTTCCCAGTCCTCCTTCATTACACCCTCCTCATGTATAAGGTTTGACAAAGTGGCATGTAAATAGAAAAAACAAAATCCTGATTTTTTTTTTTTTAATTATTATTTATTTTACTTTTACAGATAAACCACTCCGACCAGACGAAGAACAGATATAAAGGCTGGCCAGCTGAAATCCAAATAGAAGGCTGTATCCCAAGAAACCTAATGTGAACAAATGCATACCTCATTAATAAAGACTATTCTATATTTTTATATCTATGACTCTATTAAATTGCCTCCAGAACTCAATAAGCATCTGAACACCAATTACAAAGCAGGTCAAATGCACAGTTTTTAACCTATTTTTCCTCTCTGTGGTTTTATTCTAATCTGAAAACAAATAGGTATTTTGATAAGAAGTGGAAATAAAATAGTCTGGTTTGGAATTGCAATGTTCAGGAAGTCAGTCATAAAATGCCAGGATTTTTGAAAGTGAGTATACACTGTCATTAATACTTTTAGGAGTTTGGTTTTACCTGTTTCTTTTTAGTATGTCTTTTCTTTTGGTTCCCTTTAAATACTAATATGCAAACAGAACTTAGTCTAAGTTGTAATATAAAATCACAGCAAATTACTTTGATGCCAGTTTATTAATAGCATTTCTTCTGTTCAGAGAAAGTATGGCAAAAGCTGATACATGTGCTGAGCTGATTTTAGTGATGTTGACAACACAGAATAGCAGTGCTAACATGTAAAGATCCAGTTACTTGAATTATTTTGTCAAATTTAAGCTGCAAATCTACATCATTTGATTTAATTATTTTTTCTTCCTGTAAGTTCAACTTATTTAAAATGTAGTGACTTCATGGAAGCATAAGTGTTGTTCATGTTAACTATAGAATCAAGCACATGACTGAAAGGAAAATGTAGAAACCTTTATTCAGTTTCCCTTTTTTTGAAGCACAACAAGTGTCTGGACTGGTCTTAAGTGATGTTTGTCCCCCCTATGGTTCAGAAGTCTCCCATATGGCTGACTCCATAACTTAAATTGCTTCCTGCAGCGCTCTACTGTTATTCTAATTACTCCCCAAACATATGGAATTAACCCAAAAGGACCAATCCAATCACATGGAGAATAACTTCTCACTAATCTTTTTATACCATTCCATTATGTTTCTGATGATTGTCCTCATCTACTCGCTCCTCCCTAGACTGAGCCCAGCTGTTTTAATCTTTCCTTACATTTTTTTCAACATTTAAACATTAGTTCTGTGGTTCCTGCTTGAAGCCCCCTTTGAAACTTCAAATGAAGCTTGAAAGCTTCAGATCTCCAACCGTGGCTGCCACTTGTAGTCCCTGCTGTGTTCCCAGCAGCTTTCTGGTGGTGTGTCTCTCACCAGTCCCTAAAGTTTCCTGCTACTGCTTTGCAAACTGCTCCATAGTCCAGGGACATTGCCAAAAAACCACTTAAATTACTCAAATGACTCAATTTGACTTTGGCAGACTCAGTGGTTGCTCCTTCACACCTTGCTGCTGCTGAGGTGGATACAAACTGAGCACTTCAATAGCTCTTTCAATGTTTTTCCACATTAAGTCATTCTTCTTAATAATAATAATTTTTTCGGGTGGTGCTTGTGTTACTGGCAGGACATTTATTCCTTTGCATCGTAATCACCCTTTGCTACATGCCTGAATTATAAAAATAACATAATTACAATGCTAATGGCTGGCAGTCCTCAAGAGTGCCAAGCTCTGAGACAGCCCTCGAGCTCTGTGCAGTCTGACAGTCACTGCCTCCTGCTCCAGGCCACAATTAATCTCACATCAATTACAATTAAATTTCACTTCAATTTCTGTTCAGCAGTTACCACGAAGTACAACATTCTCGTGCTTTACATTTGCTCTGTTCTTCACACTCCGTGCAGGTGTTCCACTCCCTGCAGCAGTAAAAGCTGCACCTCTCTCATCTGAATCAAAGATCAAACCACCCCGAGAACCTTTCACAGCACAAATTCCTGTAAAATGGTCTTTAACTCCATGGTGGTTTCACTTTTACAGAGATGAAGCTGAGTCGCCTGGGCTGGACTGAAGTGTGTTGATAATCTGCAGTGCTGAATAGCCATCATCAGCTTTGTTTTCATTTGTACATGACACAGTACTTAAATATGGCAAGCAGAGGATTCTCAAGTACTTTGACAACCCTCTGATCTGAAGAAATTGTGGAGAAGTGATCACTTGCCACATTTTCAATCACTTTTCAGATTGGAACCAATCTTGCAGATTTGGTTTGAAAGTGGGATTTTCACTTATGCACCCACAATTTGAACACTTTTAAAGGAACTGCCTCCTAGGAAGGAGTGAAAATCTTTTTCTTGGAATCCTAATTCTGAAAAATTAATCTGGGGGGAAAACAACAGCTGCAGTGGTGGAGGTCGATGATCTCCATGCCAGGTGATGTTGCCAACCATAAGGAGCAGGTAGGAAGTGATTTCTGGCATTCTTCTGAGCTCGGAAAGTGCTAGGAAATATCTCTGGGTGCTTATTACACACGTGGGGTCACCACCCCACAGTAAGGTTAGAGTCTGCACAACAATCCATCTTTTTCTAATCCCAGTAAGCAAATCCCATGGGAAGCCACGAGCTTTAGGCTGTGGCATTCCTCAGGGCCTGGGTTTGTGGATTTAGAAGTGGGATGGCACAGCAGGTGGCAGCAGTGGTTTTCCAGATCCTCTGCATCTCTGGAAATACCCAACCTTCCGGAGCTTACCTGTCCTGGGCAGACACTGGAAGCCACAGACATGGGTGGAGGTCACGTTGGGTGGAAACCAGCAGCTTTGCCCCTGTCGTGCCAGAACCTTCCTTTCCTACATTTTGCCAGGGGCAGGCTCCCATTTCAAATATCCCCAGCAGAGCATTCCACACAAAGGGGTCCCTCGTACCCCCATGTAGAAACACATTGCAGATGCTCCCATTTTTACCTCCTATGTTAACATGACAAACAGTCCCATAAAGAGTGAAGTACCTGGACAGAGTTCCTTTTTTTTTATTTCTCCATTTAAGAGCATGAGAAGTATTTCAGGGTCCTGACATGTCTCTTAAAAATCCATGGATCCCTGGCAGTCCAATTTGATGGCAGCCACTGGAAATATTGATCAAATAATAGGTAACATTTTCAGTTTGTCAGTGGCAACTGCTTCTTCATGTTCTTTGTGTAGTGTTATCTAACTCAAAGTGAGGAGTTTCCACTGTATTTACAAGAAAAATACAAGACAGGAAAAGAAAGGTGAAAGATGCTCTTTTTGAGGCAGGCTGTGCTTAAAGGAAAATTCTGACCAAGAGCAATCCACCCAGACAAGCAAAGAGAAGCTGATGCTTTTACTTAAATATAGTGCCTGGAGGCAAGTAATATATGACTGTGATTTATCTGATCTCTTCTTAGCTGCAGTGAGATGCTGCACAATGACTAGAATTCAGGGGATTGAGATGGGTGGTTTAATAACATTTGAGTGACAGCAGTTCCTCATTGCTGGGGACTCAGAAGTTTCGATTTCAGTTCTCTGCTCTGGTTTTTTCTTGCTGTGTTTTTGGTTTGGTTTGGGGGGTTGTTGTTTTTTGGTTGGTTGGTTTGGTTTGGTGTTTTGTTTTGTTTTTCTTTCTGGGAGAGGTTTTTACCAGCAAAGGAAATGTATCTTCTCCTCCAAAACACAGACTTTACACTAGCAGCTCCTTCTTCCAAAGTCTATCCAAAGAATAGACCCTTTTGCCTGTCTTGGTCTCCATTGCAGGTGTTACTAAAAAAATAAAATATTTTTTAATGGGTATGTTTTAGCCAAAAGCAATACCCATTTCAACCTTGTACTTCTCAGATAAATCTGATGTGGTTGTGCTTTTTATCTCCTAGGAATTCCCGAGCAGTGTTTTGTGGGAGGCTGCTCTTGGCCACCCAGCCAGGACAGTGACATTGACAAATGGTTCTTTAATGAACCAAGGGACAGCTCCAAATCAGCTTCCCTTGTCCCTGTGGGGGAATTCACCTTGCTGGGTGTGCACTGGGAACAGCACACAGCTGGTCCAAACAGCCCCAGGAGATTCCCCAAACACCTGGGGAACAACTTCTCTGTGCAGGGACTCGGGGAGCCGGCTGGGAGAGGAGCCCTCTGTGGTTGTTGCTGTTCCCAGAGAGGCTCTCGGGGCCGCCCTGGGATTGTCTCGGCCACAGCGCCCGCGCAGCCGCCGAGTTTCCGATCTCTGCTGCTTTGCCTGCGCCCGTCGAAAATAAATCAGAACAGAAAATCAGTTCTCCCTCACTGTGCTGCACGGGCTGATGTGTTATAAGCAAAATGAAGGCAATCCCCTTTCACAGATGAATGAAAAACAAATGTTGACCTCCCCTTCACAGGTCGCTGCTATGTGACTCATGAGTCTGTCGTTTAAGACACACCCCAGGGTTGTTCTGCAGTTGTCCAATATTAAAGATCAGAGAATCCGACAATTATTACGGTACTTGTTTTCTCCTGACATGGAGGATTTCCTGATCAAGATTTTCATTTCCTTCACTTACAACTCATCATATATGTGCACGTGCAAGTACGTTATAGTTAGACCTGGTTTAGGAACTGGTTGCTCAGTCTGACAGACAGGACTGGGGGACACAGCTACAGCTCCTGCACAAATAAACACCTGGTGATTATTAGTTGATACGTAAAATGTCTGGAGCACAGGGTTTGCCAGAACTCCCTGCATCCCTGTTCACTTTGATTACAGCACTGGCCTGAGAGCAGCTCTGCACACAACCAGCAACTGATTTAGAGCAATCTCTCCTTCTTTACTGAGTCACACTTCTCACATGGATGAACTGTGAGGGCTTTTTTCAGGGATTTCAGGGAATGATCACAGAAAGTTCATGGCTTCCCTTTCACAAACCCCATGTCTATGTACAGCTCCAGCTGATGGCAGCTGAGAACCCCCTGCAGAGGAGGGGCTGAGGGATGGTCAGACTTCAATGCAGAATAATCTTGTTTTGGGAGACAGGACTTCCCTAAATACCAAGGGGAACTTCAACAGTGAAAATTTCCCAGCTCTCCCCTTCTGGATTATGTAACATTCCCATCAGTTAGGCCCCTAGTCCAGCGGTGTACTCCTCTCATCCCTTGCCTAACAATCTCATGGACAAAAACAGTGAGGTTTTATTTTGTTGTTGTTATCTTAAAACCTTCATAGCACTACACTAAAAATGAGGGCTCAGGAATTACCTAAGATATAGTTTCCCACAGTTTTTATTGCAGGGCACCTCAGCAGGAATGCAACACATCCCTTATGTATCTGAACAGGCTCTAACTCCATTAGGGATGCAGTAAAACTAAGGAAAGGAAGGCTTCCTCACCCTGCTCAGCAGAGCACGAGTACTCCTTGTTTATGGATATTTAATCCTTGTTTGGGTATTTTGTAATGCTGCTGAAACTGATGTCTAATACCCCAGGAATTTCCCACAAAGGAATTTACATTTAGAGTTTTACAAGGTTTGTTTCACATATATGTAATTTAGCCAGAAAACATCTGTGAAACATACATGTGATCAGTCAGGGATCACTGTTGTTCCTTGGAAAAAGACTGTTTCTGGAGTTGTTGAACATTTATAAGGCACAACTGATGCAATTCAGATGTGGCCCTGCAAATTTCATGCTGCTGTTATCCCATGTTTATTCCCAAGATGACATGGCTTGCTTCTGGACTTGGCAGCTCAACCCTGGGTTTCCCACAGCAGAGTCCCAGGCATTTGGATCCTTAAAGCAATTTATTTCCTGGCTGGTGCCACAGGTGACTCATGAGGAGCAAAGGGTCAGTGCCAGTTCTTGCCTGGGGCTCCCACCCCCCAGAGCTCAACCCACAGCTCCTGCAGCTGCACCCTGAGCCACCTGCACTGATTGTATTCCTCAAGTGTGTGCCATGGGGAAAGCATTTTCCTTCTTTCACAGTTCACTGCTTAGTGTCTGCACCTCTCTTTGTGTTTTGCTGCAGTGAAGTGAACATGTCAGTGAGATACTGATGTATTTCATAGCAAAGAGCCAGCATTAATGAAGTCTATAACCTGTTTTCTAGTATGGCAAAGGAGGGATAATTCAAATTGTAGCTGCTTACCAGTGGTCATTCCAGACCAAGGAATGATCTGGCGTGGAGGGAATGAGGACAAGGAAGGGTTACCCTGGCTGGAGGCAGGGATGCCAGAGCCAGGGCTGCTCCCTGTGGGGGAGTGAGGTTCCACTGGCTGATGAGATAAGAAATGTTGCAGCATTTTTCTGGCAGTGGTGCAAAGGGAGCACTCAGGGCCCACCTTTGGGCAGCAGAGCTGGTGCTGGGGGCTGGAGCACAGGGATGAGGTGCCCCATGCCAACTCTCACACAATGGACACCAGGGCAAATGCAAGGAATCTCCAGTTCTGGGCCCCCCAGTTTAGGAAGGACGTTGAGA
>VXBB01011161.1:540440-607983 GCA_013399915.1 Illadopsis cleaveri | reverse complement strand
AGGGATGTCATCCAGAGGGACCTTGACACACTTGAGAGATAGCCCATGTGAACCCCATGAAATTCAACAGAGCCAAGTGCAAGGTCCTGCACCCTGGATCAGGGCAATCCTAAGCACAAATTCAGGCTGGGCAGAGAATGGGTTGAGAGCAGCCCTGAGGAGAAAGACTTGGAGATGTTAGACGACAAGAAATTCAACATGATACAGCAACGTGAGCTCATGGCCCAGAAAGCCAAACACATCCCGGGTGAAGTAGTGTGACCAGTAGGTCAAGGGAGGTGATCCTCTCCCACACTGCTCTTGTGAAATCCCACCTGGAGTACCATGTCCAGCTTTGGAGCACTCCAACCCAAAAAGAACGTGAAGCTGTTGGAGCCTCTTGTTGGAGCAAGTCTGGAGTATGGCCATGAAGATGATCAGAGGGCTGGAGCATCTCTCCTATGAAGACAAGCTGAGAAAATTGGAATTGTCAGAGAGGAGAGGATTGGAGTGGAGAAGACATTGAGGAAACCTTAAAGCAGCCTCCCAGTACCTAAAGGGGGCCCCTTCTTACAAGGAAAGGCACTTTTACAAGAGTGTGTAGTGACAGGACAAGGTGGAATGGCTTCAAACTGAGAGTAGGCTTGCATCAGATGTTAGGAAAAAATTCTTTCATGTCAGGCTGCTGAGGCACTAAAACAGATTGTCCAGAGAGGCTGTGGCTGCTCCATCCCTGGAAGTGTTCAAGGCCAGTTTGGATGGGGTTTTGAGCAGCCTGATCTAGTGGGAGGTGTCCCTGCCTATGGCAAGGGGTTGGAAGTAGATGATCTTTAAGGTTCCTCCCAACTCAAACCATTCTGTGATTCTAGGATTATACAGGCATAGAGTCTTTTGGCTTCCATGACCTTGCAGAAGCCCATGTTCATCCTTGGAGGAGGAATTACAGAGTTTGCAGCTGCCTCACTTTCCAAAGCATTTGGAATTTTTTTCAGAGAGCAGGCAGTGCTCTTGATCAGACTTGGAAGGTGATCCAAGCTTTGGCCAGTTGAGCAAAAATCCACCTTGTTCTTTCTCAGGCAAAACTTGAAAAAATAATGTTCTTGTAATCAGTGGTGCATTTCAAGCTCACATCTTTTCTCTGCCAAGTCAATTAAAAATAGGGAGGTATTGCTACGTTGGAAAGAACTCAAAGAAAAACAACAAAGACTTATAATTACAAAGCAGACTCACAGCCTCCAGGGCAAAATAGAATAAACTTAATGCAGGACATAGAAAGCCAGCACAGGAAAGCAACTTGAAAGAGGCAGAGTAAGGTATCCAGAAGGTAATACCAAAATAAAAAGCATGAGCTCTTTTGGGTAGCCAAAATCAAGCCTTTGAAAAAAAGAGTTTTACTAAATCTGGATTGTTAGGGATGGAGTCATTTAAACAGAGAACTGAAGGGATGATTTCCCAAGGCACCCTGCAGAGCCACTGCAACCAGGTGCTCCAAGCTCAATTTGGTAAAACACAAAACGTGTTATAGTAATAGAGGACTATGACAACCTGTAGTACTGGAAGGAAGTTGTTTACACAGCTGAAGTAACAGTGAATCAGAGAGCTTGTCTTAGAAATAGAAATTTAAAAAGCTAAACAATGAATACTGTAGGGAAGCAAAAAAAGGGGCTTCTTAGCTAAATACTGATTTCTAGGGACATAATCTACTGTACAGTTTAATTAGGAATGTAGGATGGAGTCAACTTCATCAGTTTGAGTGCTTTGCTCAACTTCACAGTATCCACCTACATCCTTTAAGTACTTGGTTAACATTCTCCCCCTAGAATCTTTTGTGTGCCCCAAAAAAACTGCAGAAAGGTAAAGACTTGAAAGTGAGGAGGGGCACATTTGGGCCATGTGCAGAAGCAGCAGCACTATGAAGCTGAAGAAGAGCCTCATGAGTGTTATCTCCACCCATGCACAGCTCCCTAAGCAGCACCTAAGGAGCTTCTGGGCACCTTATCTGGGGAAGAAAACCTGAAAAGCCCCGAAAGCCAAGCAGAGAGTCAGCCAAAAGGGAAGGGGCTGAAAAAAGGTGCATGTGTATCTTTGGCTTTGTCACTCTGAGCCTGAAGAGTAGTCTCCAATTTGGATTCACACCTGGGACTACTGTGCTGATTGCCTGAACCATCCTTTCCAAGAAAGAGCTGCTGAAAGGGACAGTGAACATGAATGTGTGAATAGAGGGAAAAGGCTGAAAGAATGGAAAAAAAAGAAATAGGGGAGAGTGAGAGGAAATACAAATCAACATTAATCTCCAGGGAAAGTGGTGAGAAATGTACCTGGAGACACCAGGTTTAGATGACTATCTACAGGGGCTGGCATTTCAGTGAGTGTCCCAGCCATTGCGTTACAGAGTTATTCCTGCTCTTTGCCTCAAGGTGTACCTACCTCTACCGCAAGCATTTCTATGAACACCTGGGAGCAGACAGCAGGACTCTCTGGGGACTTTGCAGAAGAGCATTTACTGCTCACTTCAGCTGGTTGAGCATAAACATTTAGCACCAAGCGCATGCCTCAGGCTTTCCCTCCCTTTCTCCTTGGGACCTCTTGTAAGTCCTATGCTGCATCTGCTGTGTGTGCATAGATGTCCTGAGGACATCCAAGAGGTCTCAGGCCACCACACCCTGCATCTCCAGCAACTGCTGGGAGGTGACACCAGCCTTTGTGTTCATGCAGGAGCCTCAGTGTGTGTGCAGGTGTCTCTGGCAGTGGGGCACACCTCACCCATGGTACAGAGTAAACCCAACAGGGTCACATGACACCAGTTTGCCCTCATCAGGCTCAGTGAGTCTCAGTTCAAGAGAGCTACCAAGGGCAAATAAATTGGCTGTCCAAACAAAGAGGGCACTGTTTTTTTAAGCTTTTGGCAAGAAGTGGAAAACAATACATCTTTTTGTTCTGATGTCAAAGTTATCCAGAAAAATCATGCCACCATCAAGACTGTCACATTTAATTGAACTGCACTTGAGGTTTTTTAATGATCTTGTCTCTCTTCTGCACCCTGGGGAATTCCTGCTACTGTTTGCTCTCCAGTGCTGAGACTTACCAGAGCAATCACTTAACCCTCCCACTGCCTGCATGTCAGCACTCCAACAAATGCTGTATTTTATGAAAATATCATTATAGCCTCTTAGTGACTTTCAAAAATTAGGTCATTGCCAGATCAATGCAGCTATGTTTACTTCATTTCAGGGATTGATTTTGGTGCTCTAAGAGGATAAGCAAATGGCTGAGAGTAGTTGACTCTCTTTGGCACTGCAGCATTGAGCAGTTTGACTGTAGGCTGAACTAGATCTTTTAAATTTCATTTCTAATCAGTCTTAGAGCAAAATTTATGTTTCCAACCTGCAAATGACATTTGGCTTCTGGTACTCTTCTTTTATATGCTGAGAACTCCCATTGATACACAGAAAAGACGATATTAGAGTCAGGAGCCATGCTGCACATCTAAGAAATAATATTGCTCTTATGATGCCCTTACACAGGGTGAAATGCCTCTGTAAGAAAGTGGCACACAGCATTAGAGTTTACCGTCATTCAGGAACTTCCATAAGAGATGTGCTCCAGTTACAAATAAAATGTTACTGGCCCTGTGGGCTCACACTGGACTCTGTGGTTTGAGCTACTGTTTTTTCTCCTCACTTGCCACATCTAGTCATAAAGTGCTGTGCATCATTTCAGGCCTCGGAGACACTTGTGTACATCTGTTTTCCTGCAGCCCAGATGCAAAAATGTTAAGATTCAAAAAATGACTCAGTTGATGATGTTTCATAATGAAAAGCATCCGGCTAATATGCCATCATGATGTCAGATCTTTTGGGGTAACAGGAATGAAACCATAAAAAACAAAAGTAGTTTTAAGACTCCAGGAAGCATTGACGAGGGTTAAAAATGGGCTGTGTATATGGCTATTTTATAGTTGCTTTTCAAAGTGGGGTAAAGCTAATGACTGTCACATTGTTATGTCATCCTCTTTGGCTATAGCATGTGGCTATTGTGGAAAGTTGCCTTCATCCTGGGGAGATGAAGATTTACGGAGAACAACCTGCCCTTGTGTGGAGTTCTGCTGCTGTGGGGAGCCAGGCACTGCAGCCTTTGGGCATGCAGGACACTTCTCATGGCAGAGCATCCCCACATGCAGAGACCATCCTGCTGCCCTCCTGAACCACCACACAGTGCTAAGAGGCCTCTCCTGCAGATATTTTATTGAACAGAAATTAGTTTTTTCATCTGATCTGTTGTTGTTTTTGTTGCTGTTATTTTTATTATTAATTTTGCCACATGATACTTGGAGGTACAAAATACATTTAGTCAGAAAAAGATAGGGCTTTATGGCATTCCCATTAAAAAAATCATTTCCCAGAAGAAATAAAAGTCCTGAATCTCTCATAAATCATCCCAAGACACTTTTGTTACAAAGTAATTGAGAATCCGGAGCCTCTTAACCTTCTTTTAGCCCTATTTTTCATCATATCTCCTACAGCCAAAGAAAGCCTTGCTTGTGGTAGGATGCCATATTTGATACATTACACTATATGCCCTTGCTGGACCTCAACACTCTTTCCAGTACTTTCCAAGGTAATGTGATTTATGCTTTCTTTAAATCTCTTCCAGTGCTATTTTTTTTTTTAATAAACCACAGTCAGCCTTAGGAAGTCCAACTTTAACAGAAGTGATTCAATATCCTCTCTATTGCCTTGGGCTTCTTCAAAGAGTGCTTGAAAGGGAGGATGTGGTGAGACTGATAATGGGATATGGCATCCTTCACTTCCAAGCTGCCAGCTTGCCACCAGCACTCTTGAGGCCACTCTGACTGGAAAAACAATGTGAAATATGCTCACCTTCATTTTCTTAAGGCCTGATGTTTACTGCAGAAATACTGCAATGGACAGAGTTAAGCTACAGCCTGAGCAAAAGGGCAGCAGGTGAAGATGAGAAGGGCTATGCTTGCAGCCTGTTGTAGGGCTTGTGATAGTGCATATGAAAGTACCCTCTGGTTTGGTTGGCTCTTTATTATAAAATAAAATATGGTCCCAGAAAGGATGAATAATAAAGAGAATTTCAAATGTATAGCATTTTCAAAATTTTAATGGCTTGCAAGGTAGAGTAACTGCTTTAAGAGACTGCCTTTGTTTCTGAACATTACAGCATAATATGGGAGGAGAAAAGTATGGAGACACTTTTCTTTAAAGGGTGGTGCTTGTAGATCAGAAGAATAAAGAGAAAGACATTTGTAAAGCAGTGTGGAAAACCTGTGCTGAACAGCTTGAGCCATAGGTGCTCTTTGAGAATAACATTTGTGCTGCTCCCAAATGTCCAAACAACCATACGGAGTATTTGATGCTTTGGGGCTGCTGGGATAAGCAACACAACCTGCACTCCACCTGCCTGTGAAAGGACAAACTAATTTTGTTGCACAAAGAGGATGCAGAGACTTCTTGGAGTGTTTGTAGGTTCAGGTCTGCCTTTGTGGCAATGCAGAATTTATTTGCCATCCCTGCCAAAGTAACACCTTCCATAAGCCAATTCAGCATCCCAGACATGACCCTTCCTAGAGCTGATGTAGAATTTAGGGGACGTGAGAGGCAAATTATAATCTGAATGTACCTACAGGTTAGAAATTTGTCTCACTTTATGCTTTCAGTAGAAGTATCTTATTTCAACCAACCCTCCTCCCCTGGTAATGTTCTTCCCATCCAGCAGCATGACAGATTATTTCCAGGATGGCAGGACTACATGGCAGGAAAATTCAGCATAGCTAAGGAAGTTGTGTTTATTAGTCTCAAGGGTTTAGCATCAAGTGAACTGCCCTTAACAGCAATATTCTGCTGCCCCCCAGGGGAAGGAAGGAACATGTATGGATGGTCTACGAGTGACCTGTACCACTTCACCCCCAGCTTCAGAGCTGAACTTCTGCTCCTGGACCTGCTTTCTCCAGACTTCCCCGTGCCTCTGGGAAACAGTGTTTAAAACGGCAGTGTTTAAATGACTGAGCCAAGGGCTGCAAAGGCAGTGGGTGCTGCAAGACTCTTTATTGCCATTTCACACAAGGAAATATGATTGCTTACCTGGGTCTGTGTCAAGGAAAGCAAGGTAATGAATACGTATGAGAAACCTAACTGTTTGCAGAAACAGCAATACTAATGTCAATAGGCACAAGAATAACTTTCCATTGCCAAATAACTTGCATTATTTAGCATTAATACATGTGCATAAATAAGAAAAGTTCAGCAACTATGTTTGTGCCTTCTTTCCTTTGCTTCTGAAAAATATTTGTTAATGGTAGAATAAAAATGTTCAGAAAAGTAGACAAGGCCAATCTACTGTACAATTATCTACACATTCACATAAAAACACAATCTACTGAACAATTATCTACAAATTCACATAATGTTCAAAATAGTAGATCTGCCCTGCTTAGGATCACCCTAAATAAATGAATCTGAAGGCCCCAATAGACGTCTTGCAAACTGGAGCTCTTATGGCTTTCCAAGAAATTTTTTTTTTCATATCAATTCCTGCTATCTGCTCAAATGGCTTCTTCTCTGTTTTTGAGAACATCACATGTTGTCCAGTCCAATGTTAAAAGATCCTGGAAAATTACTTAGGTCAGTTTGATTTACTTCTCAATAATCAGTTTCTTTACCATAACTATTTACCATTACTTTTATATATAATTTGCATTTGTCTATCCTGGTTTATACTGGACCACCTTGTTACTCTGCTGGCAACAGTCTGAGAGCTCAGTTATGGGCATGCATGAAGCGTGAGAATGTGAGCTCTTCAGTCCTTACAGGTTAAATTGAAGTAATTAGTAGTGCAAGTCAGAAAAAAAGTAACACTTGACCCTTGGAAGCAATAATAAAACAATAACTCATGTTTAATGTGATTATTCCTTCTCCACAGAGATATAGACTCATTAATCCGTGTTAGACAGACTGTTTTTCCAGTTTCACCTGAAAAGTGAAAGCACCTAAGTAACAGCAACACAAAATAAACCTGAGAAAACCTGTGCTCACTGAAATTCCTACGGAAATTTAAGACGTGGAATCTCCCTTACCTTTGTTAGAGGTAAGAAATGACACTCGATGATAAAATTTCAATGCCAGGCCCCCAAAGTTAGGAAATATGTATATGTCAGGGATTGAATTAGGTATAATTCTGAGTATTTCTTTGCATTTCTGCATTCCCTGTTTATCTCAGACATCCCCAAGGAGGGCACTGGTGGGTACCATAGTAGCTGCAAGTGGCCCCCAGCCGCTGGCAGGCAGGGCATGACAGTGTGGAGGGAGCATACCCTGCCTACAGCCAGTAGGCTCTCAGAGATCTTTGCTGCTGGGAGCTGGTAAATCTTCCGTGGGCACCCATGGGCAGAGCTTTCCACAGTGTCAGACACTTGGTGCCCGCTCAAGGAAGCCTGGCATGAGTGCGATCAGACGCCAGACCCCAAGTGTCTGCCAAAAGTGTGAAAAACCTCATCAAGAAACTACTTAGGATCATTTATTTACTTTCCTTAGTGTTTGCAATGATCTTACTCTTGGAACAGTTGAAGTGTGTATATATTTATATATATATATATACACACACACACACATATATATATTTATTTTTTTATTTTTTTTTACAGTCGAAAAGGTAGAATGGGGCTTCTGGCTGACATGAAAAATGTCACTGGTGATTTGCAAGTAAATAAGACCTGGTCCTTTGGTAACTGGAGATGGTTCAGGGTTGCCCTTACTGCAGGGCATGCCTTCACTCCTTGCCCCTGTGTGTTGACATGCAGCCCTTTCCTGTGCTTGGATCTGTTTTCAGGTCTCCAGCGAGGTGACCCTAGGCTGTGGGCCTGCAGTACAAGAGAGCCCCTGCCTTGGCACAGCCCATACAGGCTCCTGCTGATGACAGAAACCCCCTCGTACACAGGTTCATTGAAAATATCAAGCCAATGTAGTGTTTAAGTCTTTTGTAAACATCACATTCAAGACTCCCATCTGCATAGAAGCATAGCTGCCTGTCCCAAAATGACTTGAGAAACATCATCTTTCTGGTGTCTCAAAATTCTTCTTGTCACTCCTGTTAAGATGAGCTGTGTCTAGCCTGTCTTCTCCAATGCAGTGCTCTTCAGATCAGAAGGATATATATTATGTATGCATTGAATTAGAGGTTTAAGCCATGTTTAGGATGGTGATTATTCGTCCCTACCGTCTCTTTCCAGGAGATTTGCAGGACTGCATGATCTCAACACACTTGGATATGGTCTATTGAAAGTTGTCCTTTATGCTAAGAAGATTTCAAAACTCTGCAGTCTAAGCAAGTAGGCTTCCTGACAAGATTATTTCATATTAGGCACACTTGGTTTTATCTGAAGCTGACTGTAATTTGTTAAGATACAGTACACAAAGAAATTAAACTATAAACTTTAAAGCATCCATCAATTTCAATTTAATTTGTTTAAAAAAGCTAAATTATGGGTTAACTCATAAGGTAATAGAATTCAGAAGGAGAGTACTTGTGATACAAGGAGTCCCTTCATACATTAATTTTCATTTTTGGTGAGACGAAGTTTGAAATTAGATTCAGATTGCAAATTATAGCTTTGTATGGGCTCCCTATTGCTAGCTCATGAAATACTTAGATTCCTGAGGATGAAGCAATTTTGCTTCCCATAATAGACTGCAAAAGCCTTATTTCCCACTGGTAAAATAATAGGTCTGCAGCTTAAAGTGGGAGGGAGCCATGTCTTTGCTCCTTGACTTGGTCACCAACAGGGATACATTAAACTAAAATATATAACTGAAGAAGAAATGGTGACGTAAGGTGGGATTTTTTAAAATTCAAAGCTTTTCCTTTTCAGTTCCTCACTACAAATAACATTACAGCCTGAATTCTGTGAAGGAGGCAGCTCATGACTTCATGTCATACATATACCTTATTTACCTTTCCCCATGCACTGCTAAATCCTTGCTTTGTACCAGATTTTGGGCTCCACAACACTCACAGACATAGGAGGAAAAAGTAATTTGTCTCCTGGCATAAACTGATGGGCTCATTTAGCAGAAAAGATCTATTACATTTAGGGAAGGCAGAAGAAGTAACACTTATGGCAACGAAGCAGATGTGCAATGATCTGTAACCCTGGAGGTAACATATTAAGTCTATAAATTGTCTTCCTGTGGTCTCTTAAACATCCATGGTTGTATTAATCTGTAATTATCCCCCTTTTAGGAGCAGCAGGGAGGAAGGCTGTATGGAACCAGACCTCAGCAGATGCTGGCAAGGGCCAGTTTCTTAGCTAGGCTGAGGTTCATAAGCTGAAATCATGATCAGACAAAGCTAAAATACCAAATGAAACTGTTCTGCTGTCTTCTGCAGCTTAAAGCAAAATAGGTACGGCATGTGTACAAAACCAAAATTAACTAAGAAAATTTCCCAGAAGAAGAATGGAAGAGATTAAAAAAAATTATGGTGAAATTCTCCAGAAATGTGGAAAATTACTGGAGAAGGTTTGACTGTGGTGTCTGATGCAGAAAAAGACTACAGATGCTAAGAGACTAAATGACTACAGTTGTGACTTTTTTGGTTCTGAAGCATTTTCTGGTTTTAATAGCTTGCAATTAATTCAGACTGATAATGAAATTGTGTTACTGCATTAAAAAAAGAGGAATAGTGATGAAATGAAGTGTCAGATTTGCTTCCAGAGTACAAAACACTCTTTGTGTCAGATTTTTGATTGTGTAGCACATCTTATAATTTTAGCAATTTATATTCCTGAGCGGAGACATGAGGATGGGGAATTGGAAAAAAAGATTTAGAGCAAAATTCCAGCAAGACACAGGATGACTCCTCAACAGAATTAGCTTAGATTTTTCTAAGTAAAATTTAAGTCCAGTCTGGTATGAAGCCTCCAAAATGTGTTACCTCCTCGACAGCCAAGAGTCACATACATAAATGAAAAGGAAGCAAATCTCGAAGCTGGAACCTTCAGAAATCCAGATGTCCTTTAGCCAAAGCCACAAGCTATGACAAGGGCTGACCTTTGGAAACTAATGCAGAAATTGTGGCAGAGTATTTTGTTCAGTGAGATTTTACAGAAAGCCTCTATAAGAGTGCACAGATTATATGGGAAAAAAACCCAAAAAACCCACAAATCACCATCAGTTTCACTGAAAACCTTTTTACAATGAACACAATGCAGGGAGATGGAGCCTGAAAGCAAATGGAGTTTTAAATCCTTTTTTAACTGAGTAAAACCAACATGGTGCTAAAGGCAGTGATACAAATGTTAAAAGAAATACAGGGAATAGAAGGTAAATGGCTAAAGTTCAGGATGGAGGTTGAGAAGTCAAGCATCTCCGGAGTGGGATGGAAGCTGCAGGTGAAAAAACAGTTAGAAAAAGGCTTACACACAAGGGAAATGTCTGCGTTCCTCTGATGGAAACCTACTTGCCCCTGGGTCTCTTTAAAAGCATGCCCCCATTTGAGAAGCTGAGAACCAGAGATACAAAGAGATGTGGGAAAGTATTCTGGGGAAGAAGGGATCTGCTAGCAGAGTACAGGGCAAACCTGGAAGAAACATCTGCCATGTGATTCCTATCTTCCAGCACAATATTCTTATGTAAGGCAAAAGTGAGAAAAAAAGGATGGTTTCATTACTCTGGACACCTCAGCGCTGAAGAAATGTAATGCTGAATATATGTAAAAAGACATAATTATTTATTGATGCATAGTATCAGAAGGATTTAAATCAGTATGTGCACAAAAATTGTCCTCCAACTATAACTCTTGAACAGCTGAAAAAAATGGGAGGTATTTGTCTATGCTTCGTGCATCAGGACAGTGGCATTTTCTCACTAGGCATCCTCACTGGACTGCCAGTCAAAGCCAATGAGTCTCCAGCATCCCTTGGTGCCTGTCTGTGGAAAAACTGAACCAGCTACTAGTAGAAGTAGTCAATGTAGCCAGAAAGCTAGAGATAGTAGGTAACACACAAGTACTGAGTAATATCTGAGATGCCTCAGGGCGTCTGGTCCATCTGCATAAGGCTGTTCAAAATAACACAAGCTTTCGGTGAGGTCTCACACCAGAGGAGCAGCTTCTGGATGCACTGTGTGGGCTGTGACAGGAGATCCCAAATGGCATTTAACACTCATGAGCAGGGCACTGTACTGAGCCATTCAATGTCCCTCTGGGAATTTGGACATTTACTGTGCCTGGGAACACATTCATGCAGACATCTGCCCTTTGATGTCATAGCCTTGAGTTACGTTCTGCCCTTGGTGTCCTATGTATAACATATACGGGAAAAAAGAAAACACAGTAAGATGTATGGGGAGCTTGTAGGGCATTTAAGACCATGTCTAGTAAAATGAATTTACAGGACAAGGAACATGTCATGGTTCCTCAGAGTGGTGAAACAAGTGTGGACACCCAGACTAACTCAGCCCTTGATGATTTCCAGTATTTTTAACATCCAATTAGTGAGAAATACCTCTGCCTGAATTAAGGTACCAAGAGACCATTTGCCAATGTCAACAATAGGGATTTTTTTTAACAATAAATGTGAGGCAGAGAGCTAGAAAGAAACAGAATGGAGAGGAGAGGGTGAGAGAGAGAGAGGGTGAGGGAGGGAGGGAGACCAAGCAGAAGATAGTCACCACCCATGGATCCAGCAGCATCCCAATTTTCCTTCTGTACTCTGGGCTTCTCAGTGGTAGGTTTCCAGGAACTGTTCTTCTGAGAGTATCACCTTTATACAGTCCAAGTTCTGGGTATCCACAGGGTAGTCTCAGCTGCCATTCCCATAATCTGGGGTGATCTTTGGCTGTGTATAAGCAGTTGCTTCCTTCCCCACAGTTTAGTCAGTGGGAATTTTGGTCAGATGCATTAAGCAGGTTGTGCTAAACAGATATCACCTCTGTCAGGCCTGGAATTAGTGCTCTCCTGCCACAAAAAAAAGCACCCTTCTGTGCTTTTCTCAAGTTCCTACTGTGGTGGCTTTTCTTATGGCAAGTTCCTTTTGTGGCCTTGACAGTGTTTGAGACAGGGAATTGTTGTTTTTAAGTCCTATCAGTGTGCAGGTGTGTAATGGCTCTGATGCGCAGCTTCTCATGAAAAATGAAAGAAAATGATGGCAGAATTCAGAGCTGGAAAGCACCAGAAAGTTGTACATGGATGCCTCCATGCAGAATATTTTCACATCCTCTTGCAGTTGTGAGGTCAAAACTGAAGACTGGTGGTTAATGTGCTGTAAGTTCTGCCAAAAATAGGCTGTCGGCTGGTTCAAGGAGGAGGTCTTGGATTTGTTCTGTAAGTTTTCATGTCTTTTTTTATGTGGAGCCACGTGTTGCTGAAACTGATCATAAACAGTTAGTGCCAGTACCAAAAAGAGACCAACACCAACTCAAGATCTGAGGAAAAAGGGATTAATTTTTTTCCAGGAGTAACATACTTTTGGCTGCATATCACCCATCTCAGAGAAGGAGCACTAGAAATTATACAAAAATGGGCAGGAAGGTACCAAGTGACTTCCACAGGAGGAGCAGTCAAACAACCAAGAACTCCTGGAATCATGACCATAGTTGAGGACTTAAGAAGAAAATGATCATTCATAGAATCAGAATAGTTTAGGTTGGAAGGAATTTCTAAAGGTCATCAAGTCCAAGTCCTTGGTCAAAGCACATCCAGACAGACAATGTTGTTCTGAGGGTTTTCGAGCTAAGAGTTGAAACCTCCAAAGATGGAGATTCCACAACTTTGCTGTGTAACGTGGTCCAGTGTTTGACCACTCTCGTGATGAACATGCCAGGTTCCAGCTTGTAACCATCGCCTCCTGACTTGTTACCATGAACTTTCCAGAAGACTCTGTCTTCTGTACCCTTCCATGAGGTTTGGTGAGTTTCCCCTAAGCCTTCTCCAGGTTGGACAGCCCCAGTTCTCACATCTCTTCATGTCACAGATGCTCCACTCCCTTAAACATCTTAATAACCATTCATTCAACTCTTTCCAGTTTGTCCATGTCTCCCTTCTACTATGGAGCCCAGAACTGGACATGGCATTCCAGGTGTGGCATCACCAGGTCTGAGCAGAGGTGAAGGATCAGCTCCTTTGACCTGCTGACTAACTCCTGATTAAAATGTGCTGTATCCATTATCACACTCAACAAGAGAGCACCATTGTAACACTCATGCAGCTGCATTAATGCAAGCAGAAGGAAGTTCTTTTTCACAAGCCACACAACATAACTGTGAAACTAAGCACTACAATCTATTTTAGAAGCCAAAATTATAAATTTGTTTAGAAAAGGACTGAACGATGAAGTAGTTTAACATCAGCCAAATACAGGTCCAAATAAGCCACTCCTCTTTCCTCTTCCCCTTCTGGTCAGAGCAGACCAGAGGCAGAGACCTTGGGTTTAGATAACGATTACTGAAAGCAAGCAGCAATGGAATAAGAATGCAGCATGCCAGCAGCAATATTTATAACAAAAGTATACAAAAAGAGATGGTGCTTTACCCAGAAAACTTAGTTCCTCCTGGACACCAGAACAAAGACAAGATGGTGGGCACATTTGCCAACCAACAGTGTTTGTTCTTTTCAGAGCTGTGTTCTCCGACAACCAGGAAGGCATAGGCAGTGATGAGAGAGGGCAGGGTCTGTAGGTGCTGATCCCTGCAACCCCTTGGAGGAAGAGGGGGAAACAAAATGACACACTTCCAGTGGTAAGCTCAGCTCTTCTTCACCCTGAACCTATGCCCCTAGCAATGATGTGAGTGGTATAGAATAGCAACCTATAGCCACATCCATATGCTCCGTCCTTGATCTGCAACCAGAACAGATGGGGGTTTTACCTATAGTTGCAATTAAACATCATAATTCAGACACAAGCTCCAGCCCAGGATGCTGCTAAGCTGCCAGGGGGAAGGAACACACTTCCCTGCTGCCTTTTTTCTTCACAATTGTTGTACTTCATCACGCTCACTGAATTACCATGGAAGGATGAGCTAACGTCTAGCCTGAAAACCGTGAGATCTCATTGAACTGGGGAATAATAAAGCCCAGGTGTATCAGCTGGGGTCAGAGGTTCAGCAGGAAGTGACAGGAGGAAAGTGCTGAATGGAGCATGTCTGACAGCACCACCACCCCTTGGAGGTGTTCAGTGATGCTTTCCTAGAGGCATGAAAATAAAGGGCCACAAAAATAGCTCCAGGGTTGACAGGTACAGGTTGTACCTTTTTGTTTCCCTGTATGGCTGACTGCATAGGGCTTTAAAAGGAGTATGAACACCAACAGGGTGAGGGGAAGAGGGCAGCCAGACTCTGGAGAAATTGCACTTCTATGTATTCATCTATGTTAAGATATTCTTCTCAATACTGAAATTTGTATAGTGAGGGGCCCTCCAACACACACTGTGAAAAAATACTCAGCATCCCTGAGCCCTTTGGCAAAATGTGCTGCTGGAGGCAGGAGGGCAGACTGGCTGGTGGCTGCTCTGACATCCTGGGATAGGCAAATTCTTACACAAATAGAATACAAATTAGGGAGGATTGGGAAAGACAGACATAGTTGTAAAGTGCTTGACAGAAATGCAGTGGAGCCAACACTTGAGCCAAACAATGTTCAAGTCAATCTGATTTCTTAAACAAAATCCCCAAACCTGTCTGTTCCCAGCCAAAACATGGATGGCTGGTTGCCAATGCTGTTACAGGATGAGAATATACAGAGTAATTAAGGCTTTTAGCAGGTGTCTGGGGTGGCATATTCCCAGACATTTTATCAATGTAAAAAGAAGCCTTGAAAAGGAGACAGAATTTGGGTTGAAGGAGACAGAATGGAAAATGTTAAGATATTATAAAATAATTTTTTGACGAAAGTGTGGAAGTTATTATTTCCATCTTTTATATCAGTCTTAGATGAACAGTAATGTAGAAAGAGTTGCTTACGTTTATTGCATGTGCCAAAGACAAGAGGTCAAGGCATGTATTAAATCTTGGACTGGTAACACTGGAGAAAAAAAAAAAAATCAAGTCCATTGTGCAAAGTACATTTACTTGTGCTTTTGGAAAAATATAACCCAGTTGTCCAAGAACTGCTTCCCTCTGTTTCTGCTAGAGCTCAGCTAGCCAGTAGTAGCTGCTTAGGCCACAGGTTAGAGACAAAACAGAAACCCAGAATAATTGCAATTTTTAGAAATAACAAGAAATCTCTGTTATGCCCTGATTCGAGGGAAAGTGAGAAACAAAACTGCCACTCATCCAGGCTGGGCACAGAACCTTTCCCACGAAGTAGCCTCAGGGAGCAGAGCATAGTCAGAATCCCGTGCCTATCCTTATGGCTATACTTCTTAGCAGCAGCAGGGAAGCACAAGTCGTCCTCTCTTGTGTTTCAGTCAACAGAAAATTGAAAGCAAGGATATGTGCCAGTTGGAAACCAATGCCAGAGCTGCAAGAAACCTGAAGAAATAAAATGCAAAACAAAAATGTGGGTGTGACTTGGAATCCCAGAAAAGCCCATTTCTTCCTCAGAACAAAACTGTGCAGAAGCACTGTGGGAACTAGGGATCACAGGGAACAGCAGTCTCCCCATCACCTGTGAGACTGCTGGCTGTATTGTGGAGAAATGGTAATTTTTTTCCAGCCCCAAAGGGAAAGAATGAAGAGGTGTGAAATTACACATTTTGTTGCAAATAATTCACAAAGCCTCCTCAGGCTAGTACAGACAGCAAACATAGAATTCAATCCAAGAAAATAGCAATACCAACCCCTGATACCATGCAGAGGCAAAGGAGAAATTTTAAGCAGGACTTCACAAAATATGATAACAATAATTTTGCAGTTCTTCCAAAAGCAGGGGAGAAACCAAAATATCATGTGTTAAAAAATAGAAAAACGTGAACCCTGATGAAGGGTACTCTACTTCACATGGCTTTTTTATTTTTATTGTTGTCTTGATGGCACAAAAATTCCTTCTCTTTGTGTTAACCAGTTTGTCCTACTTTATTTACATACACTTCATCTTCTCTTGTTTTGATGTGCCAATGCTCCTCAACCTGAAAGGAGGAAGGCACAATTAACAGAGCTGAAACTTAACATACAGCTCTCTCTTCCTAAGTCTCAGGTCTTGTGCTGAGGCATTGTGCTTTTGCTTCCAAACAGAATCACAATGCAGGCAACCTCTAAGGAGTGAAGATGTCAGGGGTGCAGAGTTTTCCTCAAGGATAAGCACCACGATGCTACACCAAGTCCTGGAAGCATTCCCTCTTGCCCTGGCTTAATCTGCATTTCAGCTCCAGGCAGGTCTGTCTGTTACCCATAGCAGACCTTTACAGAGCTGACAACCAGATTAAACTGCAGCAGGCAGCTTTCAGGAGCTGAGCTAGTTTTTTTAAGGCTTACTGAAGTATCTCTATATTACAATGCAAACTGCACTATGGATATAGTTTGACTCGCTTTATTTACACATATCCCTGATCTTGAGAAGGAGAAGCCAGAAGGCATGCAAGGCAATTCTTCCTGCAGGAATTGAACCAAAAAGAAAATCCCTGCTTCCCAGAGGTCAGCTTTGCTTTAGGGACAGATGCAAATCAGCAACTCCAGCAGAGAGCAAACTATTTTGCTGCTCATGCAATTCCCTCTCCCTCTAAGCTGATTCTGCATAAAACCATCGCATAACTTGAAACTCGTGGTCTTAAGAACAATAACTTGAAGACTGCATTTAAAAGAGCAAGCATGTGATGCCTAGCATAATAATATGTTTATTCATGAGCTATCTAATAACTGAGGATGCATATTTTATCATAATGCTCTGATACAGAAAAACAAACACTCTTTGTAGTTCTGCACTGTTTTGCTTGCTTTGGTATATTGATAAAGCTAATGACCACAGTTTGTGCCTTCTTTGCTAGGCACAGAAAATCCCTGCTTTGATAAGATTATGCTGTGACAGAACGATAAGAATTAGGGCGGTGCACCAGAGAGCCTGGTTCCTCAGCAGAGTGACTTTGAACTGCAGCACCAGAGCAATAGAGAAGTGTGGGGTCCCTAGAGCCCCAAAGAGCAGGCAGTGGGGCTCTGCCAGGGAGCAGCCAAAACCATGGAGAAAGCAGAGGATCATAGACAAAACCCACAGGTGACGTAAGGTTGGAATACATGTATATATGCAAGCTGCTCAGGGCTAAGGGAAATCTGATTGTAACAATTATGCTGAAAAAATCCCACTCACACTCTTTCTATTACCCTGTGATAGTTCACCCTTTTTGGATTACAGCTGTTACATTTACTGACACCTGTTTGTACAATTTGGATGAGGACAGTGGACTATTTCTGTTCATGTAAAACATATGTAAGAATGGACCAAGCATAGGATGTAATTTCCCAAGAAAATTATCACTGGAGGAAAATTTACAGTTTATGATGCATTTAATTTCTACATCATTAAATTCTTTGCCAGAAATGCTGGGCTTTACTTTAACACATCAGGGACCAAAGATATTTTGGCGTTGCTCTGAATGGGAGTAAGTCAGAAACATTTTAAAATGCCCTAACCTCCTGGAACAGTCATTCCCCTCACATCAACATGCAGTGTGCACAGAAGCTTGCTTTCAGAGCTGCAGGAGGAAAAAATCTGCATGATGTATTGATACAAACTGCACTGTAGGAGCAGAGAGACAACAATGGATTAGACTGGTATATAAAAACACCTTCCCAAAGATTAAGAGAAGTTTTCCTCTGTGCTGGCAGTGAATGAACAGAATTCTCCATTTGCTTTCCCAATAGACAGGAGCACCTGAGGTAAAGGTTTATTACAAATACACCCCTTGGGAGACTGATGTTGTGTTTTCTGATGGCCCATCAGCTTTCTACTTTCCCTTGATTTATTTGAGCTCTGGTGTATGTCTATCTACAGGGTGCATATTTAGAGAGAGTATCTATTCAATTATTACAGGTAGAGATTTGGCTGCTTGGAGGTACACTCTCTCTTTACTCCTAAGCATCAGTTTGGATGACAATCTCTCAAAGTCATGGTCCAAAAGAAGTAACAGATGATTCATTCAATTTGAATCTTATCCTTGGTTTCAAGTGCCTGTATGTTTTACTCCTTATCTAATTAGCCCTGCAAAATCCCAGTTTGTAAACACTAATTGGAAGCATGCAAGGGTAAATGTCCATGTAAATCCTTCTCTGCATTTTTGATGTATCAGGTGCTACAGGAAAATAAATCTGACACCAGAAAAAATTCCCTGGAAGTTCTGAGCCTGTATGTGAAAAGAAAATGGTCTTGTGTTAAAGCCAGTTTAGAATAGGAATCAGGAAAAGTTATGGACGGGCTGAAAACTGCAGGTAGTAAAGGGGGCAAAGTAATAGTAAAACCACTATTTGTAGACCCTGTAATTAGCAGTAGTAGCTTAATGGAGACATAAATTAATAAAAATTGTTAGTGGAGTGTCTGGCTCAGGGGACCGATAATGAGACTGTATTTTGAGCTTAGTGTCTCCTGCCAGAGAGTCACTGATTCTGAGAATGCCAGTAGCAAAGACTGCTACTGTCTGTTGAAAAATTAGATTACTGTCTCAGTTTGGTGTTTCATGTAGGCTCTGTTGTTTGCTGACTCCAAGAAGTGGCCAAAGGCTCAATGGATAGAAAATGAAAACTGCTCCTTAACAGAGAAACTGCTCCTTAACAGAGAAACACATATCTCAACAGGTATGGAACAGATAAAGAGGCAAATTTTCATACTTTCTACCTGCAATAAATGTGATTTTAAACATGCAGTTGACATTTCTAGTGCTGTCAGTCACAGCTTTTGGAGAATTACCAGCAAAACTAGGGATATAGCAACAATTAATCATTGGGAAGTGTAAAACATAAAATTTAACTCATCATATTTTTAAACACCTGGTTGATGAATTCTAGCACAAAATACTAGAAAAATAAGCTCTTGATATTGAGGCATAGAGAAGATATATTCTGAAAGAAATATTCCATGTCACTGCCTTTACATTATCAGCTTTGTGCAGGGGTATCTAAGTAATACTAAACTCTATTATAAAGGACATCTACCTATTGACATGGGCAGCCTGTCTTTTAATTATGAAAAATACATGAGAGTGAGGATACTTCAGTAAGTAGAGAAATTATTTCAATTAGTGCTGCATTATGCATAAATTATTATGCAGAAAAATTACTGAAAAATGACCTATGCCAGTGATTCACTAAAACTTGCAGAAGTGTGATAGTTTCACATCAGTTTCTATTAAGAACCAATTCAAACTAATTTTAATGTGTCCCTCCTTCTTATCACAACTTTGGTCAGTGTCTTCTGTGGTATATAAAGCTCAAATATTGTTTCATCAAACATGAGATTATTCTTTGGCTGAACGACACTTCCACATCACCTGGCCTATCCTTTCTGTAAGTTCTATTTTTAAGTCCATCATTTTCTTGGCTGTGTTATGCTTTGGCAATATCAAAGATACAGTACCCCTCCTGCAACAGATACAGCTCCAACTCATTGGTCTCATTATATACATTTCTAGCAATCTTTATAGCAATAAATATTTCATATTTCTTTTCTTTCTCCTACAATTCCCTGTTCTTTCTCATTGCCATTTGCAAGCTTTGCCTACAGTTCAGGTCTTTATGGGCCTAAGTCTGATAACACTTTGTGCTGGACAATTTTTCATTGATTGATTCCTAATTTACAGTGGGATAAATAAAACATGACCTCAGGCCTTTTGTCTTGTGATTTCTATCTTTCTCATCACTAACACTTAAAAATGCTATTGGGTGATTTCTGCTGATACATTCAGCTCAGATGCAACACTTTGTCCTCCTCCCAGGCNAAAGAAAAATAAAAAAGATGTATTGACTTATCTTCCTATGAAAATACAAGAAGCTGAAGGAGAGGTTTGAGATGCTTCAAGAGCATTAAGAATGGTGTTTGTCATCTCAAGTAATAGAAAGAACTTAGTCACTGTGAAATCTACTAACCATAAACCACACAGACTTCACACACATTTTGTGTTATTAGTATTACAAAGCATTTATATGGTGCCATACATTTCCACGGCCATTTCTTCCAAGCAGATAAAGCACATTCCCTTCCTGAGACAGCCTGCACTCTACATAAGTCAAGACAAATATTGTATGTGATAAAAATAGAGGACAAAAGTTCAGGAGGGATTGATGTGTGAGACAGCTGATAAGGAGAAGAGTGGAAAGGGAAATGATTAAAGATTGTTGTTTGAAATCCTTTCAAAACTAAGGACAGCCGAGAGCTGCTGGCTGCATACATCAGGGAAACATGCTGATCCAGGGCAAAGCAGAAAATTTCTCAAAGACTGTGGCTTCAGGATCCATATCCCAGAGATGGGGTTGACTGTGCGGCTTCCCACACCCAGCTTAACCCAGGGGGTGGACATGGACATTTTTGGGACACCTGGTGTTTGTAGGGTACCTGGTGCCATGGTAGCCACGTGGAGATGCTCAAAGTGCTGGTGTTTGTGGGAATTTTGTGCCTCAAGGAAAGGCTTGTACCTGGACTCCCTTCTGCCTGCCCTGCCAGGCAGCCTGGCCCAGGACAGGAACCCACCAACTCACATTAGAGTCTTCCCCTGGGAAGACTGCAGCACTGTCTGTAGCAAACCACCAAGGGGCAGAGGCAGAGCCCACACCTGGTGGCAGAGGATGCCAGTCAGGTCCCCCCGTGCCTGTACTGTCAAGAAGCCTTCAGCTTAGTGGCCCATGGTGTCCTCCAAAGCTGGTGCTGCCATGCCCACCTTGCTGTTGCTGAGGAGACTGCCCTCAGGAAATGCGTGACAGGGCTTCACTGCTCAAGCAAGGTCTCACTGAGGGCTGACACTGATTTCTAACTTTGCTTTATTATTCATATTAAGATTCTTTCTGTGACTTGCTTGAGGCAGCATAAGCAAAAACACAGCTATTTGGATATGCATCCTCAGGGCATCTACCCAAAGTCATATGGGTTATTCAGAATTTCTGAATACCTATCTAAATGTCTCAGATGAAGCAACACTGATGAATATGCTGTAAGTTTGTAGGCAGGTACTCATCTATAAATCTGTGATACTTATGTCAGTGCATACTATAAAGAAAGGTTTTCCAGGGTACATAGTTTACAGTAGAGATTGGGAAGCAAAAACAACATAAGCACAGGAGAAAGAGAAAACTTGCAGTTAAGTTGTTGAATATTCAGAAACAAACAGGAAAGGAGGATGTAAACAACGTCAATACATGCATAATTTAAGAAACATTGTCTGAAAGTGCACATCTCACTTTTAAAAACACTTCTAATTATGAAAACCACAGGGAGGAGAGGAAGAAAGAGATGTCAAATAGTAGCTTTGGTTAGGCCTGCCTAAGAGAAGCAATATTTAAGTACAGAACCTCTAAATGGGCATTTTTTTACGTATTCTTATTATGCATACAGTAAGGATTATACACAAAATACACAATCAGAACTATCCAAATACTTCAAGATATATCAGTATAAGCATAGACGTTTAGGACCTCCACTTTCTTGATGAGCCAAGACATTGTCTAATTGTGTAAAATGCTGATCTCTTCTTACAAAATGCTGATTACCTTCAGCACATCACGGAATGAGAGTCAGTGGAAACTGCAGTTAAAGAAACAAAACAGTTTCCCCTTAGATGGGAGAGAGATTTTTCAAAACTGCAGGGAAATAGTATTTCTCAAAGCAGCAGGCATGACAAATGGGAAATAAGTGCCAAGTTTAAGCCATTCACCTTGTTTTAAATAGCAAGCCCACAAATAGAAGTGAAAAAAAATGAGTCCAGAATTGATTTGCTTCAAAATTGGAGACAAAAATAAACACCACATTTTTTAAATTATTCATTCTTGTTGGGAGACAATATGGCATCTCAATGTGGGAAAATAAAAATAGCATTTGGTAGAGATGCAGTTTATCATTGTTATCATCATACTTTAAAAAAAGACTTCCCCTCAGCTCAGATTGCATCCTAGTGGTAGATAATTGGGGATATTTCCAATTTCTAAATCTTCTTGGAATTATTTTGAGCACCACTAATTTTTAATGTGGTGTTCCAGTTCATACTCACTTCTTTGCATGTCTAATCATACCTTAGAGAAAATCCTGCACATGATGACTGAATCTACTGCAAACATGGAAAAATCATACCAGGAAAAGGTTTTGAGATGGTATTTAGCCAATGCAAATGGACATTACCACCACGATGCTGAGCCACTTCCTGGGTTTCTAACTCATAGGCTGGGGATGTAATTCAGAACAGGAGCACAGGAACCTCCACAGCTGGAAGAACTTCCTGGGGGAAAGGCAGAACAAAGGAAAGGACAGGAACTTCCAGAGGAAATATCTCAAGGGTGTTCTAGTCCTAAAGAGAGACTTTAGGTACTACTTCTTGCAAAAACCTGAAGAGCAGTCATACCTGAGCTAGTTGAAATTTGACCTTCTCCATTAAAAAAGGCTGGTCTCAGGATCACTGACCTTGCAGAAAGAGGAAGGAGATGAGTGACTCATGAGCTGTTTCCTTTCCTTGCAGCCTGAGGTGCTGTCAAATGAATGTTTAAAATGTGAAGTGGAGGACTATGCCAGGCGTAACCTTTCCACCAGCTCTGGTAAGCATGATTCCTGCAAGAAGCTTGGCTACTGGAAAGGGATGCATTCTCCTCTCTTACACACCTGCCATCACAGCTGGAGAACCACAAATAGTCATCTATGGTGCAAGCACCATGAATAGCTCCAACAGGTCCCAGCCCCACTATGTTAATTTTGAAAACTTGTGTATTAGGGTGTTTTGCTCCTGTGTGCTCCCCATCAAAGCTGACCCAGGTTGTTAATGGCATGGAGTCAAACAGAAATTTGCAGCTGTGGATAAAGGGGAGGTGTCTTCATGTGAATTAGTCGTCCTAGGATCAGCTGATATGATTAGAATGAAAGAGAAGAGGAAGGGGGATGTGGAAGTCTGTTGATTTGTTTAGATGTGTGTTTTATTATTAGAATTGTGCTCCCAGAAGCATATTTGTGGGATGGGAAGCAGAGGTACAGGAGTTAAGCTGGATGCTGCAAAGGGCAATCAGAGAAGACCTTACCCCATGGGAACAAGCACAGGAACAAGGACATCCACATGCATGAATTGTCATGATGCAGCATTCCCATGGCTTCAGAGAGGCAAATTCAAATTACAAAAGAGTAACTCACCTGCAATATTTTCCTGGTAGGGTGAGGATTCAGTGTCCTTCTGTCCCAATAGTGGTTATGAGGCTTGTAGTGGGATACAAGGCTAGCAGGATTGCTCCTATTTACCCACTCCCTATGGGACAGGTTGCTGCATGCTCTGGCCCACAGGGCTGCTGCAGTTTTGGTCCAACACACTGCTGCAGAGGAGGCCCCTGTGAGCCTGCACAGCTGGGAGAAGTTCCTGGGGGGAAGGCAGAACAAAGGAAAGGACAGGAGCTGGGCACCAGACAGGCTGCAAAGACTGCAAAGCACCAGGTTTGGGAGTGTTTTGCAGTGCACATATTTTCTAGGTCTCAGTTTAGATGTGTGCTTGACTGTACACCTAATTTTAAGTATATGAGCAATTTCACAAAGCTGAATTTAGATGAAATATGATGTGATCATTTGTAAATATTTTTTTTTTCATTTTTGCATCTTATTTACTTACTCTGTGAAGAAAACAAGAGATGCCTCAGTTCCAGTAAAGGGGAAAGCTATGAATTGATACTATAACATTTTGTCAGAGATGGATGTCTGCAGTTAATATATTTTATACAGTTCCCTAATGCCTTCAGTGAACATTCAAGAAAAGAAGTAAACAGACAAATAAAGAATTTATTAAATATAAAAAACCAGAAAAAATTGGCACTGCACCTTCGTCCATCTTAATTCAGCACAGAAATTATTTAATGGATTTTGCAATCTTCCTGTAAATATGGTGTGCCTAAATGAACATTTCCTTTTGTGCTGTAAAAAGTGAAGGGAAGCAAATTAAAACAGTTCATACAGATACATTTCTCTTCCTCTTGGAGCAGGATTTCCCTTCTCCCTCTGCAGTACCTTGGGAACTTACCAAGTCATAAGTTACTAAGAAGAGAGCACTCGTCTTCACCCCACACCTTGGGGGCCACCACAAATGTGGTCAATCAAACCCTATTGGGTATGTACACATCTTGAATCCCTACAAAATGCAAAAATTCAAGAGCTATTTTCAGAGCACACCACTTTGCAGCCTTTCTTCTTTGTAACAAGCAGCAGGCAAGGTCAGGTCACAAACCAAGGAGTCTCTGTGTCCCAGAGGACATGGGTCACAGACCTTCCCCAAGACAGTGAAATGGGATCTACAGTGTTGCAAATGAAATTCAAGGAGGCACAGCAGCTAGGGAAATAATACACATGAGAGAGGATGTAAATATCCATGGTTACTGGTACTAGCAATGACTCCTGGGTTTCAGCCCCCCAGTCTTCAGCCAGAACCAACTTCCACCTAAACACTGCTTTATTTCCTGCCTTGGGTAGGAGACACAGGCTTCATAAGAACGTCACATCTCCTTTCAGGAAGGGCTGGTGAGGAGTCCCACCATAGTCTGGAGTAGCACCTACTGCCCCCACTCCTCTCCCTTTGTGTTTCTAAAGGAGCTTGCTTGGGATCTCTTAGAGTAAATGCCAACTTTAACAAGAAATACATGGATCAGATTAAAAATCTGGGTAAATAAAATACAGTCATACACTTACGAAACACAGAGCCATTGCAAAGCCGCCTCCTTATCTTTTAGGTTAAAATTGTATTTTGATAATCAAATCCTACTCAGACCAGCAATGGTTTAAAAGCTGGCTGTGCTATGTACACCTTTTTTATACTGCACATGCTATCAAGAAAAGAATCATTAATACGTAATGTACTCTTCCCTTTCCTGCAAACCCAACCAAATCAGACCAAAGACTTTGATGAAGTGAAGGAAAGGCATTAGGTTGCCTCTTCTGGTTGATATTCTACAGATTGCTGCTGTAAGTTGATAGACGATCTGTCTGGGAGCAGACAGTGACAAATCAAAGCCACCACTATCCTCTCACAGAAGCTCATACAATAAAGATGCACCCTTTATTAGGCAGGTGGGTCCCTCCTTGCACCTGAACCCTAAACTCTAATGGCATCTTTGGACAGATGCTGAGGTTCCATAGGCAGCCTAGAAGAGAAAGATGTGGAGAGATAAATGTTGGTGCAGTACCATGATCTCTATGTCATACCTTTTCTAGGCTCAGTGTCCCGAGAGATGCAGGTTTTGTGGTTCTCTGAAATCTAACCTTAACCCTAACCCTAATTTTCAGGCTGAAGCCCCAAGCGCCATGGGTGGCCTGGTTTAGATAGACGTGGACATCAATGTTTGTGCTGTGTCATGCTGTCCTTGACATACCTTCTCCAGCCCCAGCCCCTGGAGCTGTAGCCTTTGTGGTTCCCTGAACACTAACCCTAACACTCACTTGTGACCAGTGTCAGTATTTCCCCTTTCGTCTATCAGCTTTAGTATTCCTCAATCCAATTAGTCACACTCAGTTTGTCTATGTTTTGGAATATCAGGAAGAACTTAACAGGATCATATGTTAAAATGTTTCTTGTTGTTTAAAAAGTCAAAATAAAATTTGATTTTACAATTCACTTTGAAATCTCCATTTCTGGCTGCATCATATAAGTGATAAACTATTCACCTGTATTTTATGAAATTTTGTGTAATGCAAATCTCAAATCATATTTATAAATGATAAAGTGATTAAGATTTTATGTATCTCATTTACATGATGGTGGTAATCTTTTCATGAATATAAGACGTTACAGGTTTAAGAATTCTTTCTGAAAAAACAGTATTCACAGAATTTTAAAAAGTATCTATATAGCTATTCTTTCTCCCCTGATTATTTATCTCCATCCAGATGCACAGAAACAGTTTTGATTCCAGAGCAGGCTCTATATTTTGGTAATAAGAGAACATATGGTAATAATGGAGCTCAGGCTCTGGCTGAATCATAATTTCAGCTCTTCTGCTGTTCTGGCAGGCTCTTGATTTCCATGCATGAAATTAATGACTGTAAGAGGCAGAAAGGAAATTCTTCATGGTGCACACTGTTACACTACTGTGTCATGCAGCTCTTGAACTATAACTCATTTTACAGACACATTAAATTTAGGTCCCTACCTTGCAGTGTAGCAGATGGCAGTCTGTCCATGTTAGCCCATACTGCAGTACTAGTGTTTCTGCAGCGCTAAGTGACCATCACTAGCCCAGCATTGCCTTTCCCATGTTTTAGGACAGAATCATCTTTGCAGAAAAAAAGAGGGAGCAGTGGCACATGCAAAGACAGCTAATGGTGTCTTGGGCTGCATTAGGAGGTTAAGAGAGGCGATCCTTCCCCTCTGCTCAGCGTTGGTGAGGCCCCACTTGGAGTGCTGTGTCCAGTTCTGGGCTGCCCAGTACGCAAGAGACATGCACATGCTGGAGAGGGTCCAACACTAAGGGACTGAAGCATCTCTGTTATGAGAAAGGGCTGAAACAGCTGGGACTGTTCATCCTAGAGGAGGGAGTTCAGGGAAGATCTTATCAATGTGTACGAATATCTGAATGGAGGGAACAAAGAGCTCAGACACAGGCTCTTTCCAGTGGTGTTAGGTGAGGCAAAAGGCCCAAAACACAGGCAATTCCATCTGAACATCAGGGAACACTTTTTCTCTGTGAGAGTGGCCAGGTACTGGCACAGATTGCCCAGAGAGGTTGAGAAGTCTCCTTGGAAATTCTGGACACAGTTCTGGGAAACTGACTATAGGTGGTCCTGCATGAACAGGAGATTGGACAAAGTTGTTGTCAGAGGTCCCTTTGAACTTCAACAGTTCTCTGTTTTTGTGAGTTCAGCGGTGCCTTAAACCACCCATGAACTGCAATATCCTGCTAATGGTGAGAATCCAAGATATCCTATTCTCATTACTTCTTCACGTCACACTCTGTGTATGTTTTTGATCTTTTGAGCTCTTACAGCTTTCTCAACCAACCTGTTGATCAGACTCCAGACTGTAGTTTAAGGTCACCAAAGAGAAAATATTGTGATGGAGTCAGATGGTTTCAATGCAACTTTGTTTCCTCATCAAGACCTATCTTAGTTCTGTTTCTGTGAGCTCTAAAGTAATGCAAGGAATGCCCTGGCAGTTAATGATCACCCCCTGCGGTTTCTTTCTTATTTTCCTGGTAATTTTGTGTCAGAGCTTCCCTTTCTGGACCAATACTGCTGCCTTCTCCCTGAGTGCCTCTGCTCTTCCTACAGTTTCTTGCAGATACGAAGACTTTCACAAAAAGTAACCAGTTAAACATGGTCACTACCATTTGCTCTGCATACAGCTTTGATCCAGATGACAGCACAGATCTGTCTTTAAAGCAGATTGCTGTTATTTTAGCTACCTTCTCCCCACTGACATGTCAAACTTCTGTGAAGTATTGCAGATTGGTTACCTGTCTCTATCATGACCCAGAGATGTATAGGAGATCTAACCCACCTTGTAAAAAAGCCTGGCACACTGCACATACTAGATCAGTTTGTGGTTTACAGTGTTGAATTTTTCTATTTCTGTGGAAATATCATACTGAGTTAAAGCTTTTCCTCACTTCCTCACTGCTTTGCTTGATTTATAGATTAGAAAAAAAGAGCACAGATCTGTTATGACAGATACCCCTTCTCACAGATTTTGTAATTCAGAGTGCTATCATGCAAGCAATCAGTTTTCTAGTAGAAGGGTTTATGATGAAATATGGAGACCATTCTGTTAGAAACAAAGGGTGCATTTCTGCTCTAGAGCCAGTGATGCCAATCAGGACTGCACATCTTTGAAGCTGATGGAATAAAAATGGCTAAAATCAGGGAAAGAGGTTTTCAATGAGAGAGTCCCAGGAATTATCCTAGATTAATTTTAGGGTGAAAATTCCACCCTGCTACACTGAATCTATATCCAGTGTAGGAAAACCTAGCACCGTCTTACCATTACCAACAGTGAGGTAAAAGATAAGAGACAATTGATAAACAACAGATAAGAGTTTCTGAAGGATTAAGGTTGCAGCATCCTTTTGGATAAGCACAATGAGGCAGTTTTTATCCCTCCCTAACTCAAATGCTGTCATACACCAACAGGCTGAGCTGCCCCACAGTGCCATGGCTGATCTGCACCCAGGTACGGGACGGACTGGCCCCGCGGTTCAGTCCCCACTGGTGGCTTGGTCCCAATGTCACCGGCTCCCCAGCTCCCTGCAACACCACCTGTCTGACCACAAACTATGGGTAAAGTCAGTGTCCTGACAGATTGTCCCATTTTTAGGATCCCCTCTAATAAAGTTTGAATAACAAAAATAGCCAGTCTTAAAAACAGCACTTGGTTTTTTGTTTTTTTTTTTGTCAAGACACTGAAAGAGGCTTCTTTTCATGCCAGGATGATAACAACAGAGTCAATTACTTGTTTGGAGATTGATGTTGCTATCAAATAAAATACTCATCCTTTTTTCTCTTCAAACATCCTCTCTTACTAGAAAATCACAATAGTTCTGCTGATGCACTTTGGAAAGATCATGTCTTCTGAATAAATATTGCAGTAGTTGTATGGTGCCTCCAAGATGTCATGTTTCCAGTGAGCAAAAGGTCAGCAAGCCACACAGCAGCACTGCCCAAGACTCCCAGGTACCAGCCCTCATTTCCACACAGCCCTTCCTCTTATTACCCCCTCCTCACATTCCCATCACAAGTGGAGCTGAAGTCACCCCTGAAAAATTAATTTACATTTGCCATGCAAGAAGTTTACAAGGATCATGTAAATCAGCACCAGACACAAAAATACCTATACAGTTGCTTTCAGGAGAGGAAAATCTAATATAATTTTTAATGGCATGAAGTTATTTATCTCATTATTTCAAATGAAATGCAAAATGAGGAGAGTTGATAACAGAACATGTTCTTTCACTTCATCAGTCTTTCTGAGCAAGTATTTTCTAGTCCTTTCTTATGCAAGATATTTAGCCTGCTTTTTGCTTGCAAATTATTTGTCAACAAACTTCAGTCTTAAAATATGGTTTTACAAACAAATTTCAGTCTCTTGAGTTTTTAATTTAGGATACTTGTTATTCAATTTTCATCCATACCCCACCATAATTTTGATTCCCTGACCAGACCAGAAATTGAGCCTGTCAGACAACTTCCTATAAAATAAACATATGTGCTACTTATTTTTTCATCTTCTTCTGCTTTCCTTTCATATTTTCTTATCTCATTTCCTTTTCAGCAGTTTTCCCTCTACCTCTCTTTTTAAGTGCCTCTTTTTCTTTTTCCTTTCTCCTCATCCCTATTTCATTCCATCCTCCCCCAGTCTCCCAGCCAACAGTTTCTCGAGTGTCATAGAAGTTCAGAAAAATGTGTTTTCTGTAAGTTTTGAAACAAGTTTTCCAGAACTGTATGAGACTCTTCCAAGAAGAGAGGGTTTTCTAAGTCAAGTGCCTTTTCTCCGGAGGCTGCCACAAGAGCAGAGTTGCTAAGGAAGTCCAGAAAGCAGCTAATGGTTTCAGACACACCAACGTTGCATAAAAGTGTGTGCTATTTTAAAGAATGTAATAAGCCTTTACCAGCAGCTGAAATCCACTGATATATATTTATTGGTTACCCATAGGCAGCCAAATGTGCTTAGCACATGAAAATTCTTCTGTTAGGAAGCGCTCCCTACAACATATTATAGTGAAAAACATTTTGGCAGTTTTCTGAAAACTGCTGGGTCATTGCTGGAAGTTTCTCAGAGAGGAAAGGTCCTGCAGAGAACCTCAGAAAACCTCAGTATGATTTTAGTGACTCTGGTAAGCAGTCTTTTCCATCCATCGAGCTGATGTATCTGAAGTCAATAATGAGTAACACTGCAAGAGTTGCAAGCAATAATTTATTAAAGCATATATGTCATGGGAAAAACAAGCAGTAATCAGCTTTACTTTCTGATCAATTAACAGCACTCAGACAAGCAGAAGTCAAATTATTCTGAAACCCCAAGTGAACCGATCTAGTCATTAGGAAGTCTGTGGTGCTACTTCATGCAAGCAGCTGTTCATTTTATCATATTTACTTTTACAAATGACTGTTATCATCCTGCAACCTTAGCTTTATGGCTCTTTGGAAATTACCCAATGTTTGATTTTTAAGGACTCTATAAGCAGTTTAATCTACTTCAAGAGAGAATATTGAAAATTTTGAACAAATTGGAATTGCAGGAGGAAAAGTTTTAACAGCTATTTGCAAGTAATAAAAATACGATGTAAGCTCCCAGATAGTCCCTTCACAGCAATGGACTTTCTAATCAAGGAATTCAGTTCAACATTGAAGGCAAACCTCTGGGATGAGGAACTATCTGACAGCTGCTCCCATTTAAGCAGGCTGACATTCTTACCTCAAAATGGTCTGCAGAACCCAGTCCCCAAGGCCAAGCAACCTTCTTCTACTGCACATGTTCCCACTGCCTTCATGCTATCACCATTTGTTTAACCCACAGTGCCTCTTCCCCTTCCCTGCTTTCCCAGGAACCTGAGTAAACCCATGGCTTCTGCTTATTGTCCAATGATGATTATTGTGGATTTGACTTCCCAGAGGAATGGAAACAGAACCTTTGGGATGGGGTGTGTTGAAAATGGGAGGGAGGTAATACATAAAACACAACCTCTGCTCTTACTACAGCAGTGCCTTAAAACCTAGAAAATGGAATAACTCAGTGCACCTGGCCAGTGCTACCAGCATCCTGCTCCAGCAAGCATCCAGCTGGAAAGTCCAGACCTGTGCAGAACATATCAATGAGCTACAGGATGAGTCAATTGCATCCTCCCTTCCAGAACTTTCTTCCCCTTGTTTTCACTTTTGTTTTTACCATGGCTGTTATTTTAAGATTGCAAATGTGAAGAGAAAAAGGAAAATTATAGGAGAGGGCAGGTGGAAAGTGACATAAAGTGCAATGCAAGTAAAGAGAAAAGAAGATAACCAGGACAGAGGCAAGAACTTGCTGAAACTCTACATGTTGCCTTCTCCTTTGGTAAAATTTAGCTTTCAGACACTCCAGGATCCTTTATTTCCTACATGCAGGTGGCTTTTTAAGATGGATGGCTTGGCATTCACAAGGGGTTTTTTCCCAATCTCTTCATTTGGCACCACACACTGAAGCTACTAATGCATTTAGTTCAGGAAAAACAATTCAGCTGCAGAAAAGTAGCTTGTAAGTCTATTGTGTTGTAGAGAGACAGAATCTTTGGGAAGGAAACTGCACTGCTGGCGGTGCTCTGTTATCCCTTAGTGACAGCACATGATGGGCATTGGCCTGTGCCCTTGGACACCAGCTCTGCCAGAAGGGATGAAATATTAACCCCCTGAGAGCAGCAGCCTCTTTCCCGTTACAACTATCCTTTAGTACCAGGAGCAGAGCCCTGGGGCCAGGCAAGGGGGCCCATGCAGGCACAGAAGCACTCAGTAATGCCTCAGTTCCCATCCTCATCCATCTCAAGTTCAGCCAGAGGCAGCAGTGATGGCAGGAGGGGCTTCAGCTGGGCTGCCATGTAACCAACAGCAAGGCACAAGCCAGTGCACTTGTTTTACTAGGTATATTTTTATCCTGAAAAAAACCTCTTCATTTTTCTCTAACTAGGCAGCTAAAGCGTGCTTGCTTGCACATGCTCTACTACAGATGAGGTTAATTCAATATTATCTTTATTTTGTGTGGGTGAAGCACTGGCTGCTAAAAAGATGAAAAGCTGTGTGAGTCTGGTGCTACTTTTTGCTGAAATGCTGGATGGGGCTGCACTTTGTTAAACAAGACAGAAATTATCTACCCATGGGAAGAAGTCCATCTATCTGTCTAAGCCCAGGAGAGAAATCCAGTCTTTAATATAGGTCTTTCCTAAATTATTTATTCCTGTTGGGATAGTGTAAGGTTTCCATAGTCACTGGCTGTCTGTGATTTCTAAAGCATGGCTCACTGCAGGGATCCTCACTCACTATCTCATTTCCAGTTGTCTTGCTTTCCCTTTGTTCAGGAGGATTTAATTAGAGAGCTGTTGAACAAAACTACTGTAGTGTTACTTCCTCAGCCATTTAGAGTTTCTGGGGGTCTGCAGACAGCTAGTATTTCTTAGGTTGTTAAACACCAGGAATATGCTTGGTACCATGCAGGACACCTGAGCCACAGCCCTCCAAGCTAAAATCCTCCTCCAAGGAGCACTGCTCTCCAGACTGTGCACCAGGGCTGGTCTTACCCTGAACACAAACCCGTCCGCCCAGGGGCTCTTCAATCCCCCTGTGGTGGAAATAGGGCTGAAGTGGAATTCCATATTCATTATGAAGTTCTATTGAAGTTCTATTTCCTTTGCAGAGAAGGATCTGCAGATCCTGATGGACAACAAGTTCTCCATGAGCCAACAGCGTCCTTGTGGCCAAGAAGGCCAATGTTATCCTGGGGTGCATTAGGAAGAAAATTGCCAACAGGTCTAGGGATGTGATTCTGCCCCTCTGCTCAGACCTGGTGAGGTCACATCTGGTGTGCTGTGTCCAGTTTTGGGCTCCTCAGTATAAGCAAGATATGAAGCTCCTGGAGCAGGTCCAGTGGAGGGCAGCAAAGATGACTAAGGGATTGGAACTTCTCTCTTACAATGATAGGCTGAGGGAGTTGGGCCTGTTTGGCCTCAAGAAGAGATGCCTTAGAGAGGACCTCATCACTGTCTATCAGCATGTGAAGGGAGGGTGTCAAGAGGATGTTTCCAGGCTCTTCTCAGTGGTACCAAGCAATAGGACAAGAGGCAATGGACAAAACTGATGCACAGGAAGTTCACCTGAATATGAGGTAGAATTTCTTTGCTGTGCAGGTGACTTTGCATTGGCACAGACTGCCCAGAGAGGTTGTGGAGTCTCCCTCATTGGAGATGTTTGAGAGCCATCCAGACATAGTCCTGTGCCATGTGCTCTAGCATGACCCTGCTTGAGCAGGAAGTTGGACCAGGTGACCCACAGTCTCTTCCAACATGACCCATTCTAGGATTCTGTGAAAGGACCTAGGAGAGGAGCCAGCAGGAAGAGGAGGGCTGGAGGGGATCCCACACTCCTCTCTCCTGTACGCAGACAAGGGATTCTGTGAATGCTTCAGCTTCCTGTCACCCATGGCAGAAATGTCAGTGCCAAATCTTGGCAGAAACTTTGACTTCACATGGAGCTAAGTAAAAGAAGAGAACACTAGGGACAATCAAACAGCAACTCTGAAACAGTTTGTTTGTGTAGAATCCTGAGACAGCTTTGGCAAGCTTGTTTACAGGGTTACATCATGAAAGTTCCAGGATTAAAAACCTGCCTCCTAGTGCAATGGCCAGCAGAACACTTCTTGACCTAAGTGGCAAAATGCTGGCACAGACACATATATATTTATAACTAACACTGTGACAGGACCCCAGCTTGGCCTCTGTCCTCACACCTACATCTTGTTCTTATCAAACCAAAGCCACAAAAATCCATCATTTATTAGAACATAATTTTAAAAACTTTGCATTTCCAACAGAGAAAACTTAAAGGGTTTGGTATCATTTTGAAAAGGAAAAAGGACTGGGACTGGACAGTGTGAGAAAAATACTCTGTCTGGAAAAAACATCCTTGCAGCTATGTTTTATATGTTGGTCATGCAATTAGAGCCAGTCTCACACAGCCCACAACTACTACCTCCTTCATCTCTAAATAGGCGAGGGGCCTTTTGAAAGATTGCATAATCCTACATCTTTAATAAAAGGGAATTATCCTCCCAGGATGCAGGCAAGCTACAATACATCTTCCTCAGAAACAAGGGCCATCACATCACAGTGTTGCTGAAATTGCATTTTCCAGCCACACAAAAGGATCCATGTGGGAGAGGCTTGGCCCCCAAAGCTATAATCTAGAAAATCCATTGTCCTTCCAGGGTTTGATAAAAGAGATGCAAGGACAGATTTGCCTGGACAAATGCTGAGCAACGAGCTGAGGAGGGAAAGTTCAGACATACACTTGCCTATGTTTTTTGAGAACCACCATGACCATTCCCTGTTTCCACTTTCAGCTCATGCATAATTCACTCGGCACTCACTTTGCTACATTCACATGATGCTCTACTGCAACATCATGCATTTGGAAAAGCTTTGAGCCTTGCCATGAGAAATTATTTAAAGATTTGGGTTTTTTCCACTTACTTGGATTAGCTGATCATTTTTGCTCACAAATTCTGCTGGGTCTGGACCTCCTGTGCAATTATTTATAACCATGCCTAAAGAGTGAACTGAAGAGGGAAGAAAAGTCCTAGAAATTAGCTGCTTCCCTGATCAGTCTCTGATTTGTATCAAAGGAAACATTTGTTGGTTCCAGTAATTCATTAAGTCTCTATTGTTTCGCAGTGCATACAGCAAAATCTTTTTAAGTGTTTTACCATTAAATCCCTTGCTGCTATTTGTGGCTCTGCTGCTATTCAATGTGGTTTTCAAGGCTCTGGCTCAAAGCCTTGTGTACAGCTTCTTATAATGGCTGGTACTACGAGAATCAAAGACTCCACTATATCAATAGATGGTACCTGTCACTTTGTAAGATGTTTTTTATGGCAGGATATTTATTTTTCAAAGATGCATTCCTCCAGCTGTAATCCTACATGTTCCTCCTTAACGCTTGCAATGTGCCAGGCTTTAAAGCAAAGGACAAAGCAGCAGAAAATAGGAGGTTTTCCACCCACCCAGCCCATTTCTTTTCAGATAGTGAGAAATTAAAACACAGAGCTTTGTGGATGAATTGCTGTCAGAGTCATTTGATAACTAGGATCCCAGTAGAAGCTTTTATAACAACATTAATAAAGATGTGCTAGCACTAAGATCCCTGCGTGCCGCATACCAATAACGCCAGTTAGAATTACTGCCTTCAGATAACAAATCACACTTTTTTAGGAGACAAAAAAATTTATTAAATCTGTCTTCCCTCCCTCCCTCCTCCCCAGGATTCAATAATGACTGGGGTTTTTTTTCAAAAACGGTGCTCAGAAGCACAATGCTGAGGCATCACTGCCAGCCTGATGGCTGCACTTCCTGCGTCCTGTCATGGAGAAATTCATTCAGAAGAGGTAAAAAAAACACCCCTCCATAATTTGAAATCTGTTTCCTGCTTCATTTATGTCACCAAAACCAGGAAAACTAAATAGTGGGGCAGGTTTTGTTAATGAATGACAGTGGCATAGGCTGGGGCTGAAGGGAGGAATGCCTCCCAGCCTGGCTTGGGAAGGCAGAAAGGATGGCTGCAGCAGACTGCAGCCTGTCTGTCTCTACACTCCCAAGATGGAAGAAATCAAACAGGAATTATGACAGTCTTAGGTGATACTGCCTTGCAGAGGAAAGGCCAAGCACATGCAGCACAGGGGGCAGTCTATGATCTCTTCCTCCCTTCTCCCTGCAGCTGAATATTGGGCCAAACAAGCTCTAGTGTTCCCAGAGGAGCTTACTCTGGGATGGGGAGATCCAGCAGTGAGGGACAGGAGATTCCAGATCTGAGTCTTGTGCCTAGCTCCTGGACAATTTTACTGGGTTGTTTCTGGGATGTTTGATATGCTGGGATGCTTTGCACAGCACATGCTCCACAGAAAGCTCACTAGCTACTTGCAGCATGGAGACACAGCAAAGGACAAAGGTACCAGACTACTGCAGCTCTGGGGGAGGGGTGCTTGGCACTTGTCTCAGAGGGATAAACAGCAGCTGGGTTGTGGATAAACAAGATTGAACCAATTTTGCTTCTCTTCCAATTCCCACACCAAGTCCAGCTCCAAGGAAGAAGACCAGGATGGCCGAGTTTTAACCAACAAGCATGGACCTGATGTTACAGACCAGCAGCACTGACTCTTCTGGTAGAGACTCTCTATCTATTCCTAGCTTTATGCAGTGCCAGTCAGAGGAATATAAACCTGGAAAGGAGCTCCTGAGCCTGAAATACCAGTAATTTGCCAAATATGCTGGTCAAAATATTTCATGAGCTGACAAAACTTTGTTTTGATGATGACGAGGTTTTACATCATCACTATCCTATTCCAGAGCCTCAGTGCACTGATAAGGAAAAGCATTTTATGAAATTCAGCTGAAGAGTATTTCTAGTTGTTTCTACGTGAATTATGTTATTTGACTTTTCCTGTTTCTCCAGAATTTAGCATCATGTTGTACTTGCAGGGAATAATTGCATCTCTTTGCAGCTTCAGAAAGACTAAACCAAGTCCTTTCTTTTCCCTACCACCTCCATCCCACAGGCTGTCCTCTGCAGCTCCTCTATCCTTCATGAATGGGGATGCCACCAGCCTGAATGCTACTTCTGCTCCACTGGAAACAAGTCATCAGGAATATCCTCAGCCTGGATTTGCCCTTCATGGTTGGATCACATTGATGACAATATTCATCCTGACTGGCTCAGTGACCCAGTGCTTTCTACTCATTTCCATTTCCAGCTGATAAAGTCCCATTTTTTTTAGTACAAATTCTCCACACTAGTCTTTAAATGACATTGCCCTTCATTCCACTGATGTTTATCACACTGTTTGCCTCTTTGGGACAGGCATTTTCTTCTGCCCAGTATCCCCACCTTCTCATATTGAGGATGCCTCCCCACCTTCTTGTCACTCAAAAACTTCAGAAAAACCCTCTTACTATTAGTTTTAAGGTTCATTCATGAACCTCTATCCCAACTTAATATCACTATAGTACATGTGTTTTGCCATGTTAATTGATAATTTACTTAATTAGGTATTTCCTAATCTTTTTAAGAAGAGCATCAATATTTTATTCTGCTCCTTAAAGAGTGATGATTGCCTTATGTCTGAGGTTATTTTGTATTTAGGTCAATACAGCAATTTATTCCCCCTGTTCTCCTTAGTATTAGCACTTTCCCTCTATACTGTGCAGCCTCTCATCTTCAGTACTTCCATTATAGATTGTCATACTGTTGTTTATTTGATTTTTCCCTTTTTTTACATTAGCTCCTCAGGCATGGAGATAAAATAAGTCCCTTCCATCCAGCTCCCTTCTTTTCCAAGTTAAAATTTTTATCATCATTTACGTCAGCTTTGAGCCAAGAGGATAGTGCCTCAACTAACAGGCAGCTTTCTAGTGATACACAGAATCAGGCATTCAGCATATTTTTATGAGTAAAAGACATAAAAATGCACCCAAGTGAAGCGGGGCTTTTTGTTTGGTTGTTTGGGTTGTTTTTTAATTCTGGGCACACACCCTAGGAAGACTCTGAAATCTGTACATTCCCCTGTGTACCACTGTAAACATGACCACAATACATTATTTAATTTGCCTATGGAATCAAGCAACTCTCAGTCCTGATAAGGCTTTTTTGCAACAGCATCAAAAGAAGTTTGAGGGGATGCAAGAAGAGAGGAGCAGTATTTATAATGCTTATAAAATAAAATTAAAAAAACCCTTTGAATTTTTAGACAGATGAGCAAGACCCCTGTGAAACTCTGGGGTTGCCCATGTGTCAGTGGTGGGGCTGGCCCAGGCTGACAACACCAGGTAAAATGGGTGTGAATGTGGATGGCAAGGAACAGGGAGCAAGTCTTGGGTGACAGCATTGAGTCCTGCACACCTGCACGTGCCAGGGACTAAGAGGTTCAGGCCAAACCTGGTGGGTGGAAGCAAAGTAGCACCTTTGTTATCTGCCTTAAGTAACTACTATGCTATCCCATCACTGTGACTATTGAGAGAAGAGAGAGAATGTGTGAAAGAACCATAAACCCTGCATGCTGTGTTGCAGACACAACTGCCTTTTGTTTGTACATATAGCCACTGTTACTCTTCAGCTAACAAATTTGATTTGTGGCCCTTAATATCTTCAAAGTAATGCTCCTGCTAATGGTAGTCATGTTATTGATTTTCATAGGGGCATTTTACTCCATATGAATCCATTGCTTTTAAGACAATTAATCATGCATCACTAACTTAACTGCAATGGTGGTTTTAATGTGAATATTCAAGTAGTGCTTCACTTCAGGGTTTGTCAACAACTACCATCTGAAGACAATTTCAAAGCCTTAAGAAACTGCTTAATATAGCTATTGGATGCTTACCAGTTCATAAGAGCCTGCCCCAGCTGCCTTATATATTTTATGCAGAACAAAATCTTCTAATTAAGTAGATGAAAGAAAAGAATTAACATACCACCTAGGGGACTGAACATACATGATTATTAAGCACTATAAAAAAAATTAAAAAGGCTTGCCCAGCTCAAAAAAAGAGATTAAAAATGATCTGACTGGGGAAGCAAACCATCATTACACTGCAACAGGGAAATGAAAGAGTTCAGACAGATCTAATACCACAACTGATACTGCAGGGATGTGCTGAAAGTAAGGTATAAGATTTTTTTTTGAAGCAGCTGTGTGTGTTTTTTAATTTCCTGAATCCACTTCCATTTCCCTTTTTGGGATTATGTAGATTTTCTCAAAGGACCCCACACAGCTTCCCCTAGCTGCAGTGATCCCACATCCCACCCCCACATCTGACTGCTCCAATCCCCATTAGGAAAAAAGGCCTTCATTTTCAGTCCAGGTCCAACAGCTAAACAGGGCAAATGTGTGTTACCCTGACCTTCTACAAAGAGTCTGAGCAGCTCCTGTCTTGCTCTGAGCCTAAAGACATCTACTGCTTCAACAGCAATATTTGCTGTTTCATCAGTGGTAGTCATGTTGCCTGCACCATCACACCAACCTCCACCCTTCTCCCACACCCTGTGCATAGGCTGTGTGTCTGGGAAGCAGAGGGGTGATGAACAGAGACACAGCACTGGCTGCAACCAAACATAGGCACAGTTATTGCAGGAGCATCTGTGGACAGCAGGGAGAGGGAACTCTGCAGACCTGAGATATTCTAGAGAACACGTGGATTTATTGCAAGGGTCGTGGATAAAAAGGGCCTTGCCTTCAGCNCTGATTCATCTTCCCCAACAAGTTATAAAAGAGCTACCTGCCAATGCCTTTGGGATGGGGACCATGGGGAAGAAGTATTTTAATTTCAGGTTTAATGTGACAAACTTAATGACAGAAATTACAGATGTGGTTTGTCCATCCCAACATCCATTACCTCCAGCTTTCATTGCCTGCCTGCAGAAACAGTTACTTTCAACAGGGATTTTCCCAGTTTCTTCACAAACAAATATAAGTCTTTGACCACACCAAGAGACTTGCTTGTTCTTTAATGGGCAACAGGGACATTAGGGATATGCTCTTGCATACTCTAACTCACACACAGGGAGGGAAGTAGCTGTCATCTCAGTATCAGAGGGATAGTCAGAACCAGAGTTAGTCCATGCTAGACTGGTCTCAGACAGTCACAAGTTTGAGAGTAGAGATCTTAAGCAACCTTAAACAAAAGAGGCGAAAACTTGGAATAATTTTTGAAGAAAAACTAATTAAATCTGTGAAGATGGATGGAAGAGCAATGCAACATACGTGTCGGATGAGCCTAACATCTTTCTTAGGAATTATAATTGATATTCTTAACTATTATTACTATGCAATACTAAGACCAAAATTTAATTTATCTAAACATCTGTGAAACATCTGCTATACAGCCACACATGAGATAATTTTATTTTGAGCAAAACCAGCACAAGCCATGTAGTGTAAGGATGCTTGAAGGGAGAATGTCAACGTGATGGGCTGGAAGAAGATGATGAGCAAAGGTTTTCAAGAACCGGATCTGGTTTAGTGTTAGCAATGTTAATAGTATGAAAGGTGGACAAGTGGTAACAAAACTTGCCAAGTACACTGTCCTCAGTATGGAGGAGACTGTCACACAGGGAGAGGGAGTTATAAGGACAGGAGGAATCCCAGCAGGGTACCACAACACACAGGGACACGCACTTCAGCAATAGTAATAAAAATGTGCACTGCAATCTGAGAGTTCCTCGGCTGGCAATAAACACATAAAAAAATCTGTGGGGGAGTGTGGATGTACATGAGTATTTACATGAACATATACACTTGTACATACACACAAGCACATGTGCATTCACTGATGTCTCCACACCTTGCAGCCATGACAAAGGCAAATGAAAGATTGTAGTGACTCCAGCAAAACGCGCAGTGACCTTGGGGTCTCACACAGTTCCAGCCACCTACGTACAAGAAAGCTGAATTTAAACTGGACTAGTCACAGGAGAGAGATTTTAGGATGAACAGAGAAACTCACTGTGTTTAGTACAGAGGGCTAGGGCAACTTGGTTTCTTTCACTGAGCAAGATCTGCAGGAAGGACAAGGCTCCTCTACCTCAGATGAGTGAACTCTGGAAAGACAAAAGCTATTTCAGATAAAATACAACATTGGTACAACAACAACAAAAGACACAAACCAACCAGGAAAAAATAAGATTGGAAATCAGGAGGTTGTTTCTGACCACTGGAGCCAGGAAAAGCCACAAAGTGAGGCCAAGGCAGTCTCAAGGGAGAAGACAATGCAGAGAACATTTCTAGATTGTACACATAGGAATGTCACAGGCTCAGTAGCCCGTTGCAGATGATTTAGTGGTTATAGCTGGCAATGTCTAGGTGAAGGGTGCTTCATTCTGTGATGATACCAAGGTAAATTTCAAGTGACCCCAATTCCATTGCAAACATCTCATGCAGCTCTATTATCCATAAATCACTTAGCATACTAAAATACATTACTGGAAGAAATCTGTTGCCTAGGGCCTTTAATAAGGCTTTTAAATGTACCCTCTTTAGTCCTGTTGCTGCCTGTTTGAAGTATACAAATAAATAATCAGTACATGGATTATTTCTATTTTATAGTCAAAATGAAAAACACCTCTGTCAAGTACCCTTGTTTATAAATTTCTATGTTGTGTCTAAAAGAGAATTAGATAACTAATAAAACCTATACTTACTATTTAACAATTATATTGAAGAAAAGTCTTGAGGACTCCACAGCAAACATTACACAAAATTACAAAGAGATAAAGGAAGAATAATAGCACTTTGTTGCAAGGGGCACTAGTGTTTTCTTCAATATTAGTGAAATAATTGGGGCATCTTACCCAACTCTTTACCAATGTGGATAATAGTAAAATATCCCTGTTGTATTTGAGGTACATAACGTTACCCAGAAACTGCAAACTCTTCTTTCAGATCAACCTTCTTGGACAGAAAGAGGTGTACAAGAATAACTAAGAACTGTTCATCACCACTGACTGTGTCTAACTCTCTAAAACATTTTCCTTCTGTTGTGAGCATGAGTGACCTAATTCTTTTAGAAATTCTTATTTATTATAATTTAGAACTGTTTTAGCAGCATTGGTGAAGAAGCTCCAGTTTTACATCCAAGAATGAGAATATAATCAGAACCACTATTTTCAACAGAAAAAAATCAAATCAAGCCTGTTTCCTTCATGTGAGTTATCTGTGAATGAATTTAAATGTCACTCTTTCACCTTTATTCAAAATTTCTAGGGATTTCAGTAGATCTGTTTCAGATCAAGGAATTCTGAGTGGTGATTCACCTCTTTCATGGAGATGCCTAGCCACAAAACAATGGCAATATTCTTCTGCAGGCAGAGGAATAAATGGTACCTTCTCAATGCAGGAGTGCCTACAAAGTCTTTATGCCAATAGAAGCCTAAACACAGCCTTACACAACAATTTAACTATTTCTTCCTAAATTANTTTGTGTGTGTGTGTGTTCAGTATCTTCCCAGCATGAGTAGAGATGCGTGATTCAGCAGAGTCAATTTTTCCTGAGAGGTGACTTCTGGCTCTATGGCAGCTAGTAATCATACTGTGCTTTGGAATGTTGTTACAATTACAGCTCTGAAGAAATCATAATAACAAAAGTTAAGATTTTGTATTTTTTTACAAAATTCTACTTATCTCTGTGGGTAACATAACCTCAGGTACAGAAGGAAACGTCTTCAGTGCATTAATATTGATAGTATTACTTGTGTCTTAGAATTATGAATGCAGGATGTTAAAAAAATCTTTAGTACTAGGAAGTGGTATGTTGCTTCAAAGATAATCCTCCGGGGATAAATCCCAAATGTCAGCTTTATAAAGCTTCACACAGCACATAAACATAAGAGCAGGAGGGCTGCAGGGAGTGGGGTAAAGAAGTTGCATTGTAAATACAACTTTGTAAACACGATTCTTACTAATTTTGTTAATTTATTTAAATTTTGCATCTTTTAAAGGGTGGAAGAAGTTGACACAAGATTTGGTTCCACCTGGTTTGGTCTATAAAACTGGAGATGTGAGTGCACATGAAATATAAGAAGGAACCCAAAAAAGATTGTTTTCCATCCTTTATCTTTTTTTTTTTCTCTCTCTCTAAAGGACAATTCAGTGCTGTCTGAGCTGGAGACCAGTGAACTCCTACAGTCATAAGGATCTTCTCACATCTGAAAATACCACTACTGCTACTTATTTTTCTCTACAATTCCCTGTTTTCCTGTTGATCAAGCTGTGCGGCAGAGCCACCAGAGCAAAGCGCCACAGCTGGCTAAATTTGGACCACTTGCTGTTCTTCAGATGGAAAAAAAAATGGGAAAAAATGTGCTCCCAAATTACTGTTTCTTTTTCCATGTCCTGGTCAAATGCAAACAGCTGCACACTGAGAGTCACAACATTATTGTGCACTATTATAGACTAAGAGGAGATGCTGAGATCAGCTCCGGCATGGCCCCAAGGAGGTTCACTCGGCAGCACACAGGGTGTGACTGCACAAAGCACTCCAGCACCACTGGGAACACTCTTGCTTGCTTTTGGGCAGTGACTCAGATCCAACAGCTGAAATCTCTAAGAAAGAAGTAAAAAACCACCAAAATTAGTAATATCAAGCTGAAGAGGCACTGACACAGTTTGGAAAGCAGCAGAGGAAGAAAGCATTTTAGAGAAACTGCATGGAAAAGAAATGATACACATAAAAGCAGAACACTGTCCTGAAAACATATAGGGAAAAAAAAATTAAAAATACAAAAAAGGAGAAAAGGCACAGAAATATTAGACTGAAAACAAATAAGCATATGTAGAAATATAGATTATTACTATCTAAACTGGAAGTATATCACTAGAGGGAAGAGGGAGAAACAGTTGCAACAAACCCCTAGTTTTCTAGGAAGCTGCATTCAGAGAAGATCTGAAGGTTATATAGGCTTCCAGGCCAGGGCATATAACTAACCACCAGTAAACTTGGATCTTTTTAGCTGTATTGCAAACTCTTCTAACAGAGCAAAACAAAGGGTTCATGTCTCTGAAGGTTTTGTCATGGGAAAGTCAGCTGGGAGGACCCTGGACTGGACCAGGAGCAGACAGGGAGACCTCCTGCTCAGCACCCCCTGCCAGAAGTGAGGGCCCTTCCCAGCAGAGGCAGCATGCCAGGAAAGCAAGGAGTATGAGCTGATGCACCTTCAGCACCCAGAAACAAGAGCAGTGCCAGCTGTGAGCTTGTCCAGCTCACACAGGGACAAGCAGCCATGGAAACCCAGGAGCACATCCCCAGCTGCGGTGCCCCACAGCAGCCCCATTTAAGTAGCTTTTTGGGATACTCAAAACCACCTGAGAGTGAGTACCCAATACTGGCAGCACTAACCAGAGTGATGACTATCCTGATTAATCAATAACCACGGAATGACAAAGAGACCCCAGGTAGATGACTTGGAGCAGGGAGAGGAAGAGTGACCTCGTTGGGGCACTGCCAGGCATCACCCCACAGCACTCCTAGCAGCACACAGCCCATGTCCCAGAGCACAGGGTGCCACAGGGGGTACGCCACTCCTCAGGGTGCACATGGGGCCAGGTGGGACACTGCCCTGAGCAGGGTGAGGCTACAGCTCTGGTGTGGGCATGGCAGGTGCACTCTCCGCTCCACAGGAGGGGCTGCACATGGGCACCTGCACCCACACAAAACGCATGGAGGGTGTAACGCACACTGCCTGGGAGGGGGGCTCTTAAATGTTGGGGCTATAAGGGCATGCTTAGAAATCTGCAGGCATTTATTAACATTTTGCAAGTATCTACTGCTGTGGTTTATATGACGTGTCACTGATAACAGGTTAAATATGCACTGCCATTAAATCAATAAATTGCTTTAATTGCAGTTGGACTTAAACCATTTAAGCTGACCAGTTTTCCAATGCAGTAGGGCTGCATGTGCCATTGGTACTATATGAAGCCAGGACTGTTTTCACCATAGTGACAGTACTAATTGTGACACTGGGAACACTAACTTCCACCAGCAATTTTAGCATCTAACCTACCTTCCAATGTTCTCCTGATGGTGATCACTAGAACAGAGCTGTGCACAGTGCTCTTCGTGTCATGTTCCAGGGTAATTCTTTCATAGCTCAGGTTTCAAAGAGACATTTTGTCTCTTTCCAGTTTCCTGGAGCGGTTGCACAGTATTGGATTATTTCAGATAAAAGTTTCAGTAGTGAGTAAATTAACTTGTGATTCTTAATGACAGCTGTGAGAGCTCACATCTTTGCTACTGTCATTGTGTTGCTGGACCATGACTGAAGAAACAACCACAATTTGATCTGTTGGAGAAATGCAGTGAAATACAGAGTAACAGGGACTCTGTGCATATTGTCAAGGTATCTAAAATAGATGTGAGCTAGCCCTCACTCTCTGCTGACTGCAGAACAGCTAAAACTCTGATCCAAAGCAGAACATCTTCTAGATCATGAAATAATAATTTTCATACCCAAAAGTGTGAAAGAACACTGCCCTGTTCCTATTATGCAGCACTATAGACTGCTGACACTGACACTCTCCTGGGTAAATGTCAGCATAAGCTCTGCATTGTGGACATATTTCAATGATGTTCTTGAGTATATTACCTAGGGAATTTATGAAAAAGACTACAAAAGAAGAATTTCAGGTCTCAGAATGTTATGTTTCTGGTCAGGTTTCAGAAAAAGAATCCCAAATCCCAGTAGCTGGTGATGAAAATCTCCATTACAGACCTAACTAAAATAAACAGGCAAATCTGTATGGTCCAGATCTGCACATGTTTGTCTGAGTGAACCATCACAATTGATCTATGCATAGAAGAAAAGCAATCAGAAGACTGTATCTCAATGAACACCGTCTGAATATTTCTACTGCATTAAAATAAAATTTAAAAAAACAAAAGAGAGAGAAGCTTGTTTTGTTAACTGAATTCTATCAGAAGAAAATGATGTATTTCTCAGGGCCACTATGAATTGACTGGAAAACTACCAACATCCACCAAACACACGGCTTTACATGGAATTGAAGAGTATGCCACATCCTCCATTCTGTTTCCCAGTCCAGCCGTGAATTTGCCCTAATTTGTTAACTACAAACATGAAATGTACTTCCACATGTCCTGCGAATTGGGAGCTGCTCTATTTGAGCAGTGACCCCAGAACACCCCACAGCTCCCAGCATGGATTGACTCGTTCCTTTGGGCCAGAGGTGCTCCCGGTGGCACTTCACAGATCAACGCTTGCCAGCTGCAACGGCTGACTTCCTATTCTATGGAAAGAGCAGTTGGAAAATCAATAGTTCTTTGCTGATTAATAACTGATTTTTCCACTGACCAAAATGTAGCATTGGCCCCACTCTAGCAGGCAGCACAGGTCATGCATGGCTGCAGCTCCACTCCTAATGTGACAGAACNGCAGGAACTGCAGGGACGGCGCAGCGCCCCCGCCCCGCCGGCCCCGCCGCAGCCGCCAGGTGGCGCTGCCGCCCTCCCTTTGCGCCTGGCCCCGGCCCGGGGCTGAGGGGCCCCCGCCCGGTTCAGTTCGGTTCGGTTCGGCCGCTCCGCCGCAGGGCCCCTCCACGGTGCGCTTGCGGACAGGGTTTTATTTTGAGCCATTTTATTTATGTTCCCATCTGTTTCATCTCGCTGCAGGCGTGGGGAAGGGACCGTCACTAACTCCAGGAAGCTGCAAGGCATCTCGCCGTCAGGCTTCCCGGGGAGGTGGTCAAAGGAAGAGGATGGTGGGGTAGATAATGCTGAAGGCCTCAGATTAGGCGATGTGGGCTCTGGCGCTCCATGTCTGAAAACTGGGGACTGGTGCTTCTCTTTCATCACAGCAGCGCCAAGGGCCTGGCAAGGATGCTGGCCGAGTGCTCCGGCGTCCTGCAGCTCCGAGCAACCACAGCGGGACTCCTGTGTTCAAAGGCTGAAGAGCTCTTTGGGCAGGTTATCCTACGGAGCTCCGCGCTTTGCAGAGCTCTGTGGCAGGATTTCATCAGCCCCGCTTTAGGAAGAGCCTGCCCACGCTCAGACAGCCGGGCACACGGGCTGAGGGCTGCACGCACGGCCGCTCCCCGTCTGGCCCTAGGGCATCCGGCCGTGATGGACAGCCCGAGCAAATGGCTCACAGGGGTTAAAGTCAAGGCTGTTAGAACATCTAATCAAATATTTATTTATTATGAGTCCTTTAATTTGCTGAAGGTTTCCTCTTTTGAACTCGAAATATGACCCTTGCTAAAGTATGTTTTCTTGCAAGGTATCCCAGCATGGATAACCAGAAACGGAGTGTTCACAACCCACATCTATCAACCCACATCAACATAAACTTATTCAGCTTTGCTGTTTCAGACATGCTTCATTTTCCATTTGATTTTGTTACATTTTATCCACCTGCCTGTGGTTCCTATAATACCTTTCCCCACTAGTTTGAAGACCTCTTTAGCACCCGGATTTTTCTTCTCATGAAGGTGTTTATAAGACAGCTCTGGATCTTTCTCATAACCCCATCAGCTGGAAGGCTTGTCCTGTGCTAGGACACAAGGCCTGTCCTTGTCGAGCCTTATTTCAGCTTCATGAGGTCTTCTGCACTGCTTACAGTTTTTCAGTAAATGAATGTGACTGCCCTCACTTCTTGCAAACAGTGTTAGTGTGTAACATGCCAAAAGGAAACATGAACCGGGATGTAAAACCAAAGGTCCTGGTTCCTGTTCACGTTGGAGACCTTTAACTAACTCTGGGAAATTACTTTTCCTTTAGATCCAATGTACAGCTCCTCTAAAATGTTGGTGTTGGAAAGGGGCCAGACTGTAAATAAGAGTTGACTCTCAATTATTTTTATTGACTGAATACCAAACCACTGACCGTAGCTCTAGGGTTACTGCACTTTTGCTCCTTTGCAGTATTAGACTGGCACTCACATACCAAGAGTCATCTGTGCACACATCTTAGTATTTTATAGTGAAATACAAAGGTTTGTTTCCATCTTGTCTTATTTAGTGAGAGCAAAAGTGCAGTTCCTGAGGGGGCTGCTGCTCTGTGTTAGATTGGATATGGGAAACCTGACCAACTTCTCTCCAGACCTACCTTGGCATAACTTCTTTCACCCCTTCAGTGGATACATGCACCTGATTTATGTCAGCATTAATAAAATAAGAACCAGATCTGCTGCTTGTGCCCTAAATTTCCATTACCCCGGACCACCTGCTAAGACATCCTTGCTGCTGCATTCAGAAATTTCCTTTGTTGCTTTTCAATACGCCATTAGTAACAGCTAAATAGGGGGGCTGAAAGGCGATAAATACATCTGCATTTCTAAGCATGGCTGATGCTTTCTTTCCTTAAAATTACTACCATGTGGTATCCATTTGCCTGAGTCATTAATTCCCCTTTTACGAAGACTGCCTCTGTTATTTTTATGCTTTGTCCTTGATGTTTGCTTACACTGTCCCTGTTTTCCATGTCAGAGAGCACAAGGTGCTGTACCCCATTAAGGATGACTAATACACAGACAGAGAGGAAAAAAGAGAAAGATTAAACCAGAAAGAAATGCATACTAAACCCATCTCAGACTACTTAACTGAAAAACCCTGCTGCTTACATGAAAGCAGTCTGGGAAAGGAGACTATTAGAAAATGAATGCACATGACTGAGGTGGAAATACAATTAAACCACCAGAGTAAAATAACAGAAAATGTAGTAGTAAGGTTAATAATAAACTCACGTCATGAAAGCACGAAGTGTAGAAGGGAAATTGCACTGCCAGTCATCATCTCTTTATTAGGAAACTCATTAAAACCAGAGCAGTACCACTCCTTTTAATGGAAAATCTGGATGGGCATGAGCAACACCCAACTGGTAAGAGGCAGCCATGTCCAGGAGAGCTCTACACAGATGTAAAGAAAGGATGATCCTGCTGCAGATGCTAATGTAATATTTTCATTAATTGGTTTATGCACTTATGCTGCATGTGCATCACAAGCACAGCTTATTGCTCACTACTACTCCCTTGGCTTCCTTTTATCTCATTCTGCCTCACCTACCTTGAAATTTAAAGCCCTATATTTCAATTTCATGACACGACAATCTGTAGCAAAATCTTTGCTCCTCTCTGCTTCAATCATCCCAGCTCATCTGATTCCTGCTTCACCAGTACTCAGCTCTCTTCACATTGCCTGTCCCAGTTTCATGGTTTGCACTCCCAAATCCTCTCCTTAAATTTATTTTCCCCTGCCTCTGCCTTTACTTAGAAGCTAACCTCATGCACTTGGCTCCTTGTGCAGCTGGATCACCTTGTGTCAAGAGCTGGGGATGTTAATAGACTGGAGAAATCAGGAATCTTGTGGTGGGCAAGGAGGGGACTAGAGATGGGGATATGCATAAATGTGGCTGCCTGCACAGCTTTTGCCCAATGTAAAAGTCAGTAACAGTGAAATAAAATTTTTGATGAAAACAACACATTTACAAAAGCATTTCAGGTCTGTTTTTTATTAAAAGCGAAAGCTCTGTCAATACAATTTGCTGAGGCTCAGAGACCTTTAAATAATTAGAATAACTCTTCTGCATCTAATTTGAAAAGTGCAAGTGTTGCCAAAAGAGATGTTGTTTCCGTGTATTCCTCTGTGGGTATATATTATAAGCACACATCAAATATGCATTCATATTGGGAGCTTGTAATCCTTAGCTGTAATTCTCCAACTACAAATTCCCAAGGTAAGGATACCAGTGCAAAATTTCACAATTTTTTTTTTTCATTTTTTTACCATTACAATAATGTTTTAAAACAATATAGCTACAGTGCCAAATGACAAGTCATCTTCAAATTGCTTTAAACCCAAATGTTAAGTACCCAGGGAGGCTTAAAAATACAGAGTTGGGGCTGAGTGCACCATTCCCAATGACCTTCCCAGCCCTTCCAAAACTTTGTTCAACACTGAAAAGTGCATCTGCTCTGAGTAGGAGATTCTCACATTCTATGCACTAGATGTCGAAGACTACTTCCTCCATGTTTGTCTGCTGTACCATTCTGTACTCTCAGATGGTGAATAATGTCATGGGCTTATCCATGGGCACATGCTTTGTGGTGTTCAAGCATGACCTCACTGGTCACAGGCAGTGACACTCCAAGGTGTATCTTCTCCAGCATGGCCTCATCCTTAGGCCACATCCCTTCATAGGTACAACTACTGCAGCACAGATATTTCGGGTGTCCTGCTCCCACACTGACTCCTGCACTGGTCAGTCTCTTCAACTCAAGCTCTCACCAGAATTCCAGCCTGTCCAGTACGGCAGCACAGAAACAGCAATGATGCCCTGGCCATCAGCCAGCCCAGGCTGTTATCAAAATGTTCCCAAGCACAGCAGAATAAGATGATAAGCAGCACAGCAAGCAGCAAAGCAGAAAGCAGCCTCTAATGAGCACTCGGCTCTGATACACAGTCAGGCCAGTGAGCCTCATGGCAAGCACAGAAGCCTGCCCAATAATAGCTAAACAGCAAGAACAGCTACAAATTCAATCCAGCACATTCTAATCAAATCTGTCATTATCATGGACACTTTGAGCCCCATGTTGGGCACCAAAAAGAAATGTTGTGGTTTAAGCCCAGCCAGCAACTAAGTTCCACACAGCTGCTCGGTCTGCCCCCTCACCTCAGTGGAATGGGGAAACAATTGGAAGAGTAAAAGTGAGAAAACTCATGGGCTNTATATATATATATATATATAAATAAATATAAATATAAAATCTATATATTAATGGAACACTGCATTCAATATGAAAATGGGTAACTCAACACATGGACAGTGCAGTTGAATGCACCCTCAGCAAGTTTGAAAATGATGCCATGCTGAATAGTGCAGTTGACTCACTGCACGGAAGGATGGCANCAGACATCCCCAGGAAATCAGGGCTTTATCATGCATAACAGTGACTTGAAAAGATAAACCCCATCCCTCTAAAAATCCTCCCTCACCTTTTCCTTTCCACTGCTTTATATACTACTTCATAGATAGCATGGCATCATGTGTAGGGTATGGAATATCCCTTTGGTAGTTGGGGTCACCTGTCCTGGCCATGTCCCNGCACCAGAGGAACCTTGACAGGCTTGAGAGGTGGCCCAGGCAAACCTCATGAAGTTTGACAAGAGCAAGTACAGGGATGTTTCATCATTGGAATTGCTCAAGGCCAGGCTGCATGGGGCTTTGAGCAATGCAGTCGAGTGGAAGGTATTCTTTTTCATAGCAGGAGGGCTGGATCCTTGANGGTCACCTGTCCTGGCCATGTCCCTTTCTAACTTTTTGTGCACTCCCAGCTTTCTTACTGGTGGGGTGGGGTAGGGAGCAGAAAAGGCCTCGACACTGTGCAAGCGCTGCTTGGGACTAATGAAAACATCCCTGTGTTATCCACTCTGTTTTCAGCACAAATCCAAAACACAGCCCTATTATTGGCTACTGTANATCCTTGAAGACCCCTTCCAACCTCAACCATTCTATGAATAGCAGATGTGTAATACTCTCTCTCCAGTTGCATTTCCTGTCCTGAAGAGAGAAAGAATCTGAGTATAAGGATGTGGAAAGCCAGCTGGAGCTGTGACCTCCCCAGTGCTTTCACCTCCATCCCTGAGCAGGCTGCTGAGGGAGCATGGACTTGCACACCCCACTGGTGTCGCAGCCCCAGCACAACAGGTCTGGTGAGGAGGCTGCCAAAGGTTAAAAAAGCAGCCAGAGCCAAGAGAAAAGTGAGGGAGAAATTTGTGAGAGCGGAACTGTCTAATGTTTCATAGTATCTTGTTTTTCATGTGGGAGATACTTACACAGGAGGGGTGAGGGTAAGCAGCAGCTTTGTTTCCAAGAGATGCCTTTTGCTTCAGCTGTTTTTTGGACTTGCCACTGGCAGGATTTGGCCTTGCATGCTGTTTTCTCTTTTGATTTTAACTCGCTGTGCCCTGGAGAAGCCTTGGAGAGCTGCATCCCTTTCCCCTGCCTGCCTTTATTGCTGGTTTTCTCTGTTTTCCTGAAAATTGTTTTCTCTGCTGCTGCAATGGGTTTTCACACTTCGAATTTCTTTCTTAGGTTTTCAAGGCTGCGATGGCCTCCAGTAAGAGATCCCTGAAAGCAAATGAGTTTGTGTCAACCAAATGAGTTTGTATCAATCAAACCTGGACAAAAGGGAGTGTAATTAACACTTAAAGTCATCAACACACAGTTCATAGCAGTATGGTGGTAAAGCCAGGCCTTTAGTCTTCAGATCATCATAGGGCTTTGCTGTAGGGCTTACCTGTACAAGCCCCCTCACAGAGTACATGGATGCCATCAAGTTGTGTTCACCACGCTGGTCCTGGTACCAGCAGTGGGCCCTGCAGCCAGTGCTGTGGTCACCCTCCTCTGCTGTGCTTCTGGCCAGGCCAGCCCCTCAAAAGGCTGGTCACAGAGAAATGGGCAGGGATGTGAAAGCACAGGGTGCAAGGGAATGATGTCTCCTCTAAAACACACTGGAGACATGTGGGCTGTCTCCCAAGAGAAACACTAGAGATATTAGTTAATAAACTAAGGGAAAGAACTAAAATGGCTGGAGAAAGCAGACCCCATATTTTATTTAATACCCTGGTGACCAGTGAAACCTCAGTTTTAGAAAGAGAGAAATGCAGAGTCAACACCTCCATAGCCTGGGAGAGGTCTGGACAACACTTCCCATCATACCAGGTGGGTGCCCCAGATGGTAAGAAATCCCTTTCTCCTCCTTCTCTGGCACTGTGATTCCTGCCATCACTGCCATCCACCCACTGGCATCACTACAGTCAGTCTATAGAAATCTCAATTTCTCTCCTCCCTTTGTTTCTAGCATGACTTGCATATATCCTCATGGAGAGGACATGCTTTTGGAAGGTGACAAAGGTAGACTTAAGGCATCTCAGCTAGGTTTGGACTGGAAGTAGTTGCTGAGCTGCTCAGTCAAAGAGATGCAAGAGCAAAACAGGTTCCTTGAATCCTGGAACTGGTACATGGGCATGCATCCCCACTTTAGGTGTCAGCAAGATGGTGCTGAAGCTCTAGAGAAAGGTTTGTGGATGGCACTGGGTGAAAAAATTGAGGTTAGGAGAATCAGACCTTTCATAAATGCCAGTCCTAATAGTCGAAAAAGGGGAAGAATCACTGGTGTGCATTTCAATTGACTGTATGGTAGCATAGCCTCTACATTTATTTCTCCTTCAGTTAAGCTTAAGTTTTAGGAGAAACATTTAAAAACATGTAAATAAGAAGTGACAGAATGCAGACCTTAAACACCTACTCTGATAGCCTAAAAGAAGCTTTTAATATAGGGGGAAGTAATCCTCTGACAGAAAATAAACCTTAGGGAGAAATGATATGCAAAAGCTGAAATTCAAGGGAGACAGAAAAGGGTATTCCTTTGGGATTGAAATACGATCCAGAAATCATACTTTAAACAAACAAACAAAAAACCCAACAAACAAACACCTCCCAAACCTAAATTGTGCTAGTATTTACAGTCCCTGAACAGCTCCATCTTCCCTCTCCTGCGGTGGGTAAAGTTCTCACTATATGGCCTTCTTCGCTATGAAATTTAAATTACTTAACTATAAATTGCTTTCCAAACAGTAGCACCTTGTATTTTAGTCAAAGTCACTGGTGATATTTCTAGGTTTCCTAGAAATGCATTCAGAACGGCTTCTATTGATTCAGACCTTCACACAGATCTATTATTCTCAGCAAAATTCTCCAGGGAGTGAAGTCTGTTTTTTCAGACCATGCTTATGCCAAACAATCCTGCACCAGTCAGATAGGGCATTTGACAAAAGTGGCTTAAGGAAGATAGAGACATGGAGAAAATAATGTAAGAAAATTGTGTTATTCTGCATGTTTAATTTGATTTTCTTCTTCCTGGTTTCACCCCTAGACCTTTTTCTGCTGCAAGGCTGGAATGAGTAACTGAGCCTGATTATGGCACACACTGGAGATGTGAATTATTTTGGTTCCAGCCTAGCAGTGAACTTTGTGCAGGTGTAGAAGTCTGTCTGCATTTATGGACTAACGAATCATGTAAGGTCAAACCCTCTGCAAGTTGATGCAGGGAGCCTCTCAGTTACCTGAGAGAGTCCTCAGCTGTTGGAGGAAAGAGTAGAGCTCCGAGGAGCTGCAGGGGACAGAAGTATCTACAGACGAGGGAGCTCTTGGCCAGACTCTGCTGAAGCTGGAGGAAAAGAAAATGGGCTTGCTCAGGACCCACTTGTCTGGCTTTTTCTACGATTGGTAGGACTGTTCTTGCTTAGGTGCAGATAGATTTTAAATTTGGGGTTAATAAAATTCTATTGTCCTTTTATACTCTGCGTTAAACAAGACCACTGAGCACCATTCTGTTTTGGGAAGGTTTGATAATGACACCTCAGGAAAACAAGAATAGAGAATTGCAAAGGATGCAGCTTCTCCTTGGGAAGGTGTCCTTAGGCAAGGCTGTGTGTCTGTCTGAGTGCTCTGCACTCAGGTATCACCTCTTGGGTCACCAGCAGTGACAAAGCAAAGGGCAGCACAGCTGGGACCAGCACTGCAGCCCTGTCTGAGGAACTCCCCTTGGGCCAGGGCTCACTGAAGGAGGCAAGAGGCAAGAAGCAGGCAAAGCTCTGCAAAGTTTTGGGGTTTATCTTTGAATATTTCTTTTTTCTATGACTGGGGAATAGTTGCTCATCAAGGAGAGGCAGATAAAGTAATTTGGTCTCCTGGGTTTCAGGGCTGTACTCTGAGCCAGTGCTGTTTAATTCTTTCAGGGGGTACCAGGTAATTTAACTTCATGCAATCTTCTGCAAAGAAGCCTCCTGTCAGAAAAGTGATATCACTGTCCCTAAACTTACTTTACTTAATCCTTATGTTTTGAAATCTGAGAGACTGGACAACCTTTATTTCTTTATTTGTTTATTAAATATTTCACGTGTCCCTTATATCACCTTAGTGTCTGCTTCTTTTTTCTTTGTTTTCTCTTAATTCTGATGGTAAGAAATCACACAAGTTTTATTTCCAGAAAGCTATAAGCAGCTGAAGAAAAGGTTTTAATAATCAAAATGCGTGGTTTATTGCATTTCTGTCTAAAGCAGAAGTTCCTGAAGGTACAAAAAGCACGCAACTCCTTTTTGAGGAGAAAAGGTCTGCTAAATACACACAAAAAGCCTATTTAGCTTTGAGGGAAGTATCTTACTTTTCTGCAAGAGCTTAAAAACTTCTCAAGCTTCCTTTAGTTTTCTACCTCTTTGCTAAAGTCACTTATTGTCTCTGAAATTTGATAATGTTGTGACTGGAGCTTCTTTATTTGCAACCAGTGCTGTGAGACCTTCATCCTGGTGCATTCTGTGACTTCTTGTTTCCTGAAAAGAAATAGTGAGCAAGTGAGGACAAATGCCTGTATTTACCCTGTAGCTGTATGAATGGCACAATAGGAATGTTACATGGAAGGCTTTGTACAAACAGTGACTGAGGGTCTGACACTGTGAAAGTCAGTGGCAATGCCCTCACCAAGCTACCAAATGGCAAAAATTTCATTTAGAAATTAAAATTTCTCTTGGCATCTGGTCTGACATTGTGAATACGCACCTGTATGGAAAGCCTGTGTGTGAGCAAAAGGAGCATGCCCAGGTGATGTTTTGCATCTATCAGAGAAAAAAACTCTGACATAAGAAGGAGGAGCTTTGTTTAAAAATAATAATTAAAAAAACTGCATTAAAAATGTAGAAGAGTAAAATTTACATCAGTCAGAAAAAACCTTGCAAGAACATGAGGAATTTGAAAAAATAGGGATGATCATTGCTATGTCATGCATCCAAGAAGAGATATTAACTGATTTTCAAAAGTATTTTAATTTTGCTTTCTGCCTGGGCAAATTTCATTCATGCACACTATAAATACAGGTAGAAGTGAAGGCAATGAATTACAAGAAGAGAAAGGACTAGCAAACTCAGCTCTTAAAATAATATACATAATTTAATACTTAATCCTTTAAAGGATTCTGAGAAAGAGAAATAATTCAAACTTTAAATAGTGATCTAAAAAGGACTTGTCTCATGGAATGAATTTGGTGACTGTGACTCCATCTCTACATTGCAATCTAGTTATAATAGTGAAATTAACATATTTATCAGACAGAGCTCAGGGTGGAATTTGAAATCACTGAATTGTGTTTGTCCATGGGGGTCTGCATCGTAGATGAGGTTTTCTGAGAAATCTACTTAAATATGCATACTATTTTAAAAGCACTATGATTGATGGACACTCCATGGAGTTCCTTTTTTCCTTTATTAATCACCAAATGAAGTTAATTTTGACCAGGTACATCCATGAAATTAATTTCAACAAGAGCACAGGATAGATTAGCTAGACAGGCTAGCTGTATTCATGTGAGCAAATTCTGAGGAAATTTCTGCAAGAGTATTTCAGGATTTATCCTGAGCAACCTCTCAGCTGTTTATGATTGTTTCTGAAAAGCGCAGGTGGACAGGGAGTTTTTTACTGTGAAAAGTGAAAAAACCTCTATATTTAGAGCAAGGCTGGAAAGAAATCTATGGGACATACAGTGATGGATGAGTTTAACTTCAGTACCTAGAAGTGCTCTCACTGAGCAGTTACTTAATAACCAACAAAATAGAAAATATACAGGTTTTTTAAGAGCAAATTACATGATACCATCCCAAAGAAATCTAAAACATGGATAGAAACCTAGCAAAACCTTGAGGAACCACAGACAGGATTGATATTGACTGTACCACAGTTTTTGATATTTCCACACAATGTTTTCAGAAGCAAGCTGAAGAAAAATGATTCAGATAAAATTATGAGGTGTGTGTACAACTGATGGCAAATTACTGTTTGAGTTTGTCATTCAGTGTGTTCCTTTAAATGTGATGAGTTAAGAGGTAGGGCTCTGTAGAAATTTGTCCTGATGTGTTCGTTGTTTTCTGCTGCAAAAAAAGATTCAGAAGATGACAATACATTGCAATTGGTGCTAAATTTAGTGCTGCTGCAAGACATTCAAATGTCCTTCTGGGATGCATTAACAGATATAAAATAGAGGAACTTGTTCTTTTACTCAGCTTGGCATTAGTGACCTCAGCTGGAAAACGGCGTCCATTTTTGGGTTAGGTATTTTTAGAAGAACGTAGCTCCATGAATCACAGAGCTCAGAGGTGAGCAACATGTATCGTAAGGCATGTGACTTCTTGGGAATGGCTGAAAGAATTGAACCTGTAGTCTAGAAAGACAAGGATAGTGTGAATCTTCACGTGCATGAAATATGTGCTCTTTCTCCAAAATCATCAGGAAAACAAGTAATCTCATTTGCTGAGGGAAGGTAACATAGATTAGACATTGTCCTTTTAATTGAAAGGGCAGCTGAGCATTGGTTACCGCAGAGGTGACTGGCATCCTCTACACTGAATGTTTTTAAGAGTAGATGAAGATGGTGTGCATCTGTTCAATTTTGCCTCAAGGATAGGGATAGACTAAATCAGGGATGCTTGTTCTGATGACCATCCGTAGACTGCTTGGATAGTTTTCCCAGTATGTTACCAGCCAAAAGCCAGTGAGACCTGGCTGAACCTTTGGGCATGGCAGCCTCTGACCAGCTCACAGTTGTATGGAAAGATCTCTGATATGGTGGGTAAATGTCATCTTCCCTGACCAAGGAAAGACCAGAGCCATTTAAGAAGGATGGTGGTTGGGAGCAGGCTGTGGCCAGTGCTGTTTGTCTGTTCAGAACTCATTCTCTCCTCAAGGATCACCTTGAAAATGAAGGAGCCAAGAACAAGTCGTATGAATTACAAAGGTGGCAGCAGGATACACCCAAATCTGCAAGAGGTGATAAGCAGATGTTCCTGGTCTCAAGATATCTATATTGAGATCTTGGGATACCTGGTGGCCCATGAGCCTGGAGTTCAGTTGCTCATAACTGGCTGTAGAATTGAGATTGAGTTATCCTCCACTAGCTAAAAACATGTGAGAATCACTAGATGAAATGATTTCTTGAGGTAATTTTCAACCTTACACTGCAGAGATTTCTATGAAGTAGTGGAATAATTTCACTCCTCTTTGGAATAACAGCAGGACTAAACATGGAATAACAACAACATCAACAACAACAAAATAGATTAAAAAATGGTTCAGTTTCAATATCCAGTATTGATAGAGCAAGTTCATGAGACTTTTCTTTTTATACTATACATAACAGAATATCAATGCAGATTTGGAAGAGCTGGTGTGTTAAACTCAGCTATTTGAGAATTATACTGTATCTCTTCTTTAGTGAAAAATCCAGGTAAATAGCTGAGCTATGTTAAACTGGATTACTTGAGAACTACAAACAGTAATTTGAGAGGAAGGTTGTGACAGATACAACTTTGCCTTGTTTTCACAAAAAGGATGAAATGCTTTTTTCTTCTCAACTGCCAAAACTGGTTAAGGATTTCTGAAAGAACAATATTCCTTAAAACATAAAGTTTCACCTGCCAGGGAAGAAAAAACCCCAAAGTTTCTGCATATAGTATCTCAGTGATATGTTCTGAATTGCAAGCTGCAGGGCAAGAAATCTGCTTGGAAATAGCTAATTTCCTTGCTTTGGGACTTCACGTCTCTGAAAGCTTTGATATCATTATACTAGTATGTGGGATTGAATGAGGGTATTTTTTTATTTGGGACCTGCTTCTTGTGCCTATCAGAGAAGTCCCCTAGCATGCCAGCATCTGGCACAGACCTGTGCTCTGAAGGAGGAACTGATCTGTCTGACAATATGCCTCAAGTGTCGTCTCAAGTTACAGCCCTACGTGCAAGTCCTGCAGAGCACAGCAGGGGTGGCCCATCCCTAAGGCAAGATTGTGCTTTCTAGCCCCAATAAATTGCTGTAAGTGCTCCCACATTTCTATATACAGTCCTCACCCTTAAAAAGATAAGAAATCAAAGTGTTCGAACATGGTGAATAGGAGTGTAAGCTGCTTACATAATCACTGTTTACATTCTGTTAGAGGTGACAAAATCATCATGAAAAAACTGTCAATGTTGATAAAGACCATATCAGTAAACAGCAGATTAAGCAGGACACAGAGAGCCTTACAGACCAATTATACAGAATTTGCCATGGACATGGTTTGAGAAAGAAATGCACACAATGACTTGGAGAAAATTGCTTAGCTTGGCCGCATCCTTATTAACAAAACAAAAGTGCCTGAGGGCAAATTGTCCTTGGAAAAATAACTCCTGGGAATAATAGCATGTCCTCATCCTTTGCCTAGTGATGAAGAAGAGCCTTTTCCTCCCATTCCCCACCCCCCGAAGCTACCCTGAGCCTTTTCATGTCTACCTGACCCACAGCTTCCAAGACATCCTCTCACCCTTGGAAAGCCAGAATTTGCATTACTTATCTGTCACAGGTCTTCAGCAGGTCTTATGGGGGGATCTGTGCAGGAATTTCCTCCTACATTACATCCCAGGTACCACAGGTTTGGGAGATTGTGAGAGCTCTGCCAGCCCTGGAATGCTGTTTCATCCAATGAGCATTCCTGCATTCTGACTAAAGTATCACTCTCATTTTTTCTTGTACTCATGCATCAACTGCAAGCACAAAGGCAAATCAAATCACCAGGGAAGTGAATGTATGAGCCTATCAGCAGCCTACAGAAAATGTCTCTGCTGCTGTATTTTATCCCAGCTTTTCATGAAAAATGTTCCACCACACCTTCTGTGGTGATCCTGTGAGGAATTTGTTGAACATATTTCATAAATAATGTTAATCATATTTCATAAATAGATTTCATATATTTAAGATGGTCAGCTTACAACAAGTTCTCAAAATCAGAACTTTTTGAGGAGGAGAAAGGTGATGACTTGTTTTCCACAGTTTGCAGGCACTGAAAAGAGGAGTTTAGAAAACTTTTAAAATTCCATTAAATTAACACAAATATTAAAGATAGATTTTCAAAAATTATAGCCTAAATAGGGCTGAATTAATATTTCCTAAAGAAATTAACTATGATCTATTGGCTAACAATCTTTAAAATTAATAACAAAAAACCAGGCTAGGAATAGGAAAAATTCTTTTAAGGAATACTTGGATGAGGTGAAATTACTCAAATTGCTCTTCCTGTGAAAAAATCACAGAAATCACTGAACATTTTGTGAGTTTGTGAAGAAAGGGGAAAAGTCTAAGGAAAAAGGACATGAACATGAACAACCCTGAGAAACACAGCCATATGATCACCTTGGAAAGGAGAGAGTAGGATTATGTACAGAACACCTGACTATGAAAGAGTACCATAGAAATGGACCTATAATAGATAACAAAAAGGATCTAACTGTTCCATATCATATGAAAGGCATGGATGCTAATTATTGTCCTTGGCATGGCACTGATAAGATCTTGATCAGAACAATATTTCTTGTATTGAAGTCCACATTTTAAGAAATACACAGATGGAGCAAAAAGACCTTTACTGACTATGAATTTTAAAATAATTTCTAAGGAAAAAAAGTGGTTTTTGTAGAAAAGTAGATATGAAGGGGAGGTATTGGTGCTAGTTGTCTAAAATGTTGCTATAAATGGGAAAGTGGTCAGCTATTTTTGATTTGCAAGGAGACAGCGACCAATGAACATACAGTAGCAGAAAGGCTTGTGTAAAATACCAGGAGAACTTTCTTACCATCAGCACAGTTAGGTACTGCAGCAGGACATGGCTGGATTATCATCATGGGAAGTTCAGACAATTGCTCCTGGCTTGAGACCAGTGGTTGGTCTACATTTCCTTTTGTGTCTGGCATCTTTACAATTTGTTTCTGTCTAACGACATACCTTGATTTTTAAAGCAATTCAGTTTGTGCCACATTCAAATTCCAGCTGCAAGCTCTTTGTTTTTTTGGCCATATGCTTTCAAGCACAGAGCAGTGTGCTGTGCTTGACAAGCTGGAAGGCTCCAGGGACATACTGCTGGGACAGAGAAGAAATACTGGAAAGGTGAGTGGAGGGGGAAGGAGCAATATATTATTTCTGTGGCTCAGTGGCAGTGCTACAAATACCACCAACACAGAGCCTGTTCCTCAGTGCTGCTAAACCCAGCTAATCTGGAGCTGAGTGTGTGAGCTCACTGCAAGGCTACTGTGCAACTTTTATATTTACAGTATCATGGCCACTGCTTAGGGCTCAATGAGAATGTTGGCATGGGAGAAGATGCCATGGACAGATGGAAAGGCAGCAGTAATCCACAGACATATTGACAAGGCATGCAGGCCAACTGGGTGCTGACCAAGACCAGCTGTCCCTTCTTTTTCATCTAGAGTATTTGAGAGGAAAAAACAGGCAGAGTTTCAAGTAACACTCCCAGCCCATGAGTTTCTGCTTGGTGTGGACATAGTGTGACCCTTTTTTCATGGCATGGCTTATCCAAGACAACGATGCCATCTTCACTGCCTTAGAAGCACCACCATTCACAGTCTGCACCAGGAGGCAGCAAACTCCTCTTTCTTTTTTGTATTGGATCTGTACAGGCAAGCCTGTCTAGAGGAGAAAAAGGTGAGCTTAGGGAGGAGATGATTTGATGATTTGATTTGCTCTTCTCTAGCCATAATAAATCCTTGGCTCCTTTGGGACTGTGGTGTTATTGGACAAAGATCACGCCTTTGTATATGCCTTTTCACATTGCCTGCCTAATGTCTCCCAGGATCTGATACAATTGCTTATACAACACACATGAGAGTATAAGATAAAGAGATATCCCCAGTTTTGCCAGCAAGGTCCCCAAACTTCACGTTTGGGGAGGCAGGTGTATGCCCTAGGTCTTTGAAATGATGTGACAGTGTCCAACTGCTCAAACAGTATAGTGCCGTAAATCACTCAGAGATGCCATAAACCACTTATCACCTCAGAGATTCATCCTCCACACCCATTTTCAAAATACATCTTTATAAAAAACTGAGCAGTGTCAGCCAGTAATTTCTGTATGGTAAGGGCCAAGCCAGAATTAAATATTATGTTATGAAATCTAGCCAAGACAAGAAACTTGTCTATCTGTGGGTTCACAATATGAGGTGTCACCCGGCTGCTTTGCAAGAGAGTTTGCAAGCCTTGTCATATAATACCCACTTACCATGGTGATTGCAGGCTGTCTCAGTGTTACTGCTGTCAGCCCAGATCCGGTTTTGAGCAGTGAGATGGAAGATAACAGATTCATGCAGCACTGATTTAGTCTTCAGGTAGGGAGAATCATGCTTGCTGAGAAGTTTGCTTTCTTCTGGCAGGACTGGTTTAAGTAAGTCCATGCCTGGTTATGCCAAAACTATTCATTCTGTCAATAAAGCCTCAAGTAGGTTTGAAACATAAAGATGTGGGAGGTTACTTTATGATTTCAAGAGAAACTGGAGCAGAATCTTTGACTTCTCAAGGACAAAAAACAAACTAAACCAAGTCAAACCAAGCCAAAACACAAATCATCAACTTGAGGTCCTTAGAAAAAAGTCACAACATGCTGAAAGAAAACATTTTCTTTGTGAGGAGTAGTTCCATAGTTTATCCTGAAACTGTTCCTCCTTCGAGGGCATTTCAGTAAGTTGCTCTTTGAAACCCAAAGAAAAATTTGTATGCCTGAACACTCGTCTGCTTGGGTTCTTTTTTACTGTATCATGTAGTCTACTAGAAGATATGTCTCCTTACAAGCTCGCTTGACATGCACTAGGACATTGGTGCTACAACAACATTACCTCATTAATATAACATTACATTGCAAACAAAACATGGAATAAAACATTCAGCCCTCTTCATATGAAGACCAAGGGTCAAATAGCCTTTTTCAGCCATACAGCTTTTAGCTTTCATCTCTTCATACACAGGGACTACTTAAAATATAAGCAAACTGAGTAGGTACCAGGATACAAGGAGAGCTCAGGGGCTTCTGATATGAGTCATGTGAACACAGGGGAGGGGCAGGCAAACAGCATAAGAATGGGTCTCTTCAATATTATCAAAAAAGGCAGACTTTAAAGAAGATTAAAAGTTTGCATTTCTGCTAATATTCCTGTAACCTTGGGGGGAGGAGAGGGAGGGAACACTGGGGGGATGGGTTGTGCATGATTTTTCTAGGTTGAAAAGCAAATACTTTAATTTTTTGTGTAACTATGTTGCCCCTGAGGATTATCTCTGGGCATCACATTTTGCTCAGCCCCACGAACCTTTGCCACTTGAATAAATGCTGCAGTTGTGAGATGTCACCTGGAATGTGGCTCAGTGCCAGCAAGAAGGTCACGGGCACAGGTTTCAGACGTGTTTGCTGTCAGCAGATGTTTGGTGAGAGCGTTGATTTCCATCCATACCTGTGCCTGCAGGATCACCTCTGAGCAGGTTATTTGTACATCCATTTCTCACCTCTTCCAGACCTCATCACCAGAGCCCATGTCACAGAAGGATAACTGAATCTTTTAATTTCAGGGTTCAGCTCTGCACTTCAAATTTACTTTGCCTTGTGTATCATAGGTTTATTTTCATTGAAACCAAAAAGGTTTAGTTTTGTGATGGCTTCCATCAAGCTGTGCTTAGCCCTGTTCACTCTGCAGATGTCCCTCACACTGTGTCACACCCTGTCATGCCTGCCTCACCCTGCTCCTTCCCTGCATGGCATTTCAGAGCTCTGGGGGACAGGTGTGGCACCTTGCTTGCACCAACCACCCAGGACCACACAGGTCCACACGGGCATTTACAGCTCTTCTTTCCAGGAATCTGTCACTGGTTGCTATAGTGATAAACAAGTTGGCTTATTAGGAAAAGGAACAAAGAACTAGAGAGAATTATTTCAAAATGGCCTACATGCATAGATAAACATGCAATCTGACTTCTCATTGTCAGCTTGGGCAGTTGGTTTCCTGTTTCTGGAGCAGCATAGACCCCTTCTATGTTATTTTAGCAAGTCCAGCTCTGTCTCCACTGCCTGTGTTTTCTGACACACAGTGTCCTGTGTGAGGGCATGGGGCTTTCTCTTCTGAGCTGAATGATTAAACTTCTCAGGGGCTCCCATAACTGGCTAGAATAGGAAAATGTCCTTTCTTAGAAAAACTGTTAGGTGAGCTAATGAGGCTGAAATTAGTGTAAAGGAGCAGAAGAGAACAGAAGAAATTATGCTTTTGCTGTATCCTGTGCTGCAGCTTCATTTTTTTTTTGTACCTTTTTTGTCCCTTGTTGATGCCGAGATACCTCTGTGCAGACACATAGAGTGGTGATCTGTGCATGTCAGATGGCAGAGCATCACCTTCTCTGTAGGATGCCTGGCTTACACATTGCCCTTTTGGGCCTTCACTAACGTGTAATAAATCTGTTTTCATTTGAATCCCTGGATACACTGTGTTATCCACTGTGATTCCACTGAGATCAGGCTTATGCCCTTGAGTGTGTAGTACACAGTGGATGTTCTCTGACACTCCTGTGGGATGCAGCCTCAATGCCTTTTTTTTTTTTTTTTTTTGGGTAATTATACTTTTTGATTGACTGAGTCATGCCAATAGGTGTAACTGCAAACACTACAAACTACACTGCCTATATTTCATTCAGACAGGCAGGCTACTCTTTTGCCTGCTGTGATTTGAGTCACCTAGCATCTGGATTTACCCATCACAGAAACCAGGTTGATGAGCCCCCTTTGCATGCCAGAGCTAATTACCCACCTCCAGTCACCAGCACTCGCTGCTTTTGAAAGAAAAATGTGAAAACAGCCCAATGAAATGAACCATCCTTGGGTTTAATCTATTCAATTGCAACCATGTGAAATAGAAACTATTTCTCTGCAGTGTTTCATCCACTAGTTAAAAATAATTGCACATTTTTATATGTTTATCCAACTGATTTTGCTTCTGCTTCTCACGGCACTGTAATACTTCTATCAGCTGCAGAACCTATGAAACAATAAATTTTAATAGCTTTATTTCAAATGCTATCTTATAACTCAGACCAACTTTCCAATAACTGGGAAAAAACCCTCCAAACAACAGAGTTTTTAATATACCTAGCTTTAGCAAATCCTGATGTTCAGAAACTGGGGAAATTCAAATGGAGCAAGCAAAAGGCTTGGCCAGCTTGTCCCTTGCCAGGCACACCCAGCTGAGAGGCTGGATGGGAGTTCTGGGTTGCAGCAGAAGTCTCTACAGAGCTGCCTGATGGGTGGGTGACCCTGAGCCAGGAGGGGGAGTTACACAAAGGCAAAAAGAGCTGAATTGCTTTAAGAATGGTGGAAAACTACACCTATTGCACAGCTAAGGCAACTCTCCTGCCACGTCTAGCCCTTTCTACAGACATTGGAAAGACTGAAAGCAATGAAGAAGAAAGGAGCCAGGGCACACAATTGCTGGCTAGCATTGCACAACCCCTTGTGACTGCATCCAGCATCTGCTGTGTGCTCCTGTTTGAAACAGGAAGCCTCCGTGGGCCTGTAGACAGTATTCTTAGGGATGGGATTTCTTTTGTATGGGTGTGCATATGCACACTTGCCCACATGGGCTGCTTTCTGTGACTGTGTTAAGCATTCTCCTGCCAGTCAGGCATCCTCTGCTGGTAAGAAGTGCAAGAAACTGAGGCAGAGGTAGCTTTTTTTGAAAACAAATGAAAAATTGCATGCCAAGTCCTGACACATCTCTGAAAAAAATCTTTGGAGAACGGGGGCAGCAATCACAACACCATAATAGATGAACCAAACCATAAACTACTGCAAACAAACAATTCTGGACCAGATCCTAAAGAAAAATGCCTGCCCACACACTCTGATACTACCCAGAATATGCACTGTGCTGCATACTATGTGTGAAACCGTAGGAACAGCCTGAGTCACACAGTGATTGGTACCATCCATCACAAGTTAGAAACTTGTCCTTTGTTTCAGACTTGCACCTGAGGCCTCAAATCAAATGTGACAATTTTTATAATAACCAGTGCTAAGGTGTTCAGCTGAAAAAACTATCTCTGTAGAAAGTTTGCCCCCACCAATGGAGTGGTAATTCAACTGGCTTCTTCCAATTTCCAGAGGAAGATCATTCTGGTTTACTTATCAAGAAGCAAATAATATTTAATAAATAGCAGTTGGCTTGTATCTAGTGCCTTCATTATCTTTTGCCATTCCATCTAAAATAATCTGCACGTGAAGCTAACAGAAAACTCTGCTGCATTATTTGATATCACACCTGATATATCTGGCTCATGACCTCTGAGCCTGTTCTGTGGCACCTGAAAATGCTACAATGGTTCTGAGGGGAAAAAATATAGTCATTGCAATTTGTTATCAAATAACCAGGTGTCTCATATTGCTGCTACAGCAGCCGTGATAGGAGTAAAGGCAGTAAGTGTTTATTAGCGAGCATAGAGAAACAGAGTTACCAGCTTTCAGGAATACAGTTAGAGATGGTAAGATCACCACACAGTTCATCGGGATACCTCCCTGGTGCTTACTGTTTGTGCTTCTTCCTAAACTGCTACAATTACATTCAGCTATTCCTATTGCTGCCTTTACTAAGGCCTTTACTATGGTCTTACAGCCATAAACTGTTAAGTATCCTCTATAGGCTCTGAATACAACACACAAGTTCACTAAAGATAATATTTTTGGATGAAAGGTAATATTAAGGGAAAAACAGTACTTTTAAAATATTTTAATATGTTTGGCTATAAAGAATGCCAATTAAACACATCCATTTGTAACCCTTAGTTTCTAGGTTCTGCCCCAGTAAGTTTTTAAGAATCCTGACATGGCATCATAGAGCATCTAAAAGTGGCAAGCTTAGAATTAACTTCTCCAAATGATTGTTGACTTGCAAATGAGAACAAACAATATCTTCTTGGTATGTTGCTTTGATACAATATGTTTGCATTATTTGAACAAATTATCTCTGTAAATAGAATTGTACTGGAAATGAGAAAACAATGGTGTGCTCAGTCACTGGAGAGACACATTTTAGGTGATTGTCCTCTAGATAAACTGTATCAGCATAAAACTGGAAACTGTAATTTTGTGTCTGAGATGTTCTTGACTCGAATATATTGAACTATTTATGCTTGCTCCATTTCTCCATATTATTTCATTATCACATAACAACCCTTCCACTCCTCCACTAAACATGCTAACTCTAATTAGCTCTCTGCTACACAGATGTTTCTTCATTCAGATGTTCAGTGCCTGGCCAGGTGTCGCACTCACTTTCTCATAAATTTCAGCTTACATTACATCAGTTCGATGTCCTCTATGTGTGTGTCCTTTTGAATAACAAATCGATTGGGGATAGATATGAATGACGGATAGACATAGTGTCCACATTATCTACATTTGTTATACACATGCAGATGTGAAGGATGAATATAAAACAGGAAAGAAAACAGCGGTGTAAGCCCAGGAGGCTGACATGTAGGCATTCCCAATTTCTGCAAGCCATGCTATTCCTACCAAAAATCAAAGTATCAGTGATGAATCATTCCATTGCTTATCTCAAACAACTCAGAAGCCAGTGAGCACATCATTCGAACTCTATGTTTTAAACAGAGAATCGTGGAGAATTCAGTAATTTGCAAACTCTACTGCTATGCTTCTGTGTTCTTAGGCAGCATGAAGTTTTAAAAGCATAATTCAAGCTGTAAGGAAGTGTTTAGTTATGACAGCAGGGAGTGTTGAAAAATGCATCGGAAACTTCCCTGTGAGGAAAGGATTTGTAAGAAGTTTTAGATTGTGCATTTCATGTGTGTTCCAGCACCTGATGAATGCCTTTTTCTCAAAATAAAGACAGGTGAATTATTATGAAATTCTGATATACGTATGCTTTTTAAGAAGGAGCTCTCAAGTCCCTGTGATCTCCGGGGAAGCTGCACTCCCGAACAAGGGGAAGGTGCGGCCCAGGGAGCGCTGGCGGTGCGGGGCGGGGGGCGGCACCGACCGACGGGCACCGAGGGGAGCTGCGGAAAACCGCCGCCTTATTTACAACTTCATACTTCGGCGGAGGTAGGAAAAAACCCCAAAATCCAAACCGAAGCAGAAATGAAGCGAGCGGCTCTCCGCTAGTCCGAGGGGTAAGTACTCGGGCACGGACCAGCCCGCCTACTCCAGCCCTGCCCGTCGGCCGGCGCTGTCCCGGGGAAGGTGTCCTGGCCACTGGCCGAAGTTATCGCCCGCCGCAGCGGGAAGCAGAACCCCTGGCGCCGGCCTCGAGGGCACCGAGCGCAGAGCTCCCCGACCAGC
>VXBB01011161.1:437599-539748 GCA_013399915.1 Illadopsis cleaveri | reverse complement strand
AAAAACTCGGGGCACGGGGGAAGTCAAGCCCGCTCCCTGCCCGGAGACCTTGCAGCGCCCCTCCCTCACCCTGGGGCTGTCTCTGTGTGACCACCGCTCTCTTGATTTTAAGTTTCTTGTCCCTCCTTTCCATATTCCCCCAACTTTTTACAGCTGTTTCCTCACTTTGCTGCTGAGCGAGGCAAGTTTAAGGTTTGTATAAGGGATCCAGCGTTTTTGTTAAAACTGCGTTGAAAAGTGCTCTTTGGTTTGTTTTTGTTTTTTTTTTCAGGCTGCATCCCTTTCCCTGTAGGGTAAACTCGCATCAGGATTCGCCCTCCTTCACAGTTTTTTCCTTGGCGCTAATGAATTAAGCCAGAGCCGGCTTCTTCACGTGGAGTTGCCTTTTTGAAGCCTTTCCCTCTTAAAAGCAGCAAATCGCTTGTGTAACGACTGAACTCCCTTTCAGGAGTCTCTTTTGTGAAGGGACCTGTTTTTGTCTTCATTGCCTCCCCTTGGTGAAGGGCTTTGTTTCATTTTGGTGGGAACTGGCAAGCGCTCGGGGCAGAGGGTATCCAGCTTTCTTTCTGGGTTCCCCCTGGCAGGAAGGAGGGTGTTTAATAAGTGGACATAAAACATGTAGAAGAAAGATCATGTACATCTTCTGTGACAGCTAGGAGAGTAACCTTGGCAGGGAAATGAGGGAGGGAAACGGGAAAGTAAGTTGGCAGCGCAGGACTTCAGGCGTGCTGCGGTCTGTGTGTTGTGCCGGTGGACAGAGCTGCAGTTGAGGTGAACCCGCAGCCGCTGCCTGCTGAGCTGTGCTCGTCCTCGCGTGCTTTACAGTCAGTGAGCTTAAGTGGACGTGATACACAGAAATGTGAAGCACATCCAATTCCCTAGAGGAAGCTGGTTTAGAAATGCTTAGGTTCGTTTGTGTTTAGGTTCGTAATACATCCCTTTCCATTTCCAGTGTGTGGGCAGCTGCAAGGTCCCCATTCGGCAGGGATGCCCTACTTCTTTTGCCCACTTGGTATCCAGCATTGAAGCTGCTAATTTAAGGACCTTTGCCTAGAGGCTAAACCTTTGTTGCAATTGATTTTTAAAAATCCTCATGGCTGTGCTCAGTGCATTATAATGCAGAGTAATTTCACATACCCATCTTTGATGTAATGGGAGTGCTCACATGTATTTGTAGAAATAAGGCTAATTTGACTGAATCTTAGGGAGTCTGTTAATTGAAACAGAAATTACACTTTGGCACAATGAATAATGTGGGACAAAAGATATTTGGAGACAAATACCTACTGTTTGGGTTGTTTTGTTTTGTTTTCTGCTGTTGAGTACCAACATTTAAGGACAAGCTGAAGGAACAGTATTGGCTGGTGTTTCTCTTGAGTGCTCCGCAGCTATTGAAAAGGAGTCTGGTCACATTTATTCTTTTAAAATTTCTATCATTATTCTACTAATTGCTGTGAATTATGAAACAGGTACAAATTACCTTTCTAATTAGCTAGGAAATTCAGGAAAGTGATGGGATAAAGCTGTCTAAAGAGCTAACCTTGAAAATTACAAACACAACAGCAACCTGTGTTTTCTCTTGCTGACAAGAGTTGTAACCTCCTCCAGCACGAGTCTCTCCAACCCTACGGCTTCACCTTCCCCTGTGTTCAGCTGCTGGGAAGGAGCAGTTTGTTCTGAGCCTTGTGCTCACAGGCAGACACATATGCATGAATGAGTTTTCCTGAGAAATGGGGAGCTTGGAAAGCTCAGTTACAGGAGCAGAGAAGGAGCTTTTGCTTCAGCTGCTGCTGCAAGTTCCTGTGACTGTGTTTTGGGGTCACTAACGAGCTGTTGGCAGGGTCTCTGGTAGTAACACAAGGAATGCCTTGCCGACCTGGCAAAGTTAAGGGGAGTCCTTTGGCAGGCTTTGCCAGCGGGATGTGCCTTTATGTGTGGGAGGTTACGTTTAGAGTGAGCCAGGAGCCTGACTTTTCAGTCGAGGCACTGCTAGAGGGCTGGTTGCTTTTTGACTCGATAAAAGAAAATCTGTGTATTCATGAATACAGAGCTCGACAGCTCTGGGGTAAATCCTGATCTCTCCTTCAGGAATTGATTGATTTATGAGCTTAAATTATACTTGTCTTCTCCAGGCATGAAGAGAATCACTTCGGAATGCATTGTTTGCAGATGAAATCTGGTGGTAGTTCCTGTTATGAAAATGGTGGTAACTATACCTGAGAGGGAGTTTTTTCAGTTTGTTGCCCTGCCAGGAGTAATTCTCCAGACCAGCAGTTGCTTTCCCAAAGGAGGTCCGATAAACTGTAGTCCCCTCACTAGAAGGGAGTAGTTTAAATGCAGGAGAATGAGACAGGAGCTCTGAATTCTCATCCTAGCACCATCCTGTGCTGGCTGTGTGACTTTCAGCATGTCACTGACACGGGCACAGGGGTGTGGAGGCCCCACAGTGCCAGCAGCAGGTCTGTCCTTTTTGTAATGGCTTGCTGCTGAGGCAAAACTGATTTCAGTAGCAGCAGTGAGGCCTCAGGGAGATGGGAACCAAGGCTAGCTAGGACTGTAAAGCCAGCATGAGAGGAACGTTTGTGTTAGGGATGTGTTTTGCTCAGAGGTCAAACAAGTAGGACTGTGGAGCAGAAGGCAAGCAAGGGAACTGCACTGTCATGAAGGATTGTGTTTAAGGCAGCTCTTTTGTTGTGAGTTTCTCTGCTCTTCTTACTGGAGATGCAGCCTTTTGACAAAGCAAGATCAGCAAAGGCTTTCGTATGTACTGTAGTGTGTAAACCATGAGGCCATGATCAAAAAGGAGCATGCTTTGACATGGAATGCCATGGGATACTTCTGAGAGCTTTTGATGAAGAAATTCTAATCTCTGTCCAAAGTACTTCTGCCTGGTGTTACAGGAATGAGTACTTTATATTTGATGTGGAGTGAACTGGGCTCAGTAGACCTAGGCTAAGTGTGCTTCATGGAAATCAGGAAAAAACCCCCCAGCTTACAGTAGTCTGGAAAATGTCACCTTCTGTAGTAAATCTGGAACCCTTGGGTGCTGTTTCTAATTATCTTTTTTTCCTAAGACCTGCGATGGCATGTGGGTGGATAGGTCAGTTTTTGACTGGTGAAACTATGTCCTCAAAGTCAAACTGGGCAGGGTCTAAACAGTTTTTGTCTTTTCTAGAAAAAGGTGGAGAGCCTGTTTGTCTTTCTGCTGCTACAGCATTGGCTCAGTTTAGCATTTTGTTAGGAAAGGTTCACCTTCCATGGAAAGGCTGCAGAGAAGGAACCAACCTGTTCAGTGATGGTGAAATTCTTGTGAGCCCTAAATGGGCTGCAGCAATGATGAAGTTCCAGGAGTAGAGGTGTGGCTTTTGAGTTATTCCCAACTCTTTCTGCTTGAGAGTGAAGTGGTGCTCAGGTGAAAAATCATGCTTTTACTTTAATGCCTGTGGTTCTGACATATTGTATTTTGCCATTTATTATTTTGGGATCCAGATCTCAGAAATAATTTATGTATTTTCTGCTCAAGTATGGTCTGTTCATCTGAAGGTGTCCTTGTGCATCTCTCCATCAAAAAGAAGTCTGCTTTCCAAAAATACCTGTTATGATAAAAGTCAGCCTGCATTCATAAAAAAGTCACTGAGAGGCCTGAAATTCCAACTATTATATTTAAGATGTTTTACAAATGTTTCTACATGACTCACCATAGCTTCTATTTTTTACCACAGGCTGTTCATTTTGGAGTGACTCTTATAGTTTCTGGTGCATTTGTGTTTCATCTTATTCCTGAATGCAGGTTATTGTAATATTGTGACTGATGCCTAGCAACTGCTGATTTCACATTTTTAAACTTCCAGAGGAAAAAAAAAACCCCTTAGATAATACTGGCATTCCACCTTCACAGAGAGATTTTACAAACAGGATTAACCTGAGCACTGGAAACTGAAGATAGCTAAGTTCCACTTCCCTTAACTCTTCACAGATTTCCTGTGTTTCTATGTCTCAGGCATTTTCTCTGCTCTTTCCATATTTTGAGTAGTTGGCCAAAGGCCATCACTTCCATGGTCCATGTTTGGATATGTGTGCAAATTGAAGGAATTAGTGTTGGAGATCCATTCTGCTGTTGATTGTATAGACTGCCCTGAAACCTTTGTAGGTGCGGGGTGAGCAGCAGGAGGGGTACAAGAAGAGGAGTAAAGGTATTCTGTATCTGTCTGAAAGTGAGCTTGCTGCATTCAAAACCACCGACTTTTAGAGACTCCTGTCTAGGTTATTTCTGCCACTTTTGCTTGTGTTTTGTTCAGACACCTGAACTGAGATATATTTGAAATTAAAATGGTCCTATCTAAAACCATGTTCTCCCTCCCTGCCACCCCCAGGTCATCAGTGTCCAGAATTCCATAGCAATGTTTGCTGGGTGCCTAGAGCAGGCAAGTGTGGCACATTCCACTGCCTTGTCTGAGTGCAAGCAGAGGATTTGCAGACTGGGTCTCCTGGAGAAATCCACACTCTAAGGTGTGATTTGGATACAGCTTTGCAGCATGGAATTCAGAGTAGTTCACAGCCCTAATTGCTATTTCTAAGGTGTAAAAACCCAACCCAGCCCAAACATTCAGTAGCTTCTGATAGGACAGTTAGTCCTATTGCCCACTGAGTTGTGGACCAGAATTCCATTCGCTGCAGCTGTTGCCTGCACAGGAGTGCCCTGAATATGATGGGAGAGTTGAAGCTGGAGAGGAGGTATGAGAGGACAGAGCTCATCCTGCTGTCCCTAAGTTGAGGTAGTCTTTACAGGTAGCTCAAGATTCAAAGAGCCCCAGATTCAGACTGAAAGGATTTTCTTGTATCCCTTCCCTATCAAAAGGTATGTATGAAGGTGGCAGATATTCTAATGGCTTTTAACAGCCATTTCAGTAGCCTAAAAAAAGAATTCCTTGTTATTAAAAATAGAACAGAAATACTTGCATGTCACACAGTCTTCAGTTTTCCTGTGATCATCTTTGTAAAATATTTTGAGGGGAACTCAAAAAATGCATTATAGAAGAGGTGGATATTTACTATTTATTCCAGCTTTGACAAGAGAAGGGTTAGTGTTCCTTCAATAACACATAACTGTCCTAATCTTTATACACAGTATTAAGCTAACTTCTATTTTTTTTAATGGATCCATTAAAAATGTTTATGCAAAAGATTTAAAAGTAGTATAAGTGAATCTCTATCTTTGAAAACACGAAAATCTTTTGTTGAATCTCTTGGAGCTGGTTGAAAAAATCAGATTTTTTATAATAGTCTTAAAAATAACATTCAGTAGTCTAGACAGAATTAAATATTAGCTGGCAGTCATTGGTTATTTTCTTCAGAATAAAAAGTGATCCAAATATGAGTTAGCAGTGCATTAAATACCTTTCTAGTATATAAATGATTTAGGAGTACATGACAGATTTTAAATGCACACTGACATTTTTCTTCCACATAGACATGTAATACCTGTGCTAAAGAGGCTGGATTAGAAAAGACTGCCAGAGAATGAAAGTTTCTGCACTGGCAGCAGCAGCCTTACCTGTGAAACTGATGCTGTTACTGTGAAAATAATTACACAGGGTCAGCAGCTCTTCAGAAGTACAGTGAACATAACCCAGTAGAATGATAGGGAGTAGAGTGAGACAACCAGTAAATAGAAGGGCCCAGAAATAAAATGAGTAGCAAATGTTTTGGAAGTTGTCCCAATCCACAGCATTTGGCTGCTAACTGCTTTAGTTAAATTTGGCACAGTTTTCTTCTGCAGGGAAGCAGTATTGACATTTGTGCCCAAGGATGCTGGTATAATTTAGAAACATTAATCATTGTACCTTATATATAAAATGTTGCTGGAGAAAAGAGAAAATTAATCTGTCCTCTCTCTGCAATGTAGATTATGTACAAATCAGCAGAGGAGGTTTAAAGAAGATGCTTGGAAAGAAAGCTTTCTAGCAGGGAGGATGGTGAAGCAGATCACCTGTGAGAACTGTAGAGGAGGTTATATCGATGCATGACATTTTTTTTGATCTGTTGATCCCTTCTACAAGTGTTCCCATGGAGAATACCCTTCACAGTCAAATTTGCCAACAACAATCTTGCCTTTTGAAGTTCCTAACCCCTAAGCATCCCAGTCCCTGAACCACAAAAGCCACAGGCACAGGTTTTCAGTGCCTCATTGAAATGATGGTAAGTGGGGGCAGGAGCTCTGTCCAAAGCCTCAGTAAACAGGCACAGCATCGCTGCTGATCTATCTGGCTGAGTCAAGTGCTCTCACACTACCTTTTGTTGAAGCAGAATTTGGCTTTAAATGGCCTATGAGTAATGCAGAGAACTGTGTGAGAACTGACAGGGAACCTGGCTGTGCTTATGCTTTATCCCATAAAATTTTGTCCTGAGGAAATGGTGTAGTGAAGGAGCTCTAGATCTTGTCTTTGGCAATAATAAATCAGAATTTTGCATAGAAATCTGCTGGAGTATCACTGGGATGGGCGGAGGTGTGGGGTAGGATGGTGAGCTTAGATGTGAACCTGTAGCCTGACCAGGACAGATCATAAATCACACAGAGGTTGAAATGATGGGGAGAAAAAAGCTTAAAAGGTGTGGCAGCAGGTTTACCCTTTACAGAGGGCTTTGAATCCCAAGCAGAAACACATTGACATCATGCTGCAAAAACACCAGGATGGTTGTTCCAGTCTGGAAGCTTTTTCACTGTAGGAAGTACAGCCATGTTTCCTTTTCTCTGTCATCTGCCTTCATTCCCCTTGGGCTTTTATATTTTGTTACTGGCTTGGTATCTTCCCTCCCATCAGTCCAGCGCATCCCATTAAGCAGCTTTTCTTGATTGACTAATGAGATGCTAAATTTAGCAGTGCTTTTATCACTCTCTTTTATTGCTCAGCTCCATTTCCTGCATTTCATTTGCCATTCTTCGGTGATTACTCTGTTGTTACTGTATTTACTGTTGTATGCCCATCACCTCACTGGCATTTCTTCCTTCGATTGTTACTCATCTCTCCAGTCATTTCCTTGCCCACTCCTTCCCAATTGTCCTCCCCCTCCTACTTCATTCAGGTTTGTTCTACCATCTTCCTCACCCAGAACATCACTCTCCTCCTATGCCCAAGACCCCCTTTCAAAAAGTAGAGGACAAAAGCATTTCTACCTTAAAGAGCTGTCCAAGCCAGGCAGGATGAATCCTGCCAGTGGGGTCCTATCTCTGCTCTTTACCGAAGTCTAACTAGGACAGAGCAGATACTTAACTTGCAGAGAGTGAAGTGCAAGTGAGGGGAATACCATTCATATAAGCCACCAGGACTTAAAATGCTGAGTGTTAACACAGTGTGTGCTACTGCTGTCATTACAATGACAGACAGAAGAGTCATTTTGGAAGCTGTTTCTAAGTCCTAGGATTTTTGGCAGTTATTTAACCCACGGCACTAAAACTATTCAGAATTAAGAGATTTTTGAATCACTTTTGTGTGTCCCGATGATTAACAGCATAAAATTCCAGGTGCAAGCTGGCCTTTTAATCCAAATAATAGCTTTTTCCCCATCCTACATAAATACAGCCTTCACATATCAGTATGTTAACTGCAGTAATGCTATTCTCAGAAGATTAAAAGAAATATTCCTACTTTCATCTGCCTAGCATATCCCAAGGCTGTGAGGTATTTCAGAATTAGCATAAATACTGGTCTAGATGTGCTCTTTCAGCTTTTACTTGAAGGAATTGCTGTATTCTTGACACCTGCTTATTTCCTTCTTCAAAAATGTAACCTGTGAGAATAAAGTCACCCAAGGGCAAAAGTAGGAGCTCTGTAAGGGGTTACTTGCTTTTGATGTGTGGTGGCTTTACTGACATAACTTGTAGACACTGAGATTGACCCAAGATTATTAATTTTTAAGTTCTTGGGTCATTCCATGCTGGTTTTATGAGGTCAGTGAGATACTTTTCATTGACAGGGTTTTCCAACACACTATATTGTAGAGTATTAATGTAAATCCATCTGGTTCTGCCAGCATGGATGGTGAGACCACCCAGTTCAGAAGTCCTGTGTAACCTGGCTCATTTTGCAGTACAGCTGCCTAAACTTTTACTGTGTACACAGGCAGGGCATGGGTGCACTGTGCTCTGGCCACTCTCTTGCAGTCAGAGTGTGCCTGCCCTTGTCTTGTGGCATTTTGAGTTTAGGTACAGACAGTTGGCATAGGATGGCCAAAGTACTGCAGTTCTGAACACTAATAATTTGTCCAGGTATCCACACCCTCCAGGAGGCACTATGTCTGTTTATCCTGTGGTATTTACTGGTGTAGCACAGTTGAGTGAATTTAGCTTGATGGTGCTGTGTAGACATGCCCAACAGGATGATTCCTGTGTCCATGTCTGGTATGTTTGGATGTTAATATAAATATGTTGTTAGCAAAATAAGCAAAAGAGATGTGTCATTAAAACCAGAGCTAAAAGATCTTCATGAGAAGGTTTGGGCGATTTCCACATCCCAATAGCTAATTGCTAACTCTGCATTTCCTACATGGAGGAGCATGAGAGGTTGGAAAGTTAAACTTAAGCAGGGAGAACAGTTGCAGGTAAATATGTTTTATCAATAACCTTAGAAAGATTCATGGCAGTCTCTCACTGGCAATTAACCAGGCAATGGCTTGGACAGAATCCTTTTCACAAGAATTCCCTATATTGCCAGCTGAATACATACCCTGCTTTCATGCACTATGGGCTGCTGCTGCTGAATGAGATGTTCTAGCTTGCTGCAGCAGTTATTAAGGTGGAATAGAGGAATTTTTAATAAACAAATGTGAAGAGACACGAATAATTGGAGGGAGAGACGATGCATGTCTCTGTGTCTGCCTACGTTTTTGTGGATTTTTAAATATGTATTTTATACTTTATATGAAAGTTCTAAGAATCTGCTGATGTTTCTAGCTTAGAAATGTGAACCATGCTGACGTGATGTCTGTTTTTTCTGATGCAACTCCTGTGAGTCTTGATGATATGCATGATAAATCTTTCACCTTGGCAGAGAGAGAAGGAAGTGTTTAATATTTAACCAAGGTTGTCTTTTACTTCAGCATCCATCAGTAGGGGACTGTAGTTACAAATATGTAAAACTGTGTTTGTTTTTGCTGAGAGCAGTGCTTGGAAGGAAAAAGGGATAACCTTTCCCCAAGGAATAACTTTCAATTACGACAAAAGACAAGACTGTTTTTAGAATAGATCAAATTAAGCCCACATTACACTGAAATAGTTTAATACTTGTTTAAATAGAACCATATTTAAAGCACAGTAGTTAAAACAGTGGATTTTGAACCAGTGTGGTTAAGCTGTGCAAGTCGTCGTGTCAGTGCTCTGGTGTACTTGCACTGGCTTGCTCAAGTTCTCACGCCAGACTGTCCAATTTTCCCACGGAGAGCAGGGTGTCAAGGTTTGTGTCATACTATCTCCTGTTTACTGAAGAAAATGGACCACTGAACCAGTTATCTGAAGTCACTGAATCAGACTCATAATCTTTATGGTTAGAAAAGACCTCCAAGATCAAGTCCAGCCTTTGCCTCAACACCACATCAATTAAACCATAGCACTAATTGCCATATCCAGTTCATTGAACACTTCCAGGGATGGTCACTTCATCACTTCTCTGGGCAGCCCATTCCAATTCCTGACAACCCTTTTACTGAGGAATCTTTTCCTGATGCCAACCTGGACCTTCTCTGGCACAGCCTGAGGCTGTTTCCTAATGTTACCTGGGAGAAGAGGCTGACCCCACCTGGCTCCACCCTGCTTTCAGACATTTGTAGAGTGATAAGGTCCCCCTGAAGCTGCTTTTCTCCAGGCTAAACACTCCCAGCTCCCTCAGCTGCTCCTTATAGGACTCACTTTCTAGACCCTTCCCCAGTTGTGCTGCTCTTCTCTGGACATGCCCCAGCACCTCAGTGCCCTTCTTTAAGTGACTCCTAGTCATGCACGCTTCTTGCTATGGTCCTTTCTTCATACCTATGGCTTCTTCTATGCTAGATAAGGATCACATTTCCAGGTTTGCATTTAGTTAATTTACACCACTGGGAAAAACTGCTGCTGGTGATAATAAGCATCCTGCCTGGCCTGCATTTTGTCCTTCTCAGAAATTTAGCAGAGCTTTTAAAGGGAAAAACCCAGAAGTTAAAAAGACTTAGCCCTAGTAATCTTTTTTCATGAATCCTTAATAGATCTGAGCTGCATGTCAGGTCTGCTGCAAGTAGGAAGGAGTTGTGTGTCATAATTTCCTCTATTCAATGCATTTTTAACAAGTACCAAACTAATTATACTTGTCCTAGTGAAGTGTGTATTAATCATTATTATATTTTCTCTCACTGTGTTTCTACAATATCTCAGCAAGCTATAGACATAAGCCCACTGCCAGAATGCTGTAGTCTTGCAGATAAAAAAGATCTACTATGCCTTTGAAAACCCAAACAAACAAGAACAAAACCCTGTTTTTCACAGCTTTAAAACCTCTTGGTATAAAAGATACCTCTTGATATTATGAATAGGGTATTTAAAGTAGAATTGAGATGCCTATGGACTAAAGAGCTGGAGATTTCACAGAAAATGAGTGGGCACATGCAGCTCTTGGGCTGCAATGCGTAAGTTAGAATTGCTTTTGAATTCCTGGTCTGGATGATTGATGTGGGTTCCAGGAGCACTCAGGAGAGCCCGCGGGGAGCCCGTGGCGCGGCAGTGACGCTGTGCTGCCTCTTGCAGATGCGGACGACGCGCAAGGTGTCCGTGTGGCCCGTGGGGCTGGTGGGAGGCCGGCGGTACGAGCGCCCCGTCGTGGAGAACGGCAAAGTGGTCGGCTGGTACACGGGCTGGAGAGCTGACAGGCCCTTTGCCATTGACATGGCAGGTGAGGAGCATTGGTGATACATGAATGTTTGCATTTCTCAATTTAAGCAGCTTCTTAAACTTCTGAAGTGCTAGTTAGCAGTGCAGCCCTTTGGCACTTAACTGCTTGTACATCTTGTCTAATTAATTTGCTGCTTGGTGGTATCTGAACTTACTGAACTTACTATAATTTGTTTTTATTTTTATGTGGCAACTTGGCTTTTATGTTGCATGAATTGTCTGTCTGAAACAAGTTAATTGTACGTTAATTCATCCTAGCAATTCTTGCAAGGAGTCCCTGCCTGTCATTTTCTCATCAATCTAAACCAGGCAGTACAACTTCAAGACCTTCTTAGACCTCATGTTGTGAAATACTACTTGATCATGAAATTATTCATGTTGCATTGGTTATTCGGAATGACAGTGATAACTGTAGATGGATACAGTTTGAAACACTGGGCTTAGGGGAAAAATCACTGACAGCTGTCGCCTGGTAGATGAAGGCAGAAAAGCTTCAAAATGGATCCAATCAATCTTCTGCAGTGAAGTTCGCACACCACACAGCTCTGTCTTGCTGACAGTCCATGCTTAGACAATCTTTTGTATACATTCACCACTGTCACATGAATCACCACTGTACACAGGTCCAATTTCTGATACAGCAGAAGCTGTTTCCCAGCAAATGATATGCTATTTGCACTTAGACATTTTCTGTACTCAGGAGGGAAGAGGAAAAGTAGGAATACAAGGGCAAGAATGGGGTAGAAATAGTCACTTTTAAAAAATTCTGGTTACCCCTATGTTTTGAGAGAGGGAAAAGGACAGTGTACAGTCCTTTCTCATCTTAACAGAGTACTGTTATATTAACTGAAATTATTGATAAAAATATGTGCAGTATTTACAATCCAACTGGTTAGAAAGAGTAAATAAAGGAGGACTAATGGTTGTGATCACCTCAAAGACAAAAAGGTTATCAGGTGAGTTTTTCTGCACTGTAGAGGCATTTCAAGCCAGTAGTACAATGTGGCATAAAAATAAGTATTTGGGTGTTCACATAAAGGCATTCCTCAGGGGTGAAGGAAGTATTCAATGCCCAAAACCACACAGCGTGTTGAGGACTGCAGCTGTGCGGTTTACCAGTCCCTGTGGATTTACAGATACATATTGATACTGTACTCTAGAAGGGATTACTGATGGCATTATAAAGGTGAGAGCATGGTTCATAATTCAGCAGCAGCAGGCAGAAAGCCATTACACAACATCAGCCAAGGGACTCTAACCCAGACATGAAGATACACATGGAAAGTTCTTACGTTGTTTACCTTGCAGATGCTGGCTGAATCACTGGCATGAGAGAAAAGCAGCTCCATTAGGAACATTACCTGCTTGTGCTTTGACCAAAGTCATGTAAGGGAGGGTCACAGAGACCAAAAAAACCCCAAAACTTTTACAGTACAGGAAGTTACTGCACAACCACAAACAAAGAGTTACTACTTCATGAGAAAACTTCTATTAGTCTTCAAAAATATTGAAGAAATTGATTTTCATTTTTAATTTCAGCAAGGAGAGAAATGGATGCAGTGTAGACTGCCAAAAAAAAAAAAAAAAGGTGAAATTTGCATCTTTATTCCCCTCAGGAATACAGTGGCAGGGCACAAACAGAACAGAACTGCAAATCCAGAACTCCACAGTTGTCTGAGCCAGGTGCAGGCTACAGGATATGTGTCAACATGCAGTTTCCTACCCTTGCCCTTCTCTCCTGACTTCCCAACACACCTCCAGGAATTTGCTACCAAACCTAAGTCCATGCTGTAGTCCATCACTGGCATTTTTCCATTTTTCCATGTACAAGCAACTTAGGTTATACCAAATGCTGCACATAAGGAAGATCAAGGATCTCTTTTAAAAATACTGCCATGCAAACAGTATAGGTGCATACAGTAATACTGATATGGAGACCTATCAGCTCTCTACAGTTAATGTTCTGTGCTCATGTCCCAATGCACTGGTAAGGAAGCTCCCTTTAGTTCAGTGAATGATACTCCACAGTGATTTTCACAAGAATTTGGTCACGAGGCTGGGTATGAACAGAGTGATGGCTTAAATGGTCTGGGATCACTGATTTAACTTGTGGCTATTCAGAGGAAGCACATCCTTGACTTTAAGCACATAAACTTCATATTCTAGACAGCAAAATACAAGACCAAATTCAAATTTCTGCAAGTGGAGACAGGTCTTGCTGATTTCAATGGGTTCAGCTCAATGACCCTAGCTGGCCAACTTCCCCAGATGCTTTGAAACACACTTGCACATGGCAATCACATTAGGTCAGTTCATTAAACATTGGTTGTTTATTTTGAGAAATTTGTGGCTGACACTGCTATTCTCCAATGCTAAACTGGATTCAGAAAGCAAAGTAGCCATTTCTTGTCTTGCTTCTTGCCTGGCAAAAAACACACCATACTAATTAGTTCAGGTATTTCCAAAGTTCTGCTTCAGTTTTTAACTGAGGTGGGTTCTAGAGTTTGACACAGATTTGCTTACCATTGGGGAAGAAAAGTGGGAGAGAAGGTGGAAAGCAAAATGTGACACTGATTCTGAGGTAGGCACAATGTTACTTAGAATGGATCTGATTTCAAGTCTTCTATATTAAATGTTGTTTTACTTCTGGCCTCTTCCTAGTGCCAAAATTTTGGATCACTCAAGAAAAAAAGTTAGACTGTGATTCCCCAATGTGAACGTTGTTCAAGAAGGCAGATGCTTGCTTTGCATTAGCATTCCAGGAGCTACTTCAGTCACAGAGATTAATATGTGACTGTAAAGCAATAGGCAACAGATTTTGGACTTGGGGTCTAGAGCTCATCCAGTGTGCCCTAGCACCTCTGCTAGGGCCTGAGCAACCACCTTTTTTTATTATATTTTTTTAGAATTTTGCTATAATCATGAGATCTTCAGTACATCTCATCTTTCTTAGGGTTCCCTGAGCAAAATGCCAGTCTATTCACAGCACTGCAAAACATGGCATATTTTGACTGAATCTGGAAGAACCACTGCTGGAAGTCACAAACAAAAAAATTTTAAGTGGTTATGGCAGCCAGCACTCAAAACCCAAACCAAAACAAAACACCAACCTCCCCTCTCATCCAAGGATAAATACTATTTTAAACATTGAGTTTACAATCAAATGCCTCTTTCATGGTGAATTAATGTCAGCAGATGCCTTTGTTCCTAACTACACAACCTCCTGGTTAGACATCTCTACCTTACTGCAACCCAAAAAATACACCACAGGGAGAACAGAACTTGAAAGCTGCAGAGCCCAAGCCAAAGGTGGGACCTTGATCTATGGGGAAACCAGCACATCTGTTTCAATATCAGCACCAAGCATTAACATTTATACACTCCAGAAATGATCAACACTCAAGTTTCCAGCTTGTCTTCAGCTACTATCCTATCTAAAACATCCAGGAAGCAATGGCATTAGCCATGGCACCAAAATCTTCAAACCCTGGCTCAAGTTGAACTAGATGAAGAAAAATAGTTCTGCCTTTTAATAGAAGCCATGGATCTAACACAAGTCAAGCTGTGAAGTAACAGAAACAGCTTACATTGAAAGAACAACAGATGTACTGTCTGCTATGTCTCCCAGGTATCTTGTCCTCCCATAAATTAATTCCTATCTGGGTGGCTCTTCAGCCAATTAGATTTAATTTACAACCTTGCATTAAACACCAAAAAACGTTTGAAACCCGTCTTCACACTCCAGCTATGAAATTGTCTTGTGGCATTTCATGTGAAGTTAAGCCCAGTGTGACGCTGTAGGAATAATGACTAAGTAAAATAACTGCATGTAAGCACTGTTCACTTGTGCTATGCTGGAGACAGTAATCCCAGAGAAATCCCTGTTTAGTGACAGAATTCAAAACAACAGTGTCTTTTTATCTATTAGCACAGGATCACTGTCTACTGAGAGAAATAATTAGTGCCAGTCTGGTCAAACCCTGAACTGTCTCTATTTCTGACTCCAAAATGATACATCCGATAGTCAACTTAAAGTTGTCACTAGAAAGTGGTCTTCTCTCAAGTCCATCTTACAAAATGTCATATATGGGAAAATAAAGCTGTTATAAAGCAGAGCTGAAGAACTAGAGAGCCAGGAGATAAGTCTCCTTGAATTATTTTATTTCTTTAAGTTGCTGCTTTATTGAATTATTTTAACAAACAAAGACTGCATGGGCCCTGACTGAGGAAACAGGCAGTCAGTGCACAGTAGTCCATGTCCTTGCCACCTGCAAGACTCGGTTTATAATTTAACTTTTACTCAATGACTGAGTTTTGACAGCACCTCAAATGACAACTTGCAATAGCATGGCAGCAAGGGCACGTGTCACATGCAGGGGCCATGGCCCACTTGAACATCTATGTAGGAGAAATCCACCCTCAGAACTCAATGCAATTTTCTCAACAGAGTGAGCAAGCCTTGCAACAAGAGAAATAATGAGAAATCAATGTATAGGCTATAGGTCCAGGGAGCCACACTGACACTGCAGAAATAAACAGAGGAAAATCTGCATCTCTTCTGCTTAAAATGGGATTCTTTCTGTGCACTAAAATCTAGGACACTGATTTTGGTGTTTACTTAATTTTCTTCTTTATGCATGGGCAGCTTTAATCTTAAATATATTCAAAAAGAAAGAGCAGCTCACACAGCTAATCAGGGTTCCAAAAATGCCTTCCCATGCAAAAGAACTATTTTTTTTGTGCCCAAAATTATTAAAGCCCAGTTGCATCCAAAATTTATAGTTTGTTTTATTTGAAGAAAAAAGGCCAACAAAACCTAACCAAAACCACTTAACTGAAGCAGACCATTTTGTTCATTAGTACTAAGTCTCTGGCCCCTTTCAAGGTGCAGCAAGCTGGCTGTACATACTGTCTGTAGCTGAGGGAGTTTAAACTCTCACCCTCAGCTCTTCCCAAATGATTACATTTGCCTACCAAGAGCACCGGGATGGAGCCCACTTTGTGCTCCATCATGGCCAGGCTACAAGCAGTGAGAAGCAAGGTGCACTGCAGGGTGTGGGTAAGCCCTGTCCATGCAGACACCTATTCTCTACCTCAGGCAGGACAGGATGTACTACATAAAAGATAAAATGTATAAATGTTTTCTGTGTCCATCAGTGAACTGGGATCTCAGTTTACATCCAACACATAGTCTTCATCAGGGTCCAAATCCTTACTGAAAACAAACTTTCTGGTGTCTTCCTTAGCTTTCCTACAACCAAGAGCATGATAAAGTGGTTTCAGTATGGCTTTCTTTACATGTGATGTAGTAATTACTTCTTTATTTTCCTCTTCAAAAGGCTCCCGGTAAAAGTCACAGATACTTTCAAGGAAAACATAGTAACAAGACATTTCTACTAAAAAAAGGGGTCAGAACTGTATGAAGTTATGGTCAATTTTAAACTGATAGAAGTTTAATACTGGCTTTAGAATTAAATGTTCTTGGAGTTTTCCAGAACTGATGTCAAAACTGTTACTGCCTGTGTCATAAAGGGACAGCTGGAACCACTCTGAACTGATGAAGGGACTTCTTTGGTAGGCTTGGCATCAGACAAAAGGAGTTAGTCACAAATGTAATTTTTCTTTACAAGTCTATCAGTGGAGTTTTTGAGTCATAGTTAAAGAAACATACATATGACTGAGCATTGCTGAAGGAAAATGAGAGAGTTCTATAAATAATGGCAAATTAGAGATTCATTCCTTCAGAGAGGGTGAGTTTGTTCAAACCAGCAATTTCTCAGTTTGCAGTCTCCCTTCAAGGAACCTGATGCATGTTAGTAGAGAAAAGAATTGCAGAGAGGTGTGTACACTTAATAAATCCATTGAGCTGTGCTGTGCCAGGCTCAGACCAGCTGAGACTGCCTGGCAGACCACTGGTGCTAAAAGGCATTCCCAAGACAGAGCATTAGTATGACTTGTCTTTCCTCAACAAGGATGTTAAAAATCTACAGGCTAAAGCTATCTAAATATCACAGTTGTAACATATTTTAACCTTTTTTCCCAACTTTTACCTTGAAGTGTGGAACAGTTTGTACAGTATAAATTTCATACATTTTATTTTACTTGTAATTGAGTTTTATTTCTTAATTAAAAGTAGAAAGGAAGACTAACCCAAGATTTTAGCAATACCTGATTTTTCAGGCAAGAAAGCATATATTACCTACATGATGGGAAACAGATTAAACATGTTGAAAATATGGTGCAATTAAAAAAATCTGATTGTATCTTAAGGGCAAAACAAAACAATACAATGTAGGATGTACAAACCTACCAAATACTGTCTATCCACATAATCATATTTACACATTTTTAAAAGAACATGGGAGATTTCTAGGCATAACTGCACAAAAATGTAAGGCTTCAAGGTTTTTCTCAACCCTTTTCCCTGTCTCTCTCTCTCTCCAAGGATTTGCTGTGAGTCTTCAAGTGATCCTGTCGCATCCCAAAGCCGTATTCAAGCGTCGTGGTTCTCAACCAGGAATGCAAGAATCTGATTTTCTGAAACAGATAACAACAGTGGAGGAACTGGAGCCTAAAGCAAACAACTGCACAAAGGTACCGATTGCCACGCTTTGTGAAAAGCTCTGGTGTCACCCCTGTAGATGACTTTACTGACATACAGGGTATTTTCTAGGTTCTTGTATGGCACACCCGGACAGAGAAAGTAAATCTAGCTAATGAGCCAAAGTACCACCTGGACACAGTCAATATTGAGGTATGACCTGGGGGGACAGTCCCACGGCAAGAGCAGGACAGCGGATGCAGCAGCGCGTGTTCCAGTTCAGACAGCTAAAATCATCTGCTTCTGCCTGAGACCTGACAGACTTCTGTGGAAACAAAAGGAAGCTTTCAGAGACTCTAATAAGCAAATCAAGTGGGTGTACTTTGTTCTAACTTGTCTGCATGCATTTCTGAACTCTCAGCTTAATAAACTGACACTTACCTTTGTTTTAACGCTGTTTCCACATAGAGAAACATGGCTGCAATGGAGTGTTTTCAAAATCATTATTTATGTATATACTTTTTGTATTTATCCAGCTTAATGGTGCAATTATAAACTGATTTTAACCCACGAACTGTTGGTCTAAATATCTGTATAAATGGATCCTCCAAACTGAACATGTTTTACTTTACTTCATTAAAAGTAGCGGTCAAATAGGTCATACAATAATGAAATAAAAAACTCACAATCATTTACGGATTTATCCTTTTAATATAGGGAAATAACATTTTATCATTACGAGGCACCATAAAATGTAAACACAATCACTGTCATAAACCTGGATCTCTCTGCAAGACAAAATATATCTGTTCACACTGAGTTACCTTGAATGCATATTGTGCTGTCAGTTCTCAGCTTTAACACTGTGCGCCTGCTTCCTGAGCCAGGTCAGAGACTTTACCACAGGAAACTCAAATGCATCAAATGCTCATCTTTAAAAGAATAAACTGTTGATTTGTAGAACTACAGTAACATCCAGGTTTATCTTTCTTTCAATAACCACATTCCTTGTTATGCACACCATAACAACATCACAGTGAAATGTATGATGAAACCAAATTTGTTTGATACACTAGAAAACATTGCTCAGTGATACATTTACATTCTATTTATATATGATTAAACATTTGTTCATACAGTACCTTCTACAGGATTACTGGGTAATTTTGGGGGGTTGGGGTTCATATTTTTGGATATTACTAACATGATAGCTACATCCCTTATAAGCAAACATTTGATCTAGAATTTTGAGGGGAAAAAAATCAGTATGTGGTTAAGCAGCTTCTTAATATGGTCTACGAAATCATATGCATTGTATGAAAATGCTTCCAATGATGTATAAATATATTCTTGATCTGCTTTTCACTACATCAAATTTAAATCAATATAGACCACAACACGGTCAGTCAGTTATATTCTTAATCTGAACAGCTGGGGAAAAAGAAAAAGAATATATATGTACATGGAAGGAACAGCAAAAGTAAATGTATTTAAACAAGGAATGTTAGGTGGCTGTTCTGGGAAAGATTTCTATTGCAACTTTCATTTCCACAGTTGTGTGCTGAGAGTCTGGCCAGAGGAGCTTCCAGTCCATCCTGCGGCTGTGTTGGGGGGCTGGCCAAAGCCCATCACGTTGCTGGAACTGCTGAGGTTCATTCCAGCCATTTGCTGATTCATCTGCAAAGCACACACACATACACATGAGCCTGGTTAGCACTGGCACTGAAACACAGCACGCCGCTAGCCAAAAGCAGTCCTGCCCCCAACCAGCCACCCAGTTACAAGTACATTTCCCTAAAAATATTTTTCATTAAATAAAAATATTGACTCCATCTAAGTTTCTAAGCTTTTTCTCACACTACCAGCTTTTCTGGAGCCCTTCAACCACCAATATACATCAGTTGATGGGCTGCAGCATTTGGTGTATGTGTCACATGAGAATTGACAGCATGTGAAAGAGGTGGCCAGTGTGGCTGGTTGGTAAAAGTTTGCTTTCACAGTTTGAAAGCTAACGAACAGTGTTGTAGCAATTGCAGTAAAGAAACACCAAAGCCAGTAATATAGTCTTGTCTGCACTTGCAGCTCCAGATTTTTTTTTCCCAGCAACATTTCTTTGGAGACTTCATAATCTTGACTACACCAGTTTTTACAGAAATTGTCCATTTAGGTGACAATCAACAATGAATGAAGTGGATTTATAAACTTGAGTATTATCTAACCATCCTTGCTAAAGAATCTAGTCAAGATACTGTAATTCCTTAAAAAAACAAGTAAAATAATCCACATAAAATTAAATTCACATGAATTTAACATCTACTTAAAGATGGGAAAGAATTCAAAATTCAGCACATTCACTTCAGGACTGTTGCAAAACTATTTGTAGTCTTTACAAATATCTAGTCACTAATTTTAAGTGCTCAATATCAAAATGACTTTGAGAGCAAAAGAGCATTTGGAGCAATTAATAATTACAGCAAATGAATAGAAATGTTGGATAAATAACATTTGATTCAATGTAAAGGCAGTGCTAGGTAAGACTCAGAGCTCATGAGTGAACAATACCAGGTTGCAAAATGAAACTGAAACACTGGTGAAAAATTTACTTTAAACTGCAAACTAGTATTTCAGGGTAAAAAATTAAGTTCTGTGTACTTTCACACAGAACCATGTATCTGCAGAAAACAAGCCACCACTGAACCTGGAAACAAAAAAAGCTGATGAAAACATGTTTTACCCAGTGGTACCCAGTGGTTCATCTCTTCTGGAGTAGAATTCTTAGGCAGCAGACTACACAAAACATGTTAGTCTGGTAAAGCAAGCTCTCCCCCTTTCAGCTAGAGTCAGAGTTTAGATCAGAGTTCTGCAGACTGTGGAATGTCATCACACTGACATCTGATGTGCAAGGGGTACAGGAACATTTGAAGAGCTTGTTCTAGGAGCCAACTTTTAACATGTAATTGATAAGAGGCGAGATTTTAATTTCAAAGCTGATATGGGTCTTTTTAAAGCTAGATACCTAGGAAAAGACTGCCACCAGTATATCCACAGATTTTTTTGATCTGACATTTTGAAAGTCTCACCTTTAAGAATTACTTTTCAAAGCAGAATGACAGCCTGTATTTTCAAACAGGGACTGTTTTATCCATGTAGGAAATGCTGTTTACCTTCATAAATGTTCACACCATAATACAGAGCAGAACAGTAAAAATTTATATCATCCAATTTAAGTCAGTCACTAAGATTCTTTTCCTGCATTACTAAGTAAACACCATGGAATTATTATATTGTTATCATAATGCAAACAATAGTATGAAATAAATAGTTGCTATCATCCATGCTGAAATCCAAGGGAATAATTTAGGTCTGATCCCTCTGCCTCACCCTGCCCCAATAAACACTCAAATACCCAATTTCAAGATGTTTCCTTGGAAAATGTACAAATACAGCACTACATGTACATTAATCCTTCTAGAGAACTTTTTAAACATGTTTAAAAAATAGGATGGAAATGCTACAGATAAATAACAGATGCACCTAAGCAAATGATCTACAGGAAAATATTAGGAGCACAAAGCACTTCACACACCACCAAAACTTCCTGAAATCCGTGAATGAAAGTATTCATTGGTAATGGCTATCCTCTAGCAGTTAAATTCCACTTTTAGCTATAAGGCTGTGTTTACATTTCAGAACTTTTTAACTCTAGCTGAGCTAAGTTTTTTACCTGGCTGGCTCTGATGACAGGATGAGAAGAGCTATGGAAGCAGAGAACTGAGTTTGGTCTACCTTGGCAAATTTATTCTCTGCTTTCATACTAGTTATCTTTCATTGAACTATTCACTGGTTTGTTAACATGTGCCTCTGAGCAGTTGACAGTCCAGTAGTCTTTAACTTGGTTACACTTGACCTTCCTCCTACAGCCACACATTTTGTATCTGAAAAGCATCATCCTTCCTAAAGCACTCTTGTCTCAGAATGGCCAGTCTTTACCTGAGAGAGGTTCCATTGAGCTTGTTGGTTTTGTTGCAATCCATACTTATTTTGTGGTGGTGTGACCATCTGTCCCACCATTCCACCTTGAGGTCCAACGACAGTTTGAGGAAGTCCCATCACACCAGTTGGTGCAGTACCAGTAAACCCATTGGGCATTCCCACTCCTACCATCACGCCTGTGCTTTGTCCCATGACTGGCACTGATTGTCCCATCATGTTTCCCATCATTCCAGTTGCTGCTGGCACAGGAACTCCCATGGCTGGAAAGCCTTGAAAGTGAGTTGATGGTTGTGTGGTAAATGGCAGAGAAGACGAACCCATGAACATACCTGTACCAGAGAAGGGAAGATTTCAGCAGAAGTGTCTTGTGATTTTCCTCCCCCATCCAATAAGTCAGAAGTGCACCAAAATAATTTTAAGGATAACTTTGTCCATCTGTATGTCAGTGCTGCCAACTTAGCTTCTGGTAAAAGCCAAAAATTGCTTTAAAACTCTCAAAGGAAAGGGACTCACCACAAGATTAACTGCCAAGAAGCGTTTGGCATTCCTGTGGTGAACCAGAATCTTTCAATTGCTGTGCTGGAGGTCTTTGTGTTCACACAAACACAGCTAACCAAAGCTCTGACAGTTCTGTAGGGATCTTGACAGCCTGCTGGCTGCACACTGGAGTCTCAGAACCTCACTGATGAATTACGTGGCAGAAGCAGACTTCACAAATCTTTCAGTAAATTGTACACTTGATAATTTGAACAGCTATAAATAAATTAAAATCACATATATGTTTTTCTTCAGCATCCATATTACATTTCAGTAATTTTTCTCAGTTTTATAAAAGCTAAGAATAAAAACCTTCACTTGAATATAGTTAGCAGGTATCCAACCTTAGCTTTATATTTGCAGAAGATAATTTTTCTAGATAAAGATTAAAAATAGGACAGCACAGAAACCTCCACAACATTATTTACCCGGAGCATTTTGCTGCTGCATTGTTCCTGTGCCATACAGTGATAAAATGGAGTCTTTGGAGAGTTGTTTCTTCGCTGACTCTTCGGATTTTGTTGTTTGCTCAGTAAATAGATCAAGATCCCCAGCTGCTCCAGACAAGGTGGCAGCTGCTGGTTTAGTGGAAGTGCTCTGGGAAATAAAAGACAAGACAGACTACTGAAAGAAACCAGCAAAAGATGATGTTAAATATTTACTGTGCAGCCTTGCCCCTCAACTTAATAAAACCTCATTAATTTACATAAACTAAATTTAAGTGAATGAGAATTTAGAAGTATGTGGTATGACTAAACACAGAAAGAAGCGGTACAGGCATTATGGAAAGATCATCAGACCAGATGGAGGTTACAAAACAAAGAAAACTAAATCCTCAACCAGCCTCAGGGCGTACACATACAGATTATTCATTCCTGTTGCTTCTACATTTTTCATCAGTGAGAAGCATAAATCAAGACCTGGAGTTAGATTATGAAAAATAATTAGGAAATCAATAAGGAGATTAAAATTCACATCTCATTAATCCTCTCATAGGCAGAATAGATTAGAGAGGAGCTAAAAACAAAAGATTAAGTGCTTTGAAATGTATCTTTGGAGAAAAGGCAAAATTTTGGTTATCTACTTCAAGTAATAAAATTTCTAAAATACACTGATTATAATTGACTTAGAGTTCTTTAAGCACGTTTCACTTACTGAGAAAGCATAATTATCTAAAACTTACTGCAATCTAACAACTGAAAAACTAAAATATAGGCAGGCTGCCAGGCTTTGTACTGCTCTTGCAATAGAATGTTTTGTAAACAAATTACATCCAGGAGTCTCTCAGTGCTGTTACATTGCTAGCTCATACCCATACAGTTTCATATGGGGGCTTTCTCGGGGAACCAGGCAACACACAAGTTCTTGTTATATTCCTTAAAGTACACAACTCATCCTGTTACCAGTGGGAACTTTTAATGTGAATCAACTGCATGCACAGTGAAAAAGAGCCAGGACTGCAAATCATACTTAAAACTATGGCCTTATTTTAGTCCAGCCAAATGATCTCCAACTGCTTAGCATACACCTACTGCACCCACAGCTTGTGTGAGTTTCAACTCTTTTCCACACTAAAGGAAAATCTTCCTTGGAATACCACTGTCAATGAACTCAACAGGTCTGTTTATTGAGATCCCATACCCAAGTTTATCAGCCAGACAAGAGGACACCACAAAATACACAGATATGGAACACTCCTATCATCTCCTTAAAGCAACTATCTCCCATCTGCTGCTTTTGCTGGTGTGCTGCTGACTTAAGCCCTGAAAAGTCCACTATGGTCACACTGGATTTGTTACAAACACCACAATACAAATTCTCAATATGCAGCTTCAAAAAACACATGAAGTGTGTGACTTCTGAAGTGCTAAAACCTCTAGCAAAAGGCAGTGCCATGGTTTAGGGGACAAAAAAAAAAAAAAAGAAACCACAGAAAAATTCTGTTACCAGCTAAATTTACCAGAAACCAGCAAGAGAAAGGAGTGCAAATTCACATAGCTGATGGTGAAAAATTTCCAAAACTGCTGTAGAAAGGGAAGAGAAAAAAACAAAAAATGGGATCTTTCTGAAAAGTGAAAATCCTGCATTTATACCACAGACAATTTGGGCCAAAGTCAATAGGACTTAGTGGGCAACCAAGAGTGGGTTGACAGCACTACAGAGGGAGAGCAAACAGAAGACCTGTGAAACCTCTCTGGCCTGTGTACAATTAAATTATCAATTTCTTTCTGTACATACTAAAAAAGTTTCTCCCTCTTCCTTCTCACAATTATTTCTTATTGTAAAGCAAATCAGTTTTTATTTAAGTGGGTAGTAGGAAGTCCTCTCTATTTGAAATAACTCTTTATCAGTGTGACATAACCAGTCTTTAAAAACACCAGCAGCAGATTTAACAGTCCATTCAGGTAAAAGCCCATCCTGAGCAGCAGTACCTGTTCTCCTCTACACACACCCAGGCAGGCCCATGACTGACAGGGATCTCCCGTGGTGCCTGCCTAGGACAGCCCCTGTGTGACAGCTGTGCACGGCTGCAGGAGGAGGAGGACACAGGAGCAGTGCAAGTGGTGAACAAAGGGGCTTCCCCTCTGCTGCCTGCAGGCAGCAAGGAAGGGGTTTGCTTTTCTCTAGAAGGCAGAGCTGGAGACCTGGAGGTCTGATCATGTTATGTTTACAACCTAAGATTAAATGTTCATTTAATGTGTCTTCATTCAGTTCAGTTTTGGAAGATCCTCAAAGGAGCCAAAGCACCGGACGAGCACTCCCTGAAGTGTTCATCAGCTGAATAAATGGAAGGTAATGCAAAATACATGGCAAGAAAACAGCAGGTGGCATCCAAGTTAAAAAACAATCAACATTGACATGATTTTTGTATCTCTAACATTGTCATGCTACCCAAGACCTCTGTAAAAACACACCTGGCATGCATATAATCATCTTCCTGCATACAGTACTCTCAGACAGTCATTATGCTGAACCTAAATGCTCATCAGGTGCTTAAGGATCATACTGACAGCAGTTTCATGATATTAGTGCAACAGATTTTTTGCTTCGAATTGAAAGAGATGTAGCAACAGAGGAAACGGAAGAGTGGACAGTGGGACACATGGAGTTGAGAGAAGGATTGCTGGAGAGAAAAAAGCACATGTGCACTTTTCTGCTACCTGAATGTCTCTGGCTCTGGCTGGTATCTAGGAAAGCAGGGATGGCCTGCAGAAAAGCCAGGCTTCTACTGTTTTCCATTTGTATGGTTATTTATAACACAACACTTTCAATTTCTCCCTCCTGACTGGAAGAGCTACCTGCACAGCTACCTGCTGAAAATACAGCCTAGCACATAATTTTTCTTATGTAAGCCAGGAATTAAGTATTTTAAAGTCTTAAATTCTTATTAAGGTCTTAAATTCTGCATAAAATACTTACTCTTTTTATCTTTGCATTGTAAATGGACTTGATGTTTATTTCAATTCTTCCTGGTTTTGATTTTGCAAATTTCGTTTTTAGACATCTACCCAGTTCCATTAAAAATAATCACCTGTTATTTCCTGGTAATAACTGATGAGGAAATGAGCACTCAATTATACTCAGTTCACAAAGAAAAACACTAAGAAATATCATTTGTTCTCTTGCTTTTAGGAATTATCAGCAACATCTAAGGAAGTCAAATTAAGATTTCTATCACTTTTTGAGATCATATCCAAGAACATAATTAACCTTACAATAAATTAAAAATTCAACTTTATTTTTTGATGCATCTCCAGTACTCACAACAAGCAATACAGTTTCCTTTGCAATCATCCTTGTCTAGGCTTGAAAATATTTATCTTCCCTGCAGTCCCATTTCTAACTCCTTCTTCAGATTTCCCTTCTCTAAAACTCAAAATAAATTTCTGTTTCTCTATACTCTGTTCAGCTGACTCCTTCTGATTCTGGAGTATGATGCCAGCTCTTCCACTGTGCTCCACCTAAGGCATTTAAACCTTTAATATAGTAGTAAATTACTATTTAATAGTGAATATAAAGAGAGTATAATCATGGATTCATAAATGGTTCGGGTTGGAAGGGACCTTAAAAATTATCAAGTTCCAACCCCTTGACATGGGCAGATCACCTTTCACCAGATCAGGTTGCTCAGAGTCCTGTCCAATCCGGCCTTGAACACTGCCAAGGATGTGGGCATCCACAACTTCTCTGGGCAACCTGTTTCAGAGTCTCACCACCCAAACAGTGAAGAACTTACTCTTAATATTTAATCTAAACCTACCCTTGTTCAGTTGGAAGCCATTTTCCCTTGTCTTGTCACTAGACTCCCTGAAAAAAAGTTCTTCCCCATCTTTCCTGTAGTCCACCTTCAAATACTGAAAGGTATTTCAGTAAGATAAGGTGTCTCCAGAGCCTTCTCTCTTCTCCAGGTTAAACAACCCCAACTGTCTCGGCCTCACTTCACAGGCTCAGTGCTCCATCCCTCTGAGCATCTTTGTGGCCCCCTCTGGACCTGCTCCAACAGGTCCATGTCCTTCCAATGTTGGGTGCCCCAGAGCTGGATGCAGCACTGCAGGTGGGGGTCTCATGAGAGTGGAGCAGAGTTGGGGAATCATCTCCCTTGACCTGCTGGTCACACTTCTCCTGATGCAGCCCAGGATACTGTTGGGTTTCCAGGCTGAAAGTGCACATTGCCAGCTCATATTCAGACCTGTATCCACCAGCACCCTCAAGTCCTTCTGTGCAGGACTGCTCTTAACCCATTTATTGCCCAGCCTGTAGTCACTGGAGCAACGGAATTGTTCTAACTCCACATGAAGGAATGAAACTTTTGCTTTCGCATACCTGAAAATACAGACAAGGTAAAATAAACATGAACAGAAGCCAGAAACATTTCAACTGATCACACTGGAATAGGACTAAATAGCTCTCCAGTAAGACACTGCTTAAATAATACTCATGATAAAGCAAACTTCTGAAACAACACATTTTTACATAAAATCTGAGGACTTTGACACATTAACATCACCAGAACTGATTAATAAGTTGAAACTTGTCTGCCAATCCATGGCAACCATACTAAGTATACACACCTGACCTCAGGGGAAAACGAGTATTTATGAACATCTTTTTATCTAAAATACGCCACCAAAGTTTTTCAGAAATGCATCATTGAAAAACATACACCATTTCTACGAAAATACACTTTTGTAGCCACTGAAGTGAATCTCAGCTCCCAATACAGTATAATTCAAATCAGATCCACACAGACACATACATACACACAAAATCCAAAAAGTTTAAGTTGACTGGATTTTAGTATCCTCCTTGGAGAAAGACTAATATTAAATATTTCACTGTATTAATACTTCCAAACTCAACACCTCACAGTTCTCCCCTTCTCTTCCTCCCTACAAATTTCATTAAAGAACGAAGATCACACTTTTGCTGGAAGACATATCATACAAAATTTGAAATTAACATCTGGCTAAAACAACTTAGGAAATTGTTTTACCTATAGGTAAAAATGATAGACCTTTGCTCAGCTTCTATGCAATGTTCGGCAACAAACCCTATTCTAGTACCTATAATTTAGCTATGTCCACTTCACTTGAAAAAACATCATTAAACATATGAAATGTTCTTCTTTCCTTTCTGTGCCCATGAATAACGCATAATTTATAGCACATGCCTTTTATCTAGTTCTACTGTGGGTGCTGCTTAAAGTAACTCTTCTTAAATCCCCCTGAGTCTGCTAATAGGCAAAATTCTATTAAAAAAAAAAATTACTCTGCCACATATTGTTCTTTACCAGTCCCTTACAAATTCAACAGTTTATATTAGCATCCAGCTATACAGAACAGTGGGAAGAAACATTTCAAATGCTTTTGAAAACTGTGAAAAGAAGCCTATCTGAAAACAGAGTCTAAGTGCTCATGATCATCAATGCTCAAGTCACATTTGAAAAAGGAGAAACAAATGCTTTTGTCTTCACTTGAAAAACATGTCTTGGCTATGACAATGGACATAAATCCTAAGTTTTGCAGACATCATGATGTTTCAGTCTCATAATAAAACATTCAAACAGACATTTCTGTGCTCCACAGTGCCATAAAACAGAGTGCATTTAGCATTAAATGCTGCCTTTCAGGTTAAAATGGAAAAGAAAAGCAATCTTGTGAAAACTCAAGGGTCATACACATCAGTTTGAGGAACACCAATAAATTCCCTTTTTCAGAAGAAAAGCTCTCAAATCCCACTGCGGCACCTCAGACACACCTACAAGGCAGAACATAATAGTAAATATCTCAGGGAGAAAGTACGCCACGCTATTTCACATTTGATCCCCTTCTTCTACTTAACTTCCTAAAAGTTCAATATATTCTGTTAATAGATATTCAAACAAGTTCAAGTTAAGGTTTGGCCATGGACTTCCACTTTAAATTTTCCAATTTCAAGCACAGGAACTGAATTTTAGGGTTACTCAACTGCTGATCTGAGTTCTTGCCCACTTCACTATTTACAGCCTTGTACAAAATAATTTCACATTATAATCACACCTCTTATTTACTTCAAGAAATTTAAACAGACCAAGTCCTTAAACCCTCTCATAATAAGGCACTCTGTATTCTCCTAACTCTTCTCTGAATCCCATACAACTTTTATCCATGTTGCAAGATGAAAGATCTTACAAAATACTCATAGCACTGCCAAATGAGAGGCAGCTCCTGCCCAGCCTCAGTTCCCAGGCTAGACACCACCACCCTGAAACAGAATGCGTGCAAGGTGTTGGTAATCCTGAAGAAAAACAGAGTAGTATTCTCTTAGTCCCACTTTAGCAAGTAACCCAAGTAATCACCACCAGAAAACAGTCTTCTGCTACCTACTCGTGTTCCTGTCTCTTATCTGTAGAGATTATCTGATTACATTTTCTTTGAGATTACTGATTAAAAATGGAAGATAATCAAGAATTAAATCTTGCAATACACCATAAGAATTGTGTGCTTGATAAAAAAAAATGCTTGCTGAGAGTTCTGTTTGTTCCTCCTGATTACAGCACTCAGAAGAAAGAAAAATGTCACTACAAATCAGGACAAGTTTGTTTACAGCAAGTGAATACATTCATGCTTTCTAGTATATAAGGTGATACTCACCAGAAATTGAGAATAGTATTGTCCTTTCTACCACATTTTAATCAATTTAGTAAGTACCATACATAGTCTAGGAATTACATGAAGATGAACAACATGTCAAAATATTCCTCTCATAAAAGGTCCAGTGACCAAATCTTTATTATAGAAATGCATTTAAAATGTTATATATACATATAATTCAGTATGCTTTAGCAGCTACTCCATTATTTAACCCATCATTAGTCATCATCACCTAGGGTATCACCCTTCACTTTGCTTTTTTTCACTCGTAAATACCGAGCCATCTTTTGGATTTCCTGCGTTCTACAGCTAAGTAATTCTTTGACCAGCAGGTCACATCACATGTCCATGGAATAGAAATAAAAGAAGACTTCTCTTCCTTCTCAGGCTGCTCTTTTCTCCTGGGCACACAGTAACTACATACAGAAGTTATCATTTACAGCTTCAGAATGACTGGAAAGGGGGAAAATCAGAATTCAGTGCTGCCCATTATGTACAATACTACCACTGGCCCATTTATTTTGAGGCCAAGTGAAAAGTCACAATTCTAGATTTGAATTTACTCAATCTACACCCAAATGTAATAAATTAAAAACTCAGGAAAGCTAGAAAGGGGTTACTGCTTTTCACATCTAGCTCTACAGGGGTCAATTTTGACATAAGACATAATAGCAGACAACAAGCACTCAAATACTGCTGTTCCTGGTACTTTGACCAGAGACTTCTACAAGAGATAAGAAAATCTACACCAACAATTTCCTTTGTAATTTTAGCTAACACATCCAAAGCTAAATGCAAATATACATGTTATTTCCCTCACTGTTTATGGGTAGCTTAATACATGGTAGGAAGTTTGCTCTATCGGTAGCATTATGTTTAAAAAGAAATGTGGTTTCTGAAACCCTGTCCAGCATGTTGCACAAAGTCAGCCCTCAGCAGCAAGCAGGGAAAGGGAGAGCAAAGGATAACAAATAAAATCTGTTGAATAGCAGGTATATGCTTTGAGGCACTCAGAACTCACTTTAATCATTATCCCTTCCACTGTACATACTATGAAAACTAAAGGATGAAGAGAAACAAGTACAGATCACATGTCCCAAAATTATAAATTCAAGAATACACACAATTCTTTTTGGTTCAGCAGAGTGGGACAGAAAGGCCTACACAAAAGTAAGTTTCTAAATGACCTTAACAAGATGCCCCAGGTGAGGAAGTTAGCCCACCACTACGCCAAAACATCCCTCTCAGAAGTCAGTCTGGGTTAAGGAAGCCTGCACGTGTCCATCAGCAACACCTTGCTCTTTGAGTTGGACAGTTACTTTAGGAGAGCTGCAGCTTCAAGCAGTTTCTTTGTGTGCCCCAAAGCTGCCTTTTCAGGCTACAACAGGCATGGTGTTGGGTTTGCTTCCAAACTATCATGGCTATAAGGAGCAGGCCAGGTGCAGGAGTTATGCTACTCTCCCTTGAGGAAATACAAGTTCCAAGATGAGACAGAAGACAGATCAGCCCAGGTAGCAATATTAATTTTTCTTGATATCCATTCTTGATTTTGAGTATGAAATCTTAGACTCCGAATTTTTAGCAGGTCTAAGAGAGAAGCATCTGCTGCAGCCTTTCCTAAATACCAGCATCACAAAGCAATAAAAGGTCTTAAAAAGGATGACTTGATGCCCAATAAACGCAGAACATAAAGTCATATTCAGCAATACCTATTAAAAAAAGAACAAGACAAAAGAATATAAATGAAAAGAAAACATTACTACCATCACCAGGGTAACACAGAATCCAATTTAGCTGGATAACCAGAAGGAAAGACCACACCATCTACTTCTATATCCAAGCAGTGCAGAAGCTTAAAGAGGTGAGAAAAATATTGGTGCTACAGTTTAAGTATCTCCAGTCATAGGGTGCTTAAGATGTGTTGAGAAGTGTGCATTCCTTCTGTGCTAATGAACAATTCCCTGAAGGAAAATACACATGTGCATGCACATATTTATACATAGATATAATTAAATACAGTTATTAAATTTTACCTGAGCAGGAGGTACTGCAGCTGCTGGTAAAGGATTAGAGATCATTGGGCCAAAGATATCCAGGTCATCATTCAGTGCTGTGACAGCAGCAGTGCCTCCATTTGTAACAGATGCTTCAGTTGGACCATCTGAAAAAGCAACAGAATCACTTTTAAAGTGAAAATTATTAATATCTTAACACCATGAGAATAATTAAAGCTGTCTGTTCCCTCCTACCCTGCCTCCATCAAAGATGTGCTCAATTTCTGAGATATTTTTCAGACTGCGATATTGTCCAGATTTTGTAAAGACTTCTTTCCCAAAGAAGATGGCACATTAAGGTCCTTCAGAAAAAAAACCAACCATGTACAAAAAACCTACTTAAAACTTCCCTAAGGGCAACCACACCAACAACAGTACATATTACTCATTTTTCAGGAGTACATTTTTCTGCACATCAACATTTTTAGTAAGACTTTAAATAGATGTCTTACTGGGAAGGTCCAAATTTGGTAGCCATGTATCAGACAAAATACACTCATCTGTGCTCTGGAATTAAAATTTGCATTTTAGAATCCATGAAGTTATTCCTGATAGACTAATTTACTCAAGAGTACATAAATAAACTTCGCATTAGGGAAAAAGTCCATTCTTCCCCTTTTTCAAAAGTACTTTGCACAGACTTTATTCTATACCTCCATATGAACACACCTGCCAGGCACATTGAGCTAATTAACCATAAGAACCTACAGCTCTCACTCTGAGCCTTTGTGTCTGTAAGTCACTTTAACACATAAACACATTTACTGATGTAGGTGAAAGTGGATGCATGCACAACAAAAAAAGAAGAATTATGCTTTAAAGAGAATTTGCAATAAAGTATGTTGAAAGATACAGGGACAAAAATATCACAAAAGTGTTTTTAAGGAACAGACCAACCATTTCTCTTTTGATTTCAAGCTGCTCAAGAAAAAGTGGCAAGAATTGGCTAATAAATTTATACCTAAGCATATCACAAGTGGATTGCCATCATAACATAAGACACAAATACAAAGATGACTCTAGATTCTGCTGAACTTTATAATGACTGAATAGTCCTAACAGCAAGTTTAAGGAAGCTTTTATAGGCAATAGAAGAAGTTAAGTCTAAAATTAACCAACCTCAGTGCAGAAGTCAGACTTCTCTGGTAGAACAAACTAGCCGAATTAAGTCAAAACTTTCTTTACAAAAGAAACACTGCCATGACTGGCACAGCTGTTTATACATCACAGACGGGTCAGTATTCCAAAAACCCTACATTACAGTACACTGAAAACAGTTCACTGCTACTAACATCATAAGACTGCATTCTGAAACAATCCACTCAGAAGACCATTACCCAGAAATGCTGTGCTGGTTTTGGCTGGGATAGAGTTAATGCTCCTCTCAGTGGCCAGTATGGGGCTGTGTTTTGGAGTTGTGCTGGAAATAGAGTTGATAACACAGGAATGTTTTCATTATTGCCAAGCAGCACTTGCACAGTGTCGAGGCCTTTTCTGCTCCCTACCCCACCCCACCAGTGAGGGGCTGGGGGTGCACAAGGAGTTGTCAGGGGACACAGACAGGACAGGTGACCCCAACTACCAAAGGGATATTCCATACCCTACACATGATGCCTTGCTCAGTATATAAAGCAGTGGGAAGAAGGAGGAGGAGGACCTTTGGAGTGATGGCATTTGTCTTCCCAAGCCACTGTTACACATGACGGAGCCCCAGTTTCCTGGGGATGTCTGAACATCTGCCTGCCCATGGGAAGTGGGGGATGAATTCCTAGTTTTGCTTCGCTTACATGCACAGCTTTTGCTATGCCTGTTAAACTATTTTTGTCTCAACCAACAAGTTTTTTCACTTTTACCCTCCTGATTCTCTTCCCCATCCCATGGGGGGAGTGAGTAAGTGGCTGTGTGGGCCCTAGTTGCCAGCTGGGGTCCAACCATGACAGATGCCTTCTCATTTGTGTCTGCCTTCCATGAAGGCAAAGTGGCCACATGAATACTACTAGATCTTCTTGCTGAGTAAAAAGTGGGTGGCTTGAGGAATGTGAAGTAGCCACATCAGTCAGTTTTATTTCTCTTCTGTGATTTGACTTTGCTGGGGGACTGCAGTTGCAATGATTCTGAAAAGCAAAGTTACAAACTCAGCTATGACTATGACAGAGCTACTTACATATTAATGCAAAGTTCTCCTTCTTCCCTTATTTCTGATGAATGGAAGCCAGTGGACAGCAAAATGACCATATGTATAATCTGCTGCACCATTTGATACACATTAGTGCTTTGAGATGTGTGTAAATAAATGTACTGGCCATTTAAGCATAAGCTTCTTTTGAGGTCATTCTGCAGACTGGCAGTTCCAAAAACATCTCCCCAAAGGTTCACTGTTTCAGATAAATTTAGGAATGAACTGTGCATAATTTTCAAGCAAAAGGACTGTCTGGAATTAATAATTTAATGTTCTCATTTTCTCAGTCAGGCACATGTATTAAAAAAAAATCTCTCTTGTCATATTTCAAAGTAGTTTAGGTTCCCTGAATGTAAAGGCATTTAACACAGAAGACTGAAAATTTAAATGCAATCACTTACTGAAACAAGCATTTCACATATTTAGAACATTTATGACAGAACTCTTTTGCAAAAATGTAGAATTTTTCAAGTATTTAATATACTGCTTATAGACTAATATTATGAAAAACCAGATTTTTTCTAGATTTGTTCTGTAAGAATGTTATTTAGTAATGCACATGCCTTTATCTCTTACTGAATAAATACCTCTTTGTTTCCACTGGTGCAGAAACCAGACATTTTGAATTACTGTTTACAACACTTTTTTAAGCCTGTATGAATAGTATTAAGAGATGATCCTGTTTTACTGATTTCTCAAAATGTAATAGTTGGAATATTTATATCCATTAAAGAGACTCCAAAAACCTTCCCCCTTCCCTACTGAAAGAACTAAGTTTCAGAATATAGAAAAAATCTAACAGTGTTTTCACTCCAGTTTATTACTTGTAGCAGCACTAGTGCTTCCATTTAAATATATTTGCATGCAGGCATGTACAGTCTTGTTTTTCAACACAATAATTCAGAGTTCTTATACAGAGATTATGGATAGTCTCAACTTCAACACATCAGGTCATGGATTAGGATGTATTTCCTCCTTTCCCTTCTCATTTTAATATATTTCTGTAATATAAGAAAGATACTTCAGCAGAGCTCTCAGTTTTAATTTATTCTAAGTATATCACTATTCATTCAACCTGTGCCACTTACCATTAAAACCCGATTGGAAGAGGTGGTGTGTATATGACAGAAGGAAATACAGCTGTGGCCTTTCCAGGGAACAGGTGAATGTCAGATTACATTACATGGGCCTGAGTATTTTGAGAAATTTACAGCTTCAACCATCACAGGATTACTTTTGAAGCAATTAGCTTGTGAGAAACAGTAGTTCCATCACTTTTCTGGAGAACGCATTCATAGGTAGGAATGCAATGTTAGATGTAGCAAAAACCACTGCAATGAGAGCAAATACAAGGCAGAGTTTCCATGCTCAGTCAGAGAAGGGAATGTGAAGTCAACAGATGCTGTTCTTCACCCCTGCGCCTACGTGTGGTTCCAAAACTTCTTACAGTTTATGACAATATTACACATAATAGCTGACTGCTGTCTGCCACACTGTAACAGCAGATGATGCTTCTGATTTTAGATTAAGAAGTCTTGTTTCAGTTTGATAGCAGAAACAAAAACTATTTACCAGGATGTATTCAATTATATAGTAAAGGGTTCCGGTGAAGTTTACCTTTACAGTTCTTTTTCTGTATAGATTTTATTAATCCCTGACATGACAATTTCCAATTCAGGGCTGCCTTCTGTTATTCATATACATCACAGCTTTCATATACATCATCAATTCTTGGTATATTTATCTGCACCAATAGTGAAAAAGACCAGCAGAAGGCCTTCAAAGGGACAGCAGGAGAGGAAACAGCGAAAAAGCTGATCTGGTCTTAAACTCTGCATTTCTGAAACTCATTTTTTATGGACCAAACTGTTTACAAGAACTTTGATACTAAGCAGCCATGTATTTTTATACATGCAATCATTTATGACAGCCATACCAAGCCTTTCAATAGAAAGAATATGCATATGATTATTTTTTACACCAAATTAATAGAAAGGCAGAACTGAGAGAAAAAGGTCAACAGTTCCAATAAAAATCTGGGGCAAAGATTCAAACAAAGCCTGTCTGCTCAAAATTACTGCAGCATTATTTAATGCATCAGTAAAATTTTGTTTACTGCTAAAACTTTTGCAGAAGGGAAAAAGCATTCACACACACACACACACATAGATATATATATTCTATAATACTTCTGAAAATAAAATGTGGAAAGCCAGAAAGCTAGTAATGCCTCAAGTGGTTGTAAATGTTTTCCTTTTGCGTAGATATATTGCTTACCTAAGCATAATCTGAACATTGCAGCAATACTATAAATGTTAACATATTTACAAGCTCAACAAGTGGGGTCATGCAAACCTCATGAGGTTCAACCAGGCCAAGTGCAAGGTCCTGCACCAGGTCAGGGCAATCCATGCTATAAATACAGGCTGGAGGACAATGGATTGAGAACAGCCTTGCAGAGCAGGACCTATGAATCCAGGAGGATGAAAATCTGGACATCAGCAGGCAATGTGCTCTTCCAGCCCAGAAACTCAACTGTATTCTGGGCTGCATCCAAAGCAGCGTGGCCAGCAGGTCGAGGGAAGGGATTCTACTTCTCTACTCCACTCTGGTGGGACCCCACCTGGAGTGCTGCATCCAGCTAAGGAGCCCCCAGCACAGGAAAGACACGGACCTGTTGCAGCAGGTCCAGAGAAAGGCCATGAAGGTGATCAGAGGGATTTCTCCTATAATGAAAGTCTGAGATACTTGGGGCTGTTCAGCCTGGAGAAGAGAGGGCTCCAGGGAGACCTTATTGAGGCCTTCCTAGAGACCTGCAGGAAAGATCAGGACAGACTTTTTATAAGGGTCTATAGTGATATAACAAGGGGTAACGATTCTAAACTAAAACAGGATAGATTCAGACTAGATAAAAGAAAGAAATTTTTCATGATGAGGGTTGTGAAAGGTTGCCCTGAGAGGTGGTAGCTGCCCCTTCCCTGCAAACATTCAAGGCCAGGTTGGATGGGGCTCTAAGTAACCTGATCTAGTTGAAGATGTCCCTACTTACGCCAGGGGTGTTGGACTAGATGACCTTTAAAGGTCCCTTCCAACTCAAACTATTCTATGATTCTAGGAGTCTATGATCTGTATTTGCATATATGATATTTAGGGACTTATGAATGTATCTTTACTATCTCCTAAAGGCAATTTTCCAACTTAGGACCAACCCTGCTGCTTTGGTACTTACCCAACAGTCCTGACAAAAGTATATTTCTCAGTTAGGCAACATTCAGCCACATTTCATATCGTGATTAACCTCTCAAAACTACTGAGAACTCTTTCAGAGAATATTTCCCATGCAGAAGCAGATAAGTAGCTTTTAGAATATCATATTTTACCTCCAACCATGCCAGATGAATGCCCCACAAATCAAATAGAGTAAATAACAGCGTAATAAATCTGTTTTCTTCTAGTTATTCATTGTAACTACAGTGGCTAATCCAGAATATGCAATTGTTTATTTTATGAAGGGCACATCTAAACATGGCAAATGATGCAGAATATGTAAAATGCACTCTTCTTTCTTGTAATTCTGTAAGGTAATATAATTTAAAAATACTATTTTTTCCTTTCTTTCCTTTATATGTTGAAGTAATTTCTAAGCGGCATACCTTGGCAAGCACAGTGATCACAAACTGCCTGTGTAACATTAAAACATTGCATGGGCATTTGTACATAGCTATCACACTATTTCTTTACAAAATATTATGAAATCTTTAATGTTAATCTGGCATTAAGTGGAAACATCTACCTTGTAAGAAAAAAAAAAACCAACAAAAAAGAGCAGAGAGCGCAAGGTTAACACCAGAGATGAAAATACAGCACCACCAATCACTTAAGTGCTGAAGAACTGTGGTTTACACACTGCGACTTTCAAACTGAAGACTGTTTCCTATAATTACCCTATTAAAAATTCATTTTATAAAATCCTGTATTATTGATTTTAGTGTCAATTTTAGGTCTCCACATTTTCAACAGGGCATCCTTCCAGCATGGGTAAGATCCAAATAATTGTAGAGATGACTAAAAAAGCAGCTTCATGCTTGGCCTACAGAAACAGGCTGTTATTTCCCACTGTTTGGGAAGAAAGGGAAAGAATTTGGCGTTGCACAGCAAGAATACTAACACTACTGCTTGTAGAGAGCACAACAATATTTAGCTTGTACGTGTCCATTTCCCCACCTTTCTGTATGTGCAGTTCTGAATTAAAATCTATTCTGAATCAAAAAGCCAAAAGCCATGAATGTTGTTGCATCATCAAAAAGCGTGTACCTAAACAGCATCTCAGTAACAACCCCTTGATCAGGAAATCAAGGGAACCACACAAATCTATTTAAAAGGGCTCAGAACAAACACAAATGTGATAGTACGGTCACTGAGCATATTATGCCTCTTCTCCTATTACAAGATTTAAAGATACAATTTGCCAAGGTATATTTTCTTGAAAATTCTGCAATTTGTAAAGAAAAATGAAAGAGAGTTTCCTTTCAGAAAACTGCCCAGGTACAATTTTCATAGAATAACTGCCATCTAAGGAAGTTTACCTTCTGACGAGGTCACTACTGCAAAACCAACTGAGACAAAAAGAACAGTGACCCAGAGACTAAAACCATATCCAAAGCTAGCAGGGAGGGTTACTCAAGAAAATACTTTGCGAAGAAGCTGGGCTGTTCTGAAAGCCAAAATTATTCTAGCATGAATTCTGATCCATTAAAATTACTTAACTGCTATCACAAGTGATTTTGAGCTGCCCTACTAAAAGCTAGTACTACTCTTCGCTTGCAGAAATGAAGTCCTAAGAGAATGAATCCTCATTAGAAAAATGTCTGCTCAATAAGAAGAACGAGCTAAGCAATCACATCCATTTTAATATTGATATGGCATATCAAACATTTTAATCAGCAGTGCATCGCCACAGCAAAAAACGGTGAGTGAAATTCTGGGATGTATCCACACGGGTGTTACTTGCTGAGGCAAAGATGTGATCATCCCACTGGACTCAGCACTTCCCAGGCTTCACCTGGAGCCTGTGTCCAGTTCTGGCTCCTGCAATTCAAGCCAGACACAGACTGGAGAGAGTCCAAAGGAGAGGCATGATGATGCCCAAAGGACTGCAGGACCTGCTCTGTGAGGAAAGAGTGAAGGAGGTCAATCTTTTCTCCCTGGAGAAGAGAAGACTCAGGAAGGCTCAGGAAGACTCTCATCCCAGTATGCCAGTACTTAAAGGGCAGCTGTGAAGAGGACACAGCCTCTCTCTTCACAACACACAGAGCACACAGGGAAGACAGAGGGCTACAGGTACAAGTTTGTCAATGTAAGAAAGAATTTTTTTACCGTGAGATCAATTACTGGAACAACTCCACAAATGTGGCAAAGTTCCCATCACTGGAGGTTTGCAGGCTGTGCCCAGATAGGATGCTAAATAATCTCTACTCTCCCCTTCCCATGGACTTCTTGGACCAGAAGTACATTTGAGGTCCCTTCCAACCTGGACTACTCTATGGTTCTATGATGCATTGGGTTGATGTGACCTCTCTTTTAATACTATCTGAAGTCTTCTATTGCAGGTGCTAATTAAAAGACAACTCTTCAAATGAAATATGTAGGTCTGCTCTCATTAACACATATCTCATTTGCACCTCAGTGGATTGTAAGTGCTACTGGCTTATTATACTGCTTTTCAATTTGTTATTTAAAAGATCTTTAAGCATTCCCTCCTCTAAAATTATGGGGTTTTAACATACGTATTATAAACTTTGCTCTTTTTATATCTCACTGAAGAAGCAGAGCTGTTGAACAGCAATTATAATACTATTTTCATTGCACATTACATCTCAAGTTAGCCAATGCAATCTGAGTTCATTATTGTACCGTAAAACAGTGTTACCAAGATACTTTACAAATCGTGACCAAAAGAATACAGAAGCCTAGCAATCTCAAAACCACATATTGATTAAATTTTAGTTTTTAATTAGGTTGTTGGTCTGCTAAAGGAAATAAAGGAGAATCAGCTTTCCATCAAGTCCAAATTACTTTTTTTTTTAATAGGCTCATTCTACATTCATTCTATGGTGTTAATTAAGATTTGCATGGCTATAGTAGCAATTACTTGGAATGAGATATGGACAACATACACATAACCCATACAAAAATGGTACTTTACAGTTAGCTCTACATCAGAGGGAAGAAAACATGCATTTTGGATGAGAGTGTGAATTTTAAAACAGAGAAAACATTTACTGTTTTGTCACATTCATATCTTGGAACCAAAAATTAAAAAAAACAAAAACATTTTTCAACAAAGTGAAGGTTATAGAATTACATTTAAGACTCATTAGCCTCCTCCAATATAATTATGTAGAAAATTAAGAGCAACCACTACATTGATAGAAAGTGAACGCTCTTTAATATCCACTCACAACTTGTAGATGATTTTCCTAACACTGGATTTCAAAAGGAAATAAAAATACTGTAATATTTTATTCTTCCATTTCCATTTTAAGATTCCATCAAATGAAAAAAACACATTTAGAGCAACACTAGATAAACGAAAGACATATTTTATGAGAATGGCCTATACACAACAGTATAGGCAGACAGTGTCAATTAAATTATTTTACTAGAAACTGTTTTATTTACAGGACAAAGCTACAGTTACCTGCCAGTCAGAAAACAAAAAGGTGGATTAGATAAAAATGAATGATGGTTGCAGTCAGTATAGAACACTGAAATGCCCACTATATTAAGTTTTACAAGATATTAGTCAGCTGCAGTCTGACAGTTTACTGTTCTTTTAACTAATACAGGAATTGTATGATAGGTATTTTACAGATACATAATTCAGATGACCTCAGCATTTTCATTAGAAAGTACACTTGTACCATAAACAATGAAATACTACAATCCACAAGGCCTTTGAAGATCACTTTGATAACTTCCCCTTCCCACAGGATCTCATTACTCTCCCTAGTAAAACATAAGTACTGATATACCCACATCCCACTGGCATTTTCCTTTATAGTTTTAAATTCAAGCATGCAGTCTATGGTTTTCAAATTAGTCTTTCAGTAATCACAGAAAAAATAAAAGCAAATCTATTAGAATATAAAATTACATATCTATGTTAGATTTAAAACAAATTATGTATTGCTTACCAAGTCCTAAAAGGTCAATAGTGGGTTCTGATGACTTTTTTGGACTTGCTTTAGTTTCTGATTGCTGATCCTCTTTCTTCTGTGGCTTGTAAAGGAAAAAAAATAAACATAAGTAACAAGTCTGAAAAGATTCAGTGCTTAAAAAATTCTCATTAGAGATGCTGCTTCAGTATCAGAAGTAAAAGTCCTTTTCCATATTTGTTTATCATAATGAATTTGATTTGTAATGAAGTATGTGGCAGTTCTAGTCAAAAGGGACATGGCACATGACTGTAAAAAAATATTGTTGCATTTTCAATGATATGTAGTAAATTTTAAAATAAATCTAAGTTTGAGGATAGTTTAAAATAAACTGAAGCCTTAAATTGAACCACTGCATATCATGCAGTAGGCAAAAAGCTCTCTATAATTTATCAACTTCTTTCAGTAACCAAATTACACAGTTCTGCAGCAATAAGAGAAAAAAACAAAGTTTTTCAAAGCTTAAATGTAAAAATTAGAAGCATACTAATGACATCATTTTGCCTTTCTGCACAGAAAATGTGCAGAACACGCAGAATTTACAAATGCTGAGCACCAATGCACACAACCTGAGTTCATGACCTTTTCCTTTATAAACCTGAACGCTAATAACAGCATTCTTCTCCTTCTGAAAAGGGAACTCCTACTCTTTTCTTGCCTAGAGACTTCAAAATATATGATGGTATTGATGTGAAATTTGATTATGAAAACTAATTCATATATCTATTTATAGTTCTTCTCACACTAGTATCAGGCTGATCCCTTGAATCCATCAAAACATCATTTCTAAAATGAGTATCAACTGGTTAACAGTAGTGACATATGCGTTTCTTCACGTGCATTTAATGTGCCTTTGCTCCATACTTACCACAAAAACTTGCAGTGGACTGGTTGATCAATGAGTACAGCCTTTAACTAGAAGAGATTACCCAGTACAGTGGCAGGACACTGTCAGGCTGGGCACTGGACTGACACCAAGAGAATCTGCTTCACTCATACCTTTATCACATACATAACATGCCTTTCACAGGGTCACTGAGGCTCCTGAGGTTGCTGAAGTCATTGAGTCTTAGTATTTAGCATTAGGAAAGCTTTAAATTTCAACAGAATCGTATAAAGATCTGTTTCAGGTAATCCTTCACTTTCTTCCTCTCCTGCAAAAAGGGGATGGTGTTTGTAAAGAGCAGTGAGGAAAACTCAAGAGTATTCAAAGGCAGCCCAAGTGAACAGAAGCCTGTTACACTACAGACACTCCTCTTGGATGAGCAAATCCCCACTGAAAACCTTCAGCAAAGAGCTCCAATTAACCAAACTCCATTCCTGCAGCTACTGCAAACAGGTATCATCACACACAATCTGACCCTTGCTAATCTCTCAGAGAAATACTTGCTCCCTCTTGCCAAAAATCCTTAGGTTGACTTTACATATCTTGCTCAAGACCCAGCTGTTTAGGAAATAGCCTGATGCAAAAACAGTACACGAATTCCCTGGTTCTATACTGTATTATAACATTCAACATTGCGTTTACAATCTCGAGCATAGCACACCGATTCCAAGCACTCAAAAAAAGTATCATTTTTGAAAGTAAACCACAACAGCATATCAAGAATTTTTTAAAAGTGACAATTCAAAATTAAGTTTTCTACAACTGACCATATCTCAGTAAATATGCCATAAACCAACAGCCATTAAAAAAAAAATTATTATAAACATGAATCAGAATTAACAGTGAGTACTTCAGAACAGAATAGGCCATAAAACCTTGAACAATTGAGTTTTCTCCATCTCCGTAAGAAACACTACGGGTCACAGAAGCTGTAAAAAGAAGCATTTCTGACACACTCCTTTATTTCAAGAAACTGCCTTTTTTTCCTTTTGCTTAAACAGCTTAAAAATTCTGAATATAGAATGATTTCTTTCAACTGAAAAAACCCCCCTTTAGAATTATATTAAATATGCAAATTTTTATTGCACTGAATTAGATTTCTGATAACTACCTAAAACCACAAGTTTGAAACAACTTGAAGCTTGACAGGTTAGTCTGGAATGCAAACTTTTCACCGAAGTCAAACACTTTTGCATACATTAATAAGAACTAAAGAGTTCAAATAGCACTTTCTTTTATTAGGTACTTATTACTGTGGCAAATTAATCTCATTATCTAAACTAAAAACTTAAAAATATGGGAGGAATAATCTAGTTAGGTCCTCTGCTTTGTCAAATAAACATTTTCAATAAATATTAAATGCATATTTCTTTCATCATTCTCTAAGTAAGAAAGGCAATAAAGATACAAGGTATAAAAATATTAGCCCTTAAGATGCCCTTTTCCAATATTGCAACCATTATTTCTTGATCAAAAGTTTCTGTCCCATTTTGCTCCCCTTGCCAGTATGTAAACTACTCGATTTTAAGGCTACTTCATAGTTATCACTTTAAGAAAAGCTGCAATATTATTTTCAAGCTCATTAGTACATCAAATATTTCTAGCCATTAATACTGCACTGGTTTCTTTGGTGAAGATTTTCTCCTTAAAGCACTATTCAACATTTTTGCAGCTACATAGTTTTCACCAATACTCTAATCTTCAGTCTGAAAAATGAAAAAACACATTTGTTACCTAACATTTACCAATAATTCATCTGTATAGCAGCAGACATACAAAGCAATCAGGAACAAAAGATCTTCCTCTTTATTTTTACCTGTAAAATTATTTTGTTCCCCCCATTCTCTCACCATAACAAGCACCATTTCTTGGAATTTCCTATACTCCTGTCTGAGATGTCAATTCTGTAATTTGGTATGCCTTTATTTCTCTTCAAGATGCTTCATGGCACATAGGAGGGTTTTTGTGCAAATTCAGAAGACGTTTGTTTGGTGCTTAAGGTCTGCCATGATTCACAGATAGACAGGGACTTCTCTGAAGTCACCTGCACTCAGGCATAAATTTGGTAAGGCTGGCACCAGTAGGATGAACAAGAACAAGAAACTTGACGCACACAATTACTCTTAAGACCTAAATGACCCTCACTACCATGCTGCTTCTTGAGAGAGTCTTGTTCTCTGTCCAGTCCCATGGATTCTGCACTGTGGTCCACCTGAAGTAGGTATAACGAAAAGCAATGGCTTCAGTGTTCTGTAGCAGAGATCATGCCATATTTCTGGGTCAAGGAGAGAACCTCAAGAGGTCTCTTCCAGCCCATATAATGCTGGCATAAACAAGATATTGAAACTTTTGGACAAGAACAAAAAGGAAGCCACGCTGGAGTCACTAGAAAATTTTATTTCAAATCATAAAGAGAAATGTGACATTTAATTTCTTTTTAGCAGTTTTGCCCCAGTAGGACTCATTTATGACTAAGCTTTATGTAGAGAGTGGCCTTTCAAGATGTTAAGTACTGCACTCAGTGAGCACAGAAGTGTGCAACAGGAAAAAATCCTGCATAACAAGGCAGTGACATTTCTTAAACTTGCTGTTTAATTTAGTGCTGTGTTTCATCTGAAAAATAACACCTTTTTTAGAGATGCAAGGCACCATGACAAATGCCTGGGAGTCTCGCTGCACTAAGATTCATCTCAGTTTCTACTACTAGTTTCCTTGACTCCCACAGCAATTATTTTTAAGTATTGACACCGGTACTAGATAACTTATTCCTTGTTATGCCCTTTGGAATAAGACTGCATTAAAAATAGGAGACTCAGCAGCATTAGGTAAACTAAAAATAGCCTTAAGAATCTGATATGAAAAGGCAAGTAGAAGGAACAGGTACACAATTTTGTGCATTTATTTTCCAGTGGAGCCTTCAAGGTTACTGGGGCTACTATTTTTTATTACATTCAAGTCTGTCTTAGTAATATATGTGGGTTTAGTGAATGAAGTACATGGCTACAGCAATTTCTAGATATATTTACTTCAGGTCATGTATTAACAGCTTCCCATTCAAAATCACTTTTATGCTGCTAGTACAGTCTTCTGAAATACTGTCCTTGCAAACAGCAGAACATCAAGACATCTTTGATATGCAGGCCTTACATGGCCATTTTTCAAAGTTGTCACTAATGGCCACTACATTACCCTTCAGGGTTCTTCTCATGTTGGAGACCTACTGAAAGCAAGCAGTGTCCACTACCTTCAATTATTCTGAGCTTATTGAAAACAGTTTGTTTGCAAATATCACTGAAAGAAACTGAAGCCAGAACAATCTTTCAGGGAGGTGACTCTTTTACATCCTCCACATGATCAGCTTATTTTCTAGCATGACTTGGAATTTTTTACCTAAAAGAAATTTGAGTCCTTGTTATGAAAAGAGCCACAAAGCCTAATTTAAATTACCCCTCGTTCAGTAGGTATTAGATACTTTGGCCAAATTAAGGAGGCAAATAAAGAACTAACCTTGCAACCCTTTACAAATATTTTCACTTAAAAAGCATATCTTTTCAGTACAGGAGCAACACACTCATTACTCAGATCCAGTACGGGCACTATAAATTTTTGCAATCCTGCAGATGACAAGTAACTGGGGTACAATAATCTTCCACTGTTTTAATTTCCAATGCTGTCCTTTTAACCTTCCACTCTTATGCTCTTCTGTCAGTCCTTTCTTCAGGGGCAAGAAGCAAGACCCAGGGAACAACTGGTTGCTCAGTCTCACCTCAATATCTAGGAAGGCAATGGAACAACTAACCTGGAAACCAGTTCCAGGCACATGAAGGACAAGAATGTTAACGGGAGGAATCAGCATGGCTTCATCAAGAGGAAGTCATGCTTGACTAAAGCAACAACTTTTAACAGTGTCATGACTGACTTGGCAGACAAGGGCAGAGCATCACAGGAGTCTTCCTTTACTTCAAAAAGGTTTTTTGATGGCATTGATAACTGATAAAAGTGCCATCATGGAAACAATTCCCTCTTCAAGCTCCTGCACTCATTTAGTTCTTCGTATCCAGTGATGAATGACTCCCAATTTTATCCCCAAATCATGCAATCTCTTAATCCTGTTTGCTATACATCTACAAAACAATAATGTGACAGTATGGTGCTAATACCACATCTGTAAGTAGCCCTTACACAACAAGATTGGTCATCTTTCAGTATCTAAAAAGCAAATATTTAAAAATATTTATGAACTCCTCACAACTTTACCTCTTCCAACATGAACAACTGAGAAATTATGTCCACACATAAGAAGCAGCATCTCTTTTCTGTTTAACTAAAATGGAAATGCAGAAATGAGTATTTGGACCTTCACTTAATTTCCCACACACTGTCATTGTAAATCAACTGGCTTGAAATTACTGGACAGAAATTTATATGCTGGTAATCTCCATATACCTCCACAGTGCACCTTGGCCAACTGCATTGTTCTGTGCTTAGAAACCATCACAAACAAAATCCAAAAGCAGGCAACAGTGAAGAAGACCAGGTCACCTCTAACTTATCTGATTTTAATGCAACCAAGTGCAAAAGACTACTTGAATCCCACACTGAGATGATGCCTTCATTAGTGGAAGCTGCACCAGCCAGTCTTCTTGTTATTCATAGAGATACTGTCTATGATTTAATTCATCTTGCTCATTTCCCTACCATTAGAAAACAGCAGGGTTACTCACTTATCAATCTTGTTCATTTATCCAATATCAGCTCTAAGATTTTAAGGTAATTTCCAGTCTGTCAGATTTTGATGGAAAAGCTACAAAAATTTGTACCAAAGTTTTGAGGTTTATTCTCCGTTCTGGCTACATCCCTAAAGATGAAAAGAACACCATTGTCAAAAACTTCCCAATTTACACAGAATGAGAAAACTTTCCATTCCATCATGAAAGAGCATCTTTTAACTCAGCAACCTGCATTTAATATTGCATTACTGCGCCACCCTCCTTTATTCTTTACTAATTTTGTGCAACAACAGAAGTTATCTGAGGTTTAATTTTTAAAAAATGGGTAAGAACACCAAGTTAGACCAGAAAAAAAAAAAAAAAAAAAAAGTCTCTGCTACGTCTCAAATTAAAAAAGAAACCTCAATTTTACAGAAATCAATATTGGCCTTTATTGAGCTCTCACAATGTATTGCCCTCAATATACTACTAGTTACACCATTCTAGTTCAATCTAATTTATGTGAAATACTTTTCTAGCATTAAATGAAACCAAATAAATCAGCAAGTAACAGTGGTAACTGCTTCATTCACACTTTAAGTTCTAGAGTTGATTTTACAGACTTGTTTCTCTCTCTTGTATGTTACTCTAAAGCAAATTATTAGTGAATAAAGATGTTTCTTTGACAAGGACAAGGGAACTAATAGGCACTTTATACTGTATATTTTTCAAACTAATTGCCTGTATGGGTCTGGCTAGGATGGAGTTCACATTCTTCACAGCAGTCAATACAATGCTATACTTTGGATTTGTGGCTGTAATACTGTTTATAACACACCAGCATTTTGGTTATTGCTGAGTGGTGATACTTGATAACTGTATCATTTTAGTTTTGATAGCTTTGCACAGTTACATTTCTTGTTTTGCTAATTTAAGCAAGCCAGACTCCAAGAACCTCGTTAAGTACATTCAAGGACTACACTCACGCACAGACATACGGATACACTCAGAGTCAGCAGTACTTCCCTTTTGGTAGATTTTCTTTACAACCACTTTCTCTTCCCTTTTTCTGGCACTCTATAGACTTTGTGAAACAGATGCAAGGAGCACATGAGTCAAGTGAATCAACCTATACACAAACCTCAATCAGCAAGTAACAGTGAATTCCCAAATTCAGTTTTCCTATTAAAGCTCAGTGTACACAAGCCTCAAAGATCTGAATCTGAGTATTATAGTTTTGCAGTTGACTCATCCAAAGGTAAATTCCAAGTCCCTGGAATGGGCAGCAATGCTTTCTCACAGAAACTTGGACTGCAAGTCTGCAGGAGATGGGATTATAAAGAAAATTGAGTAACACCGGAAGCATAAGTCACACACTGTAGGAAGTCCAGTGTGTCAGTGGGGTATTTAATCAAATTTTCTTCAGGCAGCTATTTTTGGAGATAACCACTAAATGAGTGAGTCATTCTGCCCCAGAAAAAAAAAAAAAAAAAAAAAAAAAGCATTGCTAAGTCAATTCTGCTCCTTCCTCTGTACAAAGATTATAGTATAGTACATAGGATGTTGCCTACAGGGGACATGGTTATATATGGGCAAGAAAAAAAGGAGGATCAGTACCATGACTGACTGTCACACCCCCATGAAATTCACATACGTAACAGGATGCTAAGAGGTCTATAGCTACTGCAACTGATGCTCCCTTACTGCAAAACAAGCCTGTCCTTTCCCAGCTTTCAGCACCGTGCACAAATGCATCTGGCTATTAGGTGCACAAGATGGGCAGGGAGAGACAAGAGGGACGTAGAAAGCTTTGAACTAGCTTGCTTGGTTGACAGAACAGACAACATACATGAGGTCTTCTGAAAAGTGTTACGATTTGAATGATAAAACAGTAAGAACATTCAGATCTAGCATCAAATCCATTGTTCTGGAGTCAAACCCATTGACCTCTTTTAATTACTATTGTAGTAAAATAGGAAAATAATACAAGTTTGTCAGATGAGTAAGGACACTGGTATCCTTTCAGAACATTGTTTAATATAATCATACATTCCAGGGCCTATGGTCTAAATTTATGGGCTACTTTTCTGCATATACCTGTTCCCCAGAATACTCTCCTCAGACAGGCAGCTGAGGGCATTTTGCACTGTAATTGACAGTGGTGAACAAACCTTTTTGGTAAAGCCTGGTTCAAAAGTGCCAGCACACAGTGAAAACACTGTGATTATTTTTCTTTATAAATGGGAGATTCAAGTTTCCATTTTCTGCTTCTGTAACCTTAGGCCAGTTATCATCATATGTACTGATTTTAAGGGCTTAACAGTTCCAAAAGACATGACACCCAGCAAAAATGTAAACCACAACAAATACTTCAAAAACAAGCAGAATGGTGCCAAATTCACTACTGCAAGATGATAATGTAAATAATTTAGCAGATTTCAACACCAGCATTTATTCTCATTTACACTGTGTGGGAGCATTCAAAGGGGTAGCATACATAGCACAGGACATCAGCCACATGATTAAGAGCTTTAAAGTAGAAAAACACAACAGTCAGAGCAGTCATAAGTTACTAATCTAAAAATCTCTTCTACTCTCAAGCAAGATATCAGTCACTGTCAAAAATCTGATGCATCAGCTATCCAGTCCACTTATCTGCTCCCATTTTCGTTCACATCTTTTTCATCAATTTTTCCACTTTAATGAAAAATTCATATGAATCTAGAACTCAGCCTGTTTAAAACACATCTAATTACCAATGCATTTGTAACTCATATTCCCTACCTTAACTACAAGAAGCCTTATGAAGGTGAAGATACATCAAATAATTTTGTGAAAAGCAGTTCTAGTTTACTTAAAAGCAATTTCCAGTTTACTCACTAGAGCTCATATACGCCTCTGTGGTTACTGAACAAAAGCTCTCCTTTGCTCTTAATATAAGAATTGTATGCCTTGTGCATGAAGTAACTGGATTCCTTCCCTCTTCATTACCTGCTTGCAATAAAACTTGCAGGAGAGCATAAACATCTGAGAATTGCCATATGAGAAAATAATATTAGTAATTTACTATATCTTGCAATAGGTTTGTAGATATGATTTTACCTGACACTTATGCTCTAAAAAGTTTAGTCTGTATCCATTTACAGCATTACTCACATAGGCACATCCTAGAATTTTTAAGGTATATTTTTATAGCTTTCATACCTGACCTGAAAATAAGTTAAAACTAATCTTTTCATAGTATTTAATTTAAATGACATTAAAGATGAAATGTGTTATTTTGTTTACTCTCCTATAAAATACCAGCATTTGTTTTTTCAGACTTGCAACTAAAGATGAAGAAATTTAGACATCAGACTAACTCTTCAGAACTGAGGATACTTTTACCAAGTGATGAAAAAGTAAAAAAGCCAGAAAACCATTGTACTATATTGAAACACAAAGAAATATGGCGGTATCATTGTGAAGTTGCATAGACTACAGCAACTCTGCAAACTCTGATGCATTTCTAATCAAGAGAAAAACCCTGCATGTCAACAACAACAAAAAAGGCACCATTCTTATTTATCAAAATGGAATTACCTTGAACCAAAGAGCAGAGCCAAGAGGAAAATGCAGATTCATTATTTAAGACTCTATTGTGATTATTTCAGTGAATCACTCACAGACACTGAACTACTCACTTACCTGGGTAAATCTATTTAAGGCATTCACACTAAGCAAACAAAAAAAACCCAAATAGGCTTTTGTTGCTGTTAAATATGATTCTGTACACATGAAGGTCCTTCAGTCAAAATACATACCCAAAGAAACACTTTTTAAAGTGGTCCTTGATGTACTTCTTCACTTTAAAAACCTGGCTATGTGGATTTCATTAGATTTTTCACAGTTAGAGCAAGATACTTGAGCAAGATTATGTAAAATGCGTTATATCTTTAGTCACTTGAATTAAAAACTTCATGGCAGAAGTAACAGACCCTGCATCATAACCTTATTCCATTAATATGATTTTATCTGGGTCTAGGCTAATACACTAATCATTTCTGTGAAAATGGATTAAGACTATTCCTTTGTTCTTACTTATTGACCAAGTAGTACTAACATTGTTTTTTGACTGAATTTAAAATGTTAGCGCAGATCTCATTTACTTTAGTCAATGTATTCCAAGAAGGCTTAAAACCTTTTCTCTTGTACTTAGCTGAATTGGTTTAGCTCCTTTCTAATACATCAGACAATCTCAGAGGCCCTCTTACCTTGCTCAAAACGACGTATGAACCATGTAGAAGTACAATTTCCTCAAATTAAGTTGGTTTTCTTTTTATACTTACTGCTGAAACTACGGCAAAGTATCAGAGATAAATCCTTATATTCATGCATTAAATCTATATAATAACAGCCACATTTGAAATAATAGTTCTATGCATTCAGATTCAAATATATTAGGTTCTTAAAGTGGAAAAGTTCAGAATAGGGTCTGGAAAAAAGAGGAAAGCTCTTTTTCCTAAGCTTGATACTTGAAAAAAGCATTAAAAGATGATTGCTAGGTAATGGTCACAACAAGATGTAGAAAGTTGAAGCTGAGCTAGGGATGGCAAGACTTCAGAACAGGAGAGGCACACTCTGAGTGCACACGTATTCAAGTTTTCCAGAGATTCTAGGGGCAAAGACTTGAGCAGAGTTTCCTGCAGCTGTAAATCTTTGAAATTACTGCATTTGAGCCCAAAAGCAAGGACCTGTTTACAAGGACACAACAGGCAGAGAAAAGGCTGTTTATCAACCCTTTTCCTATTTCATATTATCTTGTCATGGAACTTGATTTAGATAAAATGGAAGAATTGTGCTTTTAATCCAATAGAACCTGGGGTTTGCATCTTATAGAAGAAATCACTATGAAGCAGAAAACCTAGACAGATCCATCTTACAGCTAATCCAGTGTCCCATTGTGAGATCTATAAATCAGTTTAGGGTCAAAGTATTTTAATGCATCTCAGTTTGCAAGCTGTGAAACGTAATAAACATGGTTTGTATTTTTGTAAGCTATTTTAAATACATCTTCAGTTTTCAAATCACATATTATAGTTATATGAACTCAGCTTACACATTTCTACTCGATTTCTATTGCACTCATTAGCCTCAGCAAGATTACAATAATGAAGCTATATTACTTCCAGTTCCCCATTAAACTATTTCCTTTTATAACTTTCCTTTCAAAAACCATTCAATTAATACATAATACAACATCATTGTACCCAATCAGAACTAAAGGGTATTTATTTGTAATTCCTTCTTCATATATTTCTGGACAAGAGTGAGTTGTTTCAGGCATGGCAACTGACTGAGCTCATAGTAAAAAAACAATCAAAGAAATGCTTTCTATCCCTATTCATGAAGGTATGTATGCTTCTCAGTCTTTTCCTTAACTATAACGTGGGTTTTTTGCTGAAAGATGCTTTTTACATGAAACTTCATTCAATATCAAGATCCCACACCAGCAATCATCTCAGAACTTTCCAGGTGCTTGTATCTTACTCACTTGTTAGTCCAGCATGAAATGTGCTACCTGTTAACACACAAGTGTGATCACAGTATGTTTGTCTCCGGCAGCTGGTGTGAGACATGTTGCCTTTGCAAATAGTTGGCTTCTGGATATTGATCTCTGCAGATGCTGACCCTCAAATTCTTCAGGCCTGCAGCCTCTTTCAAGTGGCCAGCACCAGCCTCTTACCCCACTTGTCTAGTAGCTAAACTTGAAGACTGCAAGTGTTCACACACAGGCACAGAAGAGACAATCCACTCACACTGAACAGCTGCAAACAGTATTTGGCAAGAACACAAAACAGCCTGCAGAGATCAAACGAAGGCTCAGACAATCCTACTGCCCAGCAACCTGCACAACTACCAGCATGTATCCACTTTCCCCCTGCTTCCTCATGATTGATCAATCCACCTTGATTTCTACATTCCCCTTGTTTGGTCTCTGTCACCTAAACATCCCATAATAAGCTCCATATGGTATTATCTGTCCCATCTCCAAATTCTTTTCTCTCTGCATCCCACAACAAGTCCTACACCCTATTATGCAATCACCCCCTACAGTCCTGGTATTCCTGAGAGAAAATCTTTTTCCTTGACCCACGTCACTACTTTCCTTCCATGTACTACAAGCAGATCACTATCTCTCTTTTTACTGATTAGATTGCTCCACTTCGCCCCTTGTTGTTGTACATCTGATTCCTACAGTCTTTATGATCAGTCTTAAAACATCACACTGAATAGTGTTTCATATAAACAACCTCTGAGTTAGAACATTTTACTCAGAGTGTTGGACTCATACTCTGTGCTGGTATCGTTTCTATCATTATCACAAACAGTATACTACAAAGACTTTACGAAGTCTAAGCACTTCTCTAGAGATGCATTTGAAAAAGCCTCTCAGCTCCAAAGAAATTCAATCTTCTCAGTGATAGCTAATCAGACTGAAATAGCCCCACAGGTTTATTTTTCTTATTTCTATATCAGCTTGTTGCTTTCTTTAACTACTAGAGAAGTTAGGAGAGAGCTGACTAGTACTTTTATCATCCTCACATACATATACATAATTCTGTTTCACAAAGGCAGAACTTAGTGAGAGGGAGAAATGTTTAATAAATACTTATGCACCATTAGCTACATTAGTTTCTTCTGCCAGTCAAGGTACTTTTTCCTCAATTTTGGTCTTATTTCAAAGTTAATCACTTTGAAACAATTACTTTAAAAGCTAAGTAATTTTAACCTATCATATGCAATATCAAAATAGATTTCTCTTTACTTGGGCAAGCTCCATTTTCTGTGTCCTCTTCCTCCATATCATCATAATCTTTAACATGAACTATCAATAAGCACTGCAGCCTCCATCTCAACTGGAAATAAGTAAAGCATCTTTCTGTTTCTAATCCTCCAGTTTAAATAAATGTGAACCTATAAGAAATTTCTCTGTATTCTGAAATAGAATATTTAAAGCATCTTTACAAAATGTAAAAGCCTTTTACAGCTTTTATCTTTACAGCTTCAAAGCCTTTTATCTTCACAGCTTCAAAGATGCCAAAGTTTTAAAATTGGCCCTTCAGACTGATATCATAAGGCCTCTGATTTGTTTTTTCAGTCATCCATTTCAACATTTATGCCAAGATTCATCTCAACCTGTTTCATTTATACTAAAATAATCCACTTTTAAACCAAGGAAAAAGATACACTCATACCTACTTACAGTGTAAACTGAGGGTTAAACAGGTAAGACAAAAAATCCGTATGTTCTCTTGAGCAGAAGTCACCCTCGTTACTACACAGTGTAAAATACACTTTCTGCCTAGAGATAAGCCTGCAGTACCTTACTCTGACATGAAGTACAATATTCTCAAGTTGAGAGACAATACTTACTCAGCAGAGAGGCAGAACAGATTTATTTTGCAACAGTACAGTTGCATGCCTGGTGACCAACATTGTACCCCATTTTCTTCTAGCTGCAGGTACCAATTGTATAAAAGAAAAATTTCAAGGAAAACTGAAACACAAGCTCATCCAGTTGCAATTCTTTTTTCAACAGAGCCAAGAGGCAATTCATTGCAGATGGGTTAACATTTCTGACTGATATATGTAAGGAATTTAGCACTAAAGAGCTGCCAGTTATTTAAACAACTAGGCAACTAGTAACTTAATTTTGCATCATAGTTACCATCTGACAAAATTACCTAGAGGGAGAAACTTGTCCATTTCCTTCCAACTGTGTTGAAAGACCCTGCTTCTATCTTCTCTTGCTTCTACCTCTACCACAGCTACAGTACTATTTTCCAACTACGTTTGAGTTAACTTTGTGAAGACACAATTATGCAACAGTATGAATGCCAGCATCATAAAAGGTTCCACACAACAGTTCTAGTGCCAAAAGCAACTAGTGAAATGCAATAAAGTCAATGGTCCAAAGAAATGCTCTTTTTTAGCAAAAAGGTGCACAATCAATACCTAATGTCAACTACGAATTTTAACTGGAAGACACACAAAGCTGTTACATGACACCGGAAGATTGCTGAAGCATCTTATGGCATATTATTATTATTATCATCATCACCATCATCATCATCCATTTATAGCTTAAGCTCATGTTGGAGATTTAATATTACCAGTGACATCTAAAATGATTTTTTATGAAAAATAAGTCGTGTCTTTACTCTTCAGTGAGATCTGCACATCTGACAGGATTTCCCATTACGCCATTGCCCTATCTTGATGGTCACACACCAGAGTGAGATTAAGCACGTCCTAGTTTAAACATGGTAAAATGAAACAGAAGACACAAAAGCACTTGATTGCTTTGCCCATGCTCCAATACTTGCATTATTTTAGGAAAACAAAGGAAGCCTATTATTCAAAACAAGATAAGATTATTATTTTGAGCAACATTATTTAAATAAAAGTCCTTCTCCTCTTATCAGCTTCATCTTATCCAATCCTTATCCTTCTTTACATTCAGTTCCATGTACCAGTACCACTTAGGTAAATGCACCGTGCATTTTGTTCCTGCACATTTGATTGATTGTACATAATCTCCTAACTAGTATTGTAATTTTTATAAAACTTTTTAGATGAAATAGTATATTTGCAGTTTTAATCATGCATGATCCTGTAGTTTCAAATGTCTCAGAATGTCTTTTTTCTAAAGACAGCATCCACCCATGACTAGGGCTGATTTAGTACATGCTTGTTTAAATGTGTCCACCTAATTTTGCACAATATACAAATAAGGTCTTAATTGTCTCAAAGTCACCAGGAAAAACCATGAAACTTGTCACAAGCTAAAAATGCCATCTGTTAGTAAGTGTTACCAACTGAAACCCAAGGCAGTATTATGTTTTGAACCTGCATGGAGCAAAAGTGTAACAGGATCAATTACAAGTAAGCAAACTTAAAACAGCTTTCTGTTAAAAAGAGTTTGGTAATGTAAACAAAGGCAAATTTAACCAAAGCAGCCCCTACTCTAGCTTTTTCTCATTGTTCTTAGATTCTACTTGCATGTAATTTTTAAAAATTGCATTAAAATACTGTTCTGCTGCAGACCAGAGTTGAGACTATCAAGCTGATACAGCAAACACACACTGGGCTGAAGAAAAAAAAGTGATACCCTTCCTGAATGCTGACTCTTTTCCCAACATTAAAAAGATAAAAACTTTCCTTTTTTTTTTTCTCCTGACAAAAAAGGGGTTTCTTTCATTGCTTCTACCTGCAATATCTATTTCTTAATTTCTTTGTCTACAACTGCAAATACGTAATAAGAACCATGACAGATTAATTTCATTAAGTAAGACTATTTTTCATGGCAATCCTCAAACAGAAGAAGTCCTTTGTTACCTGCAAAAGGAATGAATAGCACCGTTTTGGGAAGAATCTAATTTGATTTGCTTTCCTCCAGATTAGCATTAAAAACAACCAAAGAGCCCCAAATAATCTGATCTCTTCCGTAAGACTGAGAAGGTATGATTAGAAATGTAAAACCAGGCTGGGAGAGGTCCATAGACCGTAAAATGCAGACTGAGAGAACAAGAAACCTTAAAACTCCTCACCCTTCATCGTGGTAGGAGGCAGGTCTTATCACATACTGCTAAATCCTGAGCTTGAATTCTTATCTGCTTAGTCTGAATTTATGAAAACAAGGACTAAGAGTATAAATAGGACTATGGATTCAACCAGAGAGCAAAACAGGTTTCTATTTTTCTGTTCCCATGATACACATGATTTTTTTAAATTACATTTTTAAGTAATATTTCATTTTATATAAATTAAAAAGTATTTTAAAAAGAAATCAGGCAAATAATGGTAAGACATCTAGGGAAATGTTATTATCAACTGTTCAAGTGATTTAGCAAATTATCAACAATAAAGTATAAAATCAAAGAAAACATTTAGAATATTTACAATGGGATTCTGCATTTAAATTATCATTCAGGTCAATATTTGTGAATCAACTTATTCCTGTAAGTTAAAAGTAAACACTTCAACAGATCACTTTCACCAAACTGGTGTTTAGGTGGACACCAAATATTTTGCAGGCTTTCATTTCTTCCATGCATTATTACAGTGCTACTCAGTTTTAAAGAAGTGAAGAACACTAAAGCACTATTTGCTCCAACTCATTTCTCCTTGTACAAAATTATTAGGATGATAACTTTGTAAAACTTTGGATAACCAAATTATATCCCAGAAAAATAAGGGAGACTGATAGTTCCTCTTGCCTCAATTGTCCAGGCAGGTTGATTTTTGTGGGCGCTTTAGCTGTCTTTGGGGGAAAACAAACACACCATCCTAACAAGCTACTCTAGGTTCTTCCTATTTGGTTAAATGAGTATTTGACATATTGTTTTTCCTACATGAAGGGGAAAAGCTGCTAGTGTGACTTGCCTCCACTTTTGAGAGGTTCTCCAGTACATTTTAAATGCAAATAAACCAATGTCTGTACCTCTGTAATACAGGGCATCTGGTGCTGCCTGGTACCAGCTGACTGAGAGGCAGCAGCTCACTGTTACTGCCAAGTTTAATCTGCCAATTTAGTCTTCATTTTGCAGAAGAAAAACAGCATTTGATATACTACCACTGAAAAATAACCTCCAACTGACCCATTCCTGTCTCTTGAAATAACTTTATACAAAAACAAGAGCCAGTTTCAAATTCAAAATACAATATAATAAAACTAACTCACAGTGTCATATTGAACTTCAGTTAATCAAGTGTAACTGCTGCAGTCCTTCAGAACCATCCATCATCCTTATACATCCAGCAGAATGAAAAAATCTTTAACTTTGAGTGTTGATATTCGTTTGCAAATGCATAAGTACTTAGTGAAAAAAAAAAAGTATTTCGTTCTTTATATCCTAACCATTTAACTTTACTGTCCCAGTACAACACAATCTTGTCTTAAAGGGGTTTACTTCCATAACTTAGATGGTCCTCAACATGCAGTATTTCACAGTAAAAACATCACAATATTTTCATGACAGTACTCAACTCATGTGAAACCTCTAAACTAAACAGTGGAGAAAGCTACACAATGGTGAACCCAAACACTTCCAAAGCATTCAGTGTCATAGACTTAGCTGAACTTTCTAATTTTGGATATCAGAAATACTTACCAAGTTTTCGATGGACAGTTTTCCAAATAACTTCTGGTTTAATTCTGTGTTGTTAGCACTGTTGCACACCAAGTTTTCTCTATTAAAAATTAGACTACATAAAAAGTTGAACCCTACAAAAATCTGAACGTTTAGGCACATCAATTTTCTTCTTCTTTACTCTGGGAGCACTCCAGAGCCTCACAGCATCATACCTAGTGATGCCTTTTTAATTTGAATTTGTACTGTGGAAGTACATAAACAAGTATGTGTTGAAAAACTAAACAGTCCTGATTGCTCTGAAATTCAAGTAGTCATTCATACAGCTCAGTCCAATTTCTCTGTTCTAAATAGGGTAAAGCAAATGCCTTTACTAAATGAAATCTTATTCCTTATACTCTTTAATTGCTTGTGAACAGTATTCCTCAGTTCACTCTGCAGCTCTTGCTTATCCTTGGGGCACACAGTTCTCCCCAGTGCACACACTGGCCACGTTCCAGCCATGCCCCTGATTGCTTAGCCCGAATGACCTAAATGCACCTCATCTACTTTTCTGTGCTCCCTTTCAGTGGAAAACAGGTACAAGGCAGATGGAACACACACAGAGCCTGGTCCAACCTGCTTTATGAAGAATAGCATGGAGCTTACCTGAAGTGCTCCTCTGTGCTCCAAGAAGAAACTTTACCTAAAATTTCTACACAGGTTAAATTTTATTTTAGCAAACTACTATGAGGCTTTGCAATCTCTCTCACGCAAAAGTAGAATACCTATGCTACATATTCTTTTTTAAATCACCAAACAATTTTAAATTGAACACATCCAATTACTCAAGGATGAACAGAAATTCTACTCATGATAGAAATAAAAAAGGAGTTCAGTGGTTTACTCTGTTTGAACAGAGAACTAGTTCAGTCAGCTTAAGCAGAAAAGAAAGGAAAAAAAAGAATCATGGCAGATTTGGGAAATTTCACTACCTTCAGCTGTGCAAAAGAGTAATTAACAAGAAGGGAAAGCTCCTCAACAGCTGATGAAAGGGCAGGCATGATGATGAAGTTTAAAAACGGCTAGTAAAAGTCTAGCTGTTTTTTCCTGCATATAAATTAAAGATTTTCTTGTGTAACTACCAACAAAAACAAGTTCGGTGTCCAAACTACAGACTTTCTTCCCCTCCCCACTACTAAAATGCACTCTTATAACACAAGACTTCCTTTAAAAGGCAATTTAAAATCTCTTAATTATCGGTAAAGAACATGTAAACTTGCTTTCACTACATGACAGTCTGCCTCATGCTATCATCCTGCTGTTGGCCCACAGGAAACATTAAGAATCACACAATTAGCCCGGTTTGATTATTTATTCCTGCAATTCAACACATTTTTTTATATTGCTAAAATTTGTACTTCTGTTGCTTGCAAACAAGCTGGGCTTTGAGCAAACATGTCAGCTTCAAATAACCTGGCCCCAGTTTTCATGTCATGAAAACCTAAGTAATAATTGTTTACAGCAGTTTTATTGCAGTATTTTCTCTGTTTCTCCAAAGTAACTGTAAGGTTAAGGGGTTTTTAGGCAGAAGCACCAAGGAAACTTGAGATCTGCAATTGTGGAAATAGCACAGGGAGAGAGGGAGGAAACACCCTGGGTAACTTATGCAAGTTTCTTAACTTTCTTCAGTTAGACTGAAAAAAATGTTATAGCTGCCAATAGCTTAGTAATGTCACGTGTTTTATTGAGAGTTCTGCAGATCTGATGTGGAACATCTCATTGTTGGCTGCTTCCAATATAATGCTAATCACTGGACTAGACTCAATCAGTAGCTGACATAGTGAGATCTTGTTGTATTACAAATTACCCAGTAATCTCATCAGAGTAAGTGAACAGTCCAGAAAAACAGAGTCAAACAAGTATCCTTGCTACTCACTATTCTGCAGTAGCTCTGTCTGATATTGAGGAAATCCTACACTGCATCTGAACTCTCCAATGTGAATGTCACAATAAAATATTTCCCCCAAAACCCACTTCAAACTCATGATGATTCTTTACTGAAAAGCAATTTCAGTAAGAAAACTCACTATTATTAAATCAGTTAAAAGATGATGTTCTTTGTTCATCATAGCATGATAATCAACAAAGTATATTTTATGCCATAATTACCTGACACATTAATGCAATATTGGGATCATAAGCTTATTAAATCAATGCTAGAAGCTTTCAGTAATATTTGAAAATGCAAAAGAAATCATGCTAGAAATTTAGCTTGCTAAAGGCTAAGGATCAGTTAGTGACAGGATCTAGTTAGTGATAAGAGACTCTCAAATGGATGTAGGAGCAAATTAGTCAGCTCTGTGAGGCAGAGATAAGAACGTGAGAATTGAATGTGAACATTTTAAATTTTTAGGATGCATATTCTTGTTTTAAGAGCCAAGAAATTTAATCTCAACAAAAGATAAAATCGAAGTCACTAGGAACTGAAGACTTGTAGGAGTACATGACACTTGAGAATAGATCTGAAGTTTTCTCTAGATTCATCTTTTTACCAGTTTAAGTCCTCTAATTTTTTTCCATCTTTATTGATTCTTCTATAGGATAGCTAAAACACTGCTTGAATTACCTTAATCTAAAGGAAGTCTCAAAATTGTGACAGAACTGCCAACTGCTTGCTCACACGTTTTTAATTCATTAACTTTCCAAGCCTGGAATAACTAGACTGGGGATAAACCATGCCTGTAGTAAAGGCAACCAGTGACTTTACATATGAAATGTGCAGATTTCTCATATTGTTTCCTCCTCCAGGAACTAGGCAAAATAACCATCTACTGCTTGATGTGGTTGCTGAAAACACGACAGATAATATGGTCAAGATGCCTGCACTCCCTGCTGATTCAAGAGGCAATATTTAAAAGAACCTATAGTCAGTCTCTACCTGGATGTGAAGTGTATAATTATTACTGAAATACTAATGTTTATCAGCTCCCTAAAGCAGAATCACACCACAAAAGCAACAATGTATTCCATGTATGAAAATAAAACTTTTTGGTTTTCTACCCCACCAACAACACAACAGCAGAAACAAATATACGATACAGCTCTCATTCATTTGGGCTACAGAAAGCAACTAGACTTTTAAAATACATAGTTAACAGTCTAAAAGCAGTTTATTTTAAATGAATGATCCTTTAAAAGCCCAAGCTTGAAGAATGTCTTAAATTAAAAAGATGACACATAGATGAGTTCCATTTGAGCAGTCAGTGCTGACACATTAATAATGAAATAAAATATGCTGCAGTACTTCAAACATTTTGCAGCTGTTACAACACCACGACTATCTAATACAGATATATTTACCAAATTCCACATTTTGTAGTACAAGCATTTAAAATCAAAATACTTCTTTTTATTTGCCTAATCATTAACTAGTAATCTAATGACTTTTTAAATGTAAATCTAATCAGTGGCATTAGAACTGTTTTTTATTTCAACTGGTAGGATAATCCCTCAGCTGTAACTATGCTCTGTTGTCGCTTCCCCTCAATCAAATATTTCCAGCCACATAACAAGGTGCATGTATCCTTACAAAGAGAAATCCTCTCTCCCAGTCCAAAAGTAGATCTTTGGGGTCTAGAAAGTTACCAAACCACAGCTATGTTTTTAGCCTTTATAACTAAATATATTATTATAAGGACCAAAATAAAGCATTTAACTTGGCTGGACACCCCCATAAATCTTCAATATTCAACAATTCTAATGTTTTTATTGTCATCCATAAACTTACTTTAACCTTGTACCATATCAGTAACAATAGCTCAGTGAAGCTTCACAAGTTGTCATAACAAAATCTGCTTCTGCACAAACTCATTCCAAATTTGCTTTCTAATTTAAGAAAAATTATATTTGTATTGGGGATGGGCTTTGCTCCCCCCCTCCAAGTATGCATGCCTATATTTCTGTATTTTGTTTTATTATGTAAAATGAAAAAATACTCTATTTGAAAACTGAATTAGAAATACATATGCAATCATAGTCTGTGAACACACAACACTTCTCATAATTGTGACACAGCACTATCAGGGAATAAACTGACAGATGGAGACTCCAATACATTCTGCAGACTGTACTACAGACCTGAATTTATTAATGAACAAGATTGGAGAGACAACATCTGTATTAAAAGAAATTCATATATTTAATACTAAAATTACCCATTTCATTTTTGTTAAATATTAACTCTCTGCAGAAGTGCACATGAAGTGATTATGCTTTANTGGTTTGTTTTCAAACCACTACACATAGCTGTGGAAAGAAGCATCTTAAGTTGTTTGCTTGTCATGTTTTGTGACACAACCTTAATTGCAAATTTTCAAGTTACTTAGAGCTATTAATTAAATTCTATAGATTATAAATTTATGTTTAAAATGGATTCATTTATGAAAGATAGTATTAGATGATAATACAGGACTCAATCAAACTGACAATTTTCTGTGCAAGAATAGCAGTGGTCCATGACCCTGAGATTAGCTCAGCTGGTCAGAGCAAGGTGCTGCCAACACCAAGGTTGGGGGTTCAATCCCCATACAGGCTGTGCACTCAATAGCTGGACTTGATGACCCTTGTGGGTCCCTTCCAACTCAAGACTATTCTGTGATCTTAAAAACCTTAATTAGATTTACAGTCTGAGCCTAAACTTTGAACAAAGCTTAACACATTTCCCTCTTCTCCTAAATACATTCCTCATCATATGGTCAACCAAACTTTGTACGCAAGTAACAGCACAAGCAAACAATTCATGTGGATTAACCAGATTACAACTCATATACACATACGCTCGTGTGTGTATACATATATACACACTGATTTTTTCCCCAAACCTCTGAATATATCTAATACTTTGTGCCATTTTTAAATAACTGGAAAAAAGGAAAGTCTTATTACCTTTTCAGCTGTTAACTGTTTTGATGGTTTTTCTGATTCTCTCTCTCTCTTTTTCTCTTCTTTCTTTTTTTCTTTTTCCTTCTGCTGAAAGAAAAAGAATTTAGCTAGTAACCAACTAGCAAACATATTGAATGTCTACAGCCATACAAAGTATAAACAGAGATCTTCAGTTACTCCCTTTTAAATCAGAGTTTATGCTTCTATCTGCTCTCCTTCCTGAAGTGACTAATTTTGCTCAAATACTAATACTAAAAATACTATGACTTTTAGATTAAATTCAAGAAATTTACTTTTTCACCTGCTCATCTGCTTTACTGCTTAATAAGCAGAAGGAAAAAGAACCAGTATTGCTTCTCCTAAGCCAAGCAGAGCTAAAGAGAAAAAAAAATCTACAAGTGAAGTATCTCTAACTCATAGCTTCTGGCCACTTGAGGGTGGATATCAACTGCTTTGACCAAAGAACTAGACTAAGGTAAACTGCATGCTGCTCTCTGCAGAAAGGTACTAATTTTTAAAAGCTAATCCAGTAGTCTTAAAAAACACTCCTGAATGTAAAAATGTTGCCTTGGGTTATATGACAGGCCGGCTGACTCATGAGACATTATGTTGTTCCAGAAAGTGAAAATACAAAGATCCCTTTACTTTGAATGTATCATAATGACGTTACAGAAATTTCTTCACTTTAGTTTCTAATGAATGAATGTGCCAAAATTACTGACCCATCTGACTAAAGCAAAGCATAAAATATTCCTTAAGGAATAACATGAAGATACATACTTTCTAGGATAGCAATTGCTTTGATGAAGTGTTAGTCTGCCTGCATTTACCTTGTACAACTACAGTGCAGTACTAGCGAGTATATTTACCATCTGTAATAAAGACAATGAAACAGTAGCTCCTAAATGTTCTTTCAGCCATTAGACTTGCACCCATTTGTTTAAAGCTTCAAAACAGCCTTGCGTCAGAAAACACTACTTGTTTACAAGTTTCCCAATATTAGGACGAAGGTTGAGAGGCTAGATCTGTTCATGCAGCTCCAGTATTAAAAATAAAACAGTTAATAGTTTGTGTCAGTAAGAAACGTTTGTGGTTTTTTCTTTTTTTTTTCAACATTCAGCATATACAATTTAAAAATCTTTATAGCATGGCATTCACTTAATATAGTTCTAACACTCAGATGAAGGAGTTTTCTTGTTGGTGGGTTGTTTTTTTTTAATGGAGGTGACCGGGCACAGGGGGATCCAAGTCACACATTCTTCAAAACTACCAGCAATCCATTTTCAACCTTTCACCATACTTACCAGATTGATTTGGGCTACTCAAGTCCCAACTAAACCATGTGAATTATTTCATCAAGCATTAACCTGAACACTCAGTTCCTGGAAAATTAGCCTATCAGACCAAGCACCTGCTTACAAGCACCAGAAAGCAACGACCAGTCATGAAACCCCAGTAGGGAAATCTGGAACATCTGTTTTGATGAAAAGAAACAGACATCTACTTAGATTTCACTGAATATAAGAACAGAAAAGTGAACACAGTGGTCTGAACTAGAGGTCTTGCCAATACAGTATATCACCTGCGGTAGTGCAAGGTGTTCAAGAAATGTCTGTATGACTGGGACAAGTATAGAGCAGTATTTTATTTTGAGGTCACATAATAACTTGAGACTTGCAGTCTTACTGAACTAGGATTACAAATGCATAGCCATGCCTTTCCATGAAGCTCAGCCTTTCTTCCATTACTGTTTCACTGACCCTAGTACCAACCTGCATCCTAAAATACACACAAATTACACTGTCAGAACAACAACTTTTTGAAAAGTCTTTCATTTTCTGTTCCCACATCCCATTCCAACCTGCTCAAGTTGAATAATTTAAATGAATATAATCTTCTCTCCCATTAAAACTTCGACAACTGCATCAAAAGAAGTGCGACCAGCAGGTCAAGGGACATGACTCTCCTTGCCTGCTCTTCTCTCACAGACCTTTCCTCTGCAGTTGTGATCCCCAACATCAGAAGGACATGGACCCACTGCAGCCCAGAGAATGGCCACAAAAATGGCTGGGGGCTGGAACACTTCTCTCTGAAGACAGGCTGAGAAAATTTGGGTCATCTGAGTCTGGAGAAGAAAGAAGACTCAGGGACACTTTATACCAGTCTTCCTGTAGTAGTTCCTAAAGTACCTAAAGGGGGCTTCAGGAACAATGGGTAAGGACTATCAGGACAGTGACAGGAGAAGTGGGAATGGCTTTAAACTGAAAGAGAACAGGTTTAGACTAGATACTAGGAAAAATTTCTTTACTGTGAGGATGGTGAGGCACTGGAAAAAATTGTGCAGAGAGGCTGTGGATGATCCCTGGATCATCCTGGAAGTGCTCAAAGCCAGGTTGGATGGGGTTTTGAACAACCTGATCTAGTGCATAGTGTCCCTGTCCATAGTGGGGGGTTGGAACTATAAGATCATTAAGGGCCCTTCCAACTCAAGCCATTCTATGACTCTACATACAATTCTATGATTTGATTTCTCTCGTCCCAGGAAAGTTTGTTTGAAGTGTCATGTAAGTGCTTTACTTTTCAATCACAGTACCTTAAATTTCCTTGAATACGTTCAAGTGAAAGCAGAATTAAAGTTTTTGCATTTTTTCCGTATGTTCTGATTTCCAGTTTGACTTCAACATTTTTTAAAGTATGTTTTTTCAAAGAAACCTCATTTCTGGAGTAAAAAGTATCTGGAAACATTTAGTTTTCAAGACTTCAAGAACAAGGAGGGTTTGCAGCAAGTTTCATAGGGCAAACACTCCATAAAGGTGACCCAATATAAATATATGCCTCCTGTTGCCCTTAACAAATCTCTGAAAGCTTAATAGTGAATAGATTAAGACTTAAAATAAACTGTTCTCCCATGTTTCTACCTCCACATCTCACAGAGTCTACAGAAACAGTCTTGATTCCCAGCAACTTTATTTTCGTTCATTTAATTTTCACTGTGGACTTGAAAACCTGCAAGTCCTTCATCTTCACACTTCCTGATTTCAATATTCAAGCTTTCTGCCTCAGCTCCATTAGATAAAAATGAATTCAGACTAAATAAAAACATTTCTCAGATGTTGCATTCATGCCAGAACTTCAACTCAAGTGTTTCATTACTTGCAAAAGAAGTCAAAAGCACTATGAAGATAATAAAATTTAATTCACTTTATACTGATCTTAAATTCTAAGCAAAGATTATTAAGTATTTTTCCAAGTTTCATTTCTTTTAACATGGCATACCAGTTACTCAGAAAAACTTTCATATGTGAATGCACCAATAGAGGTGGATAAGAAAGTAAAGGCAAGTTTCATTCTTAGCGACTGCTGCTACGCCTGGTACAACTTAAAGCACATGACAAATTCAACAAGGCTTGTGGTCCTAGTCCACATGACACTGTCATTTAAATTTTAATTAATGTTTAAATATAGCTGAACTAAAATAATTTATAACTTCTATCCAAATTTTCTGTATTTTGAAGGAAAAAGCTTGATTTATGTTCACATCATAAATTATTTCATATACTGTATAGTCTCAATTTAGAGTGAAGTATCCAAAAGAACATAACTCTGGACATTCACATTCTAAAAATGCATTTTAGTATTGTTGCAAATTGTGACACTTACTGGAAGTTGATATAAATGATGCCTCATCTACTACTTGCTTGCGTGTTATGGTTTTCAAAGACCCATCTAAACAGTAAATGTGTTAGCACACACACATATCCCAGCCAGAAGAGATACTAAAACCAGTATGGGTCAAATTAATTCTATATTTATCTCCAAGAAGAATTAACTAAATGGCTGGAACAATACTGATAATTTAGAATCTGGAACAAGCAAGTAATACAAAAAAAGGTATCAGAAATTATTCCTGATGAGACAGGACAGTATCACTCATGCCTATTAGATGGGAATTAAGTGGGTTTTCCACTGTTTTGTGACACTAAATCAGAAGATAACCAGAATTTTGACATATAAATACCAAGACGTAACAACCACACATATACTTTACAGTTGTACTGGCTCTTTTAATTTAGCTAGTCCAAGAAAAAAGGAGAGACGTATCTCAAATATGTGAAGTATTAACAGCAATTCAAATTCTCAAGTTACCTCAGTGAAATTACTCTATAGAGTTGTAAACATTTGTGCAAAGCAGTAACCTGATAAGAGTTACACCCAAAACCAATATACCTCTGCTTTGCTCTTCTCAGCAGCAGCTTGCAGAGAAGGAGAAGATGCCAAAGGCTGAGCAGCATCAGATGATATCTGTACAAAATAGAGGAAAGAAATGAGAAAGAAAATAAGCAAGAACAGCTGGGAAGGGAGGCAGCAGAGGCCACTAAGAGACATGATTTTCATTCCTTTTTTTTCCAATAATCTTGGTGGTAGTGGTTGCACAACATAGAAGAAACATAAAGAAGAGACAAAGGGTTTGGGGTTTTTTCTGAGTACAATATTTAAAGGAAATATTTCAGGTAGGAAAGTGTGACTTATAATGAAATTCACTAGGACAGAACATAAGGAAATGAACCGGGATAAGATCATATCAAAGGCCTAAGAAAAATAATTAGGTTTCATCCATTGTTCAATTTTTATCCAGTGTAACACTACTGAAATATTAATGTCCTGAAGCATGAAGGCAGACTGTCCCAGAGGAGGGGGAGAGAAGACGGTGCCTTTGTTCCTGTTCAATGTAACAGAATATTTTTATTAAGAGGAATGCAAAATAACTCTGAAAGTTATACATTAATTAAAGTTCTAATTAACTCTTCTCTAAGAGCACTCCAAGTACATAAAGAGCTTAGGGTTAATATAAAGTCACATCTTAGCAGCAGGTTGAAGGATCTCAGACAAGTGATACTTCTTTTCTAGGGTATGTAAAGTTGCTATTAACACCGCCAAACTTCCAGAATTCTCCAAGAGGTGTAAGTTAAATATGCAACAGATAGTTTGCTCAAAAAAAATAGGATTTCTCTAAGGCATTTTCATACATCTTCCTATCCAATTTTTTTATGCATAGCTGATCGCTTTAATGGAAACATTATCTTTCTATTCGCCTTATTATAAAAATACAACTGAAATGTATTTTCCAAATATGTAGAAGATCTTCAGAGCTATAAAGCTGACACTTCTACACTGTTTTGTATCACCTCTATTATCTGGAAGGAAAACTTAGAAATAAATGAAGCTATAACAGAGTAGGTCATTATGTTGGACCAAAATAAGCAATTTAAATTACATGGTTTTACTTAGTTTAAAAAAAGTAGCTTGCACTACATGGATAGAAAAGCTGATAAACAACCCCATCATATCTCATGTCTAAATACCACATATTTCTTACAGAAAATCCTACCAGTTTTCTTACTTATATAGCTGGACTATTAATAGAATTTACATATTTAGTATTTTTACAAAGTCAGAAACTCTGCCTATGCTGGAAGGTGGTGCAGAACTGCAGGAAAGATATTTATAAGGTTTAATTTTAAAACCAAATTTTACCTGCAGAAATGTGAAACAGAATTCTCATTTGTAAATTCACTGTCTTAAAATCCTTGGGTTATTAGCAGAGTTATGGATACACCTGCTGCAATGATGCAGTTTCACAAACAGTAGCATTCTGTTGCTATAGGAACACTGGGATCCTGTTTATTCCAACTGCACCACACTGTAACCAAATAATGTTGGAAAAATTATTAGGTAACTACACAATATATTGAACTATGTACTCTAACATCATGCTTCTGAGTTTTCAACTGAGTAAAAATGTGTAAAATTCTGATAATGAATCATCTTAGGTATACTTTCAAGCTGCTAACAAGTGGGATTTTTGGTTTGGGTTTGGAGTTTTTTCATTCTTTTGTATGCTTCAGATTTTAGGAGAATTTAAACTTGATAGCTCTCACAGGTGAACAGCAGGTAACAGCTACTTGCCACACAGAATAAGGAAAGCAGAGTTTCATTTGGGGGCTAGGGGGAAAATCAGCACTGTAGGTGTTTGTCAATTTCCATCCTCCCATAACAGCTCTCAGTCTTCAAATCCACTTCATAATATAAAGGATTATCTAACCTAGAAGAAGGTAATCCTATGAAGGCCTGAAAGCAATTATTATAGTTTTGCCATTCAAGTAATGAAATCATAGAACCAATGAAGAAGTGTGAGGCAAGCCATAAGCATGAGACAGAGTGGAAAAGCAGTTGCTGTCTAGCTGGGATATAGAACAGGATGTACAAGTTGAGAAATGCCCAAGCATAACATTTAAAGACAACTAGCATCACTACACCACTTCAGGCAAAAAAGAGCACTTGAAAGCACACTTCACACATGCAAATATTCAACTAAGCAAGAGAACAAAAGACATATGACTGAAGCTAATCTTTAAGAGAAAACACATTACAACGTATAAAGAACAGATTAAGTTTACATAATGAAAGCAACAGCACAAGGTTGAGCTGCTGAACAGCTTTATCACCACTGCATCATGTTGAATTTGTTATCTACCAGGCTGCACCAGATAAGGAAAGCTGAATGAAAAAATCAAATCAAACCGAGTGGCTAGACAAAGCTAAACATGTAAATATTGTCTACCTAGAATTTTGCAAAGACTTGGACATCATTTTCCACAGCATTCTCCTGGAGGATCTTGCTGCTCATGGCTTAGACAGGTGCACTATTCTCTGGGTAGCACGGGCTGGGTGACTCGGCCCGGAGAGCAATGGAGGGACAACCAAAGAGTGGCTGGTCACCAGTGGGGTTCTCCAGGGTTCAGTACCGGGGCCAGTCCTGTTTAATATCTTTCTTTATTCAGGATCTGGATAAGGGGATGGAGTGCACCATCATTCATTTTACAGGTGTTATCAAGCTGGGCAGGAGGGTTGATCTGCAGAAGGACAGGAAGGTTCCACAGAGGGATCTGGACAGGCTTGATCAATGGCCCAAGGCCAACAGTACAAGGTTCAACATGGTGAAGTTCCAGGTCTTGCACTTGGGACTCTTGGGTATGAGTGACTGGAAAATTGCCCTGGGGGAAAAGGATCTGGCAATGCTGGCTGATAGCCACCTAAATTTCCCCATCAAAATCCAAAAAGCAATTTCCAACCCCATTCCAGAATCCAAGTGAAAAAGTACACACTGATCTACTCTGACAACACATTTGCTCTATGCTCTAGAAAGCAGTCACCTAAGACATCTTTGATTATTGGCACTCTTAAGTATTAAATAAAATCAGTGGTGATCTCTGTAACTAATCATACATAGCGCTAGAAAAGCATAAAGTTGGGTGATTGTGTGCATTACCAAAGTACTGCAGAATGACTACCAGCATATGAATACATAATTTTAACTTTTAACTTATTACATATTTTGATTAAGATTACATATTTTGATTAAATTACATATTTTGATTAAGAAATCAATTCAGAATTGCCTAAAACAAAGAATGATGGCAAGGAGCTGTTTCTTAAGTTTTCACATTTCTCATTTTTTCACAAAATTTTGATCACATTTCAGACCAGAAGACTTGCAGTCATTTAATTTTTAGCAATTCTTGAATCTCCTTCCATTGTTTGTGTTTTGTTACTCCTTTTTAGAAAGACGATACAGCAAAAATAACCATTTTGCATAATGAAATTCAATACTCTCTTTAAAGCATCTGGTACCTTTAGTGCTGAGCAAGAAATTACATACACACGCAACAGTACCGTAAGATTTCAGTTTCAACTGTGCTCTGTGAGAAACCCCTCGGTGCATAAAAAAATATAAGATCAGAAAAGAAACAATCAGCAGATTTACAGTCCTGTTCCTGGCCCCTTTCACATATAAATGTGTTACCTGTCCCAATTTTCCTCCATAAAACATTTCTGTATTATCTGTTACTACTTAGTGGTGGCACTACCCAAATACATGCTAAGTTAACAGTTGTGTAAAAGCAACAACACAAACAGTAGTTAGCCCAATGTCTTAATGTAGTCTGTTGACCAGACTACTATTCCAAGTAAAAAAAAAGTAAGCTTTAAACAAGAACTAAATGAAGCTATCAGAAAACATAACATACAAAAATTAAGAATGATTTTACTTTAGTTTAGTTTAGTTTGTGCTGACATATTTCTGATGCTACATAACAGTCATACAAACACTATCATTCATTAAGGTATAAGTACTTTATTAAATTTTCACATGCTTTTATTTGTAGTTTTTCCAAAATCCTGCATTGATGTAATGCATGTCATTATTTAGCCTTTTATTAAAAAGGATTCAAGTTGAAGCTTTATAAGCCTATACTAAGCCGCCATTTAAATACGAAATGCAGGGTGCTATCATGCAGAAGATCCAAGACATTAAAGAATGAGTGTGTTATCAAACCACTCAGGAAGTCTGCAGCTGAACCAAATACAAAAGTGCCCTCGAGTGGCCAGTTTATACACACACAATATGCAGGGAAATAGCCTAAATGAAGAGGACTATTCTATTTTATTGATTTGACAGGTTTTAAGTTTAGCTGCTACATATGTTTTTCTTATTTCAGCAGACTTTTGACTTCATTACTATGTATCTCCAACAAATGTTGACAACACTAAAATCAGTAATTTATCCTAAAGCAGTAACAATTATAGACTGCTAGTAGATGGATATAAACACACAAATCAATTACTTGACATTTTTTAAAGAGGTCTATTCTAGAAATACTGAAAGAAGAATACCAACGTACTATTAACAACACTTACCTATGAATTTTTGGAAGTTCTTAAGGCTAACTAGCAAGGCATTTTTTAAATTACTAAAATGTCTCCCTGTGCTGGTTTTGGTTGAGGTAATTTTCTTCACAGTGGCTAGTAAAGGGTGGTGTTTTGGATTTGTGCTGAATGCAGGGTTGATTAATTATAGAGATGTTTTTGTTATTGCTGAGCATGGCTTACACAGAGCCAAGGCCTTTTCTGCTTTTTGTACCACCAGCCTGGTGAGGAAGTTGGGGCTGCACGGGAGGCTGGGATGAGACACAGCCCAGACGGTGACCCAAACTGATCTAAGGGATATTCCATGTCACATGACATCATGCTCAGTATATAAGATGTGGGGAAGAAGGGGGACACTTAGAGTGATGCCAGTTGTCTTCCTGAGCCACCATTAGACATGAGATGGCTGAACACCTGCCTCCTCTTGGGAAGCACTGAATTAATTCCTTGTTTTGCTTTGCTTATGTGCATGACTTTTGTTTTCCCTATTAAGCTTTCTTTATCTCAACCCACAAGTTTTCTGGCTTTTACCCTTTTCAGCTCTCTTCCCAATCCTGCTGGTGGCAGTGAGCAAGCAGCTGCATAGCAGCACTTGGCTGCTGACAGGGGTGAAACCACAACACTCCCCTATTCTATGCTGTAACATTGGATACCCTTAAGAGATACTCAGAGTCCCGTGTTTCACAAAACAGAGTAGTGGTGGCTATGAAAGAAGCCAGTACTGCTCTTCTATCAATATTGTGAACACACTCAGCACTCCTCCATCTCTTCAGAGTTACCATCCTAATTACAGGAACAGATGAAGCTAATGCATAAGCCAGTTCTAGTCCTGAACACGTGCAGAGCTGTAGGCATTTGCAACATGTTCCAGGGCAAATTGTCTTTAGTGAGAATTTCCCTGCACTTCAGAACAATACCTTCCTTTCCCCTAAGTGGCTTGCTCTGCTGCATGCAAGACCATTTACATTTTCATGATCCAAGTTAAATTGGCAAGGTAGGCACTAGAGATTTCGTCTTTGGCAAAGTTTTGTTTACTTGGACATAGCAACTTGTAGCTATGTGGCCCAGCTGTGTGAAGTACTCCTTGAAGTACTTTTGGAAGTGGGGAAAACAAGACCCTGCATGTGGGAGCTACTGGGAATGCAGCCGGCTTACTGAAAATCCAGTCTGGTTTCTCCAGCTCCTTCCATTTATTCCACTGCTTGGCAAAGTGCTGCTGAAGGGCTGTCACTTGTGGTACATCCAGACATTGATACTGGGGCAAACAAGATTTAACTCCTTCAGTAATGAGCCATACAGTGGGGCAGAGTACAGGTTTGCAAAGGGAACAAACAGGAAGGGTGGTTCATGCACTATATAGGTACTGTCATTCAGAGCACCACTGACAGGATGGGCCACCAGGAATCACCTGACATTCAAAGGAAAGCCCCAAGTCTTGCACCCAGAGAGGAATAATTCCATGCACCAGTATGGGTTCAGTATCAAGTGGACGGAAAGCAGATTTGCAGGAAAGGATCTGGAGGTCCTGGTGGACAAGCTGGGCATGAGCTTACACAATGGCAAATTCTGGGCTCACAAGTACAAGAGAGACAAGGGCACCCCGAAGCAAGTCCAGCAAAGACACACTAAGATGATTAAAAGATTGGAGCACATTTCAGACATGGAAAGGCTTAGTAACTTCAGATTGTTTAGTCTGGAGGAAAGAAAACTGAGGGGTGGGGAATGAGCAGGGAACAAAGACTAAGGCAGACAGACTGTTGCCTGTGACAACCAGAAAGAAGACCAACAGGTGAACATAAACTGAAACACAGGAAACTCCACTGAAACATAAGAATAAATTTATTTCTTTCTTTTACTGTGGAGGTGGTTGAATATGGGAACAGGTTGCCCAGAGAGGTCATGGAGTCTCCAGCCCGGGAGACATTCAAAACTCAATTGTACACAAGACTCAACAACCTGTTCTAGATGACCTTTTCTTGGAGCAGGATGATGTCCAAGGGTTGCTTCCAACCCCAGCTATTCTGCAAATAATACAATTTAACCCATTCTAACAAAATGATCTTGAAAACTATTTACCTTCCTCTCCCTATCCCTGCCTTCAAGTCAATTCTTGTAGGGTACTCCAATGCTCCCTATAGATGCCTATCTTGAACAGCATATTTTAAAAACACTTCCTATCACTTGATTCCAAGGTTTTTCATAGACCACAAAAAACCCCTGTAGGTTACCTGCACTTTTGGGAGGGGTAAGTGGTAACCACTCCCTCCACAACAACGACTGAATGCTTCTGAATGCTGGCTACCATATACTGAAATGTTCATGTGCCCTTTCATACCTCAATTTGTACATCTTAAGAAGCCTACCTAACATATTTTAGTGCAGTATCCTTTAAGATAACTTTTTGTGAAGTGTGCCATCATAATCTCTAAATGCACATCACATTTCAGCCAGTTGCCTAAGTTCATACTTCTTAAATTATACACAATGTCTTAGGAAAACATGAAAAATGTAGACCCATAATTCTTTTTCTTCACTGAACTTAGGAGTTACATGAAACTCCTGCTCCATACATAATTCACACCCTTTCTTAAATACAGAAACTTCGTTTCCTATTCTCTAAACATTGTCAGGATGTGATAATTTATTCCCACTTCATGTCGTGGAATGGATTGTACCAGATCATAATTTTTGAGACTTAAAGTATTTGAAATCTACTTCAGCTGAGTCATCATCCACCCTGAATAAGACTATTCCTATACACATTCTCCTATATACTTATTTTTATTAAAAGCTGCAGAGATTGTTTATGATGATACCTACATAGCTAACTTTTATCCTTACTCAACACAGCGAGCTCACTGCTCTTCCTCATTACTTGCATGACATAAGGGTCATTGTATTAGATAAAAAATAAACAATAGTTGAAGAAAGATTTTTTTACAGGTTTTATTTTACATGAAAGAGGATGTGCTGATTTTTTTTTTTAATTGGGAAAGTATGACAGCTTCAAACTTGATTTCCTGAATCTCTGTGCAACTTTAGTAAATTTTTAACTTAGCAGCATGGAGATAGGGTCAAATTCAATTATTAGGGTTGTGAACCAGAAAAGACTTCTTTAGTGCAGGCCTGTGTCTCAAGAAGTAACCCCAGCAGTTCCTACTGCATATTCTAGACAGATTTTACTCTTTCTGGAAGCTTGGTTCTAAAAATTACATAATTCCTCTTTATTTACTGATAAACTGTAATCATCTACTTCAAAGCTGAAGTAATATTGGAACATTCTTACTAACTCCACAAAACCTAAAACAAGCAGGATTTGTCACTTTCCTTGGCCACTGCATCTAAGATCATGAGCCTCATTAACAATTCTTCCTCCACATAACCAGTTGCATAGCTCTGGTAAGTATTTTGGACTCCTGCAGAGATTTTCAGTCAAGATGAATACTCTGTTCAGACATTACTTTCATAAAACCCCACACTCCAGACCACTTCTCCAGGGTTCATATTTGCCTGACTTATATTTACTGCAACCATCCGATAAAAATCCATCAAGTCATTTATTTAAGCATACAAGTTCAGATTCTTGGGGAAAAAATGTTTGTATAATTGTAAGATGTGCTCTTTTAGGAGTGTTCCAGGACACAATAAACTAAAGAAGTATAAGCAGTTTAATGAGAGTCCAAAGCAAACAAAAGGTTTAACAGTCTTCAGGACTAAGATAGTTACAGACAAAACTGTTCTGCATGCTTTACCCTTTAGTTCTAGGATTGTTGTATACAAAAAAGCCTATGATGAATATAAAAGCATTTGCATATGCTTGCAAGTGATGATCAAGTCAATTTTGAAATAGAATGCTATTCCCAGTTTCATGTCTGTACTACCTGAAGGACAGTTCTACCATCCAAAATCACCTCTTGCTACTAGACCTATGGCAACTGTCTGTTGTTAACTATAGAAGAAATGCAAGCTCCCACTTGCATTTTAGAAACTTTCAAGAATAAATGAAGTCAAACAGCACAGCATAATGCACAGGAAACTGTTCTTATTACTGTATCTCAGATGCACCATTTATGAAGATGCCCTAATTGTTTCACTGCTATGTAAAGTTCGATTTATTGGATTCTAAGCTACACTTTACACCATTCATAGCTTATGTATGCCTAAAAATCAAGAATGAGGTCTGGCAGGAAATTAATTCCAGGACATCAGTATTATGCTGAAGATATTTAATAAACATTGACTTGCTAACAGCTAGTGCTGCTACTAAGCTGATAAGAACAAAACCAGTTCTTTCCAATAAACAATACCACATCACATGTGTTATTCACAGGACAAACATACATACATTGTTTCAGGGTATAAGCCTCAGGTCTTTCTGTAAATTAGCCACAAGCATGCACTGGGTCTAAGCAAGAAAATGCAAGTAACTATTTACTGATAACCCACTTAGAACAGCTGAGTAAACTGTACCACACATTCAGTCCCGAACAGTGATACAGAACAAGCATCTCAAATTTTTCCAAAAATAACGGATCAGAAAACTCTGAGATAATATGCATTTTAGTAGATTTAAAAGATTTTTAAAATCAAGTTGCTTTCAGTCAGCATTAGATTATTCTAATGTATATTTGATATCTACTTAAATGCATTATTCTATTTAAAATATAACTAGCCAATATAATCACAGATGCTTTTTTTTTGCCCACAGCTTTATCCTTCATCACTTTTCAGTGAATCATGAAAAAAATATTTTTTTCTATTTGCATATTTTTAGTCTATATATTTCATGGCACTACTGGCCTCTGCACCAGCTAATTTCGTTATAAGAATGTGCAACTCTAAAAATCAAACTTAGTAATACAACAGTCTTGTCAGAAAACAAAAGATCTTCTACACTTAAGAATAATAAAATAAAAGATTTGCAATGAAAGACATTTGTAACTAATTTTAACAAATGAATCTTGACAGTCAAAAACTGAACCTTGACATATACTCCTGGGCTTCAAGACACAGAATATATTCACAGAGATGTACTGATAGACAAACTTGAAAAGCTCATACTAAGAGAAATACTGTACTGCATGTTTTAAAATAATCTATTCAAAACAACTTTTATCCTATGGGAAGCTTTTACCACAAGCAACTTGCAACCGTAGATGAAACCTGGGAAAGCCCCTTAAATTTTCACACGCCAAGTCAGTGGAATTGCCACATTAAGGAAAGTGATCCTTAGGCACTGTGACCTCTTTCTGCACTTCTGCGTCACCTCCTTATACCTAGAAGGGATTCATTTTACCAAAAGACAATATATGTATGCACCTCTAACTTAAATTAGTCCTAATCCAAGCTGAAGGCATTTCCATTTCAAAGGTGGTAACAAAAAGTGTGCTAAAAAGCTCATGTGTCTCACCAAGAATACTAATTTTGATTAAAAATAAGGTACAAAGTGCTCTTTGCAAAAGTAAGTACAGTAAGGAAATTTTCCAGAAGAGTTGGTCATGGTATAGCACTGACACCCCATGGGAGCAGTGCACAAGAACCGTTTTCATTCACTGTTATTCAAAGTATTGTACCAGCAAGTGCTTTGATGTTACCAAAACATTTGTCGGGGCTGAAGGCAGGAAACTCCCCCTTTCTCCACAGCTGCCCCTCAGTGTCCAGGGAATTTCATCCACCCTCTAGCAGGGTACAAAGAGGGAAGGTGGCTCAGATATCATCAGGACTGCAAAACAAAAGCTTTAAAAACTGTCACCAACTCCCTGCACAGGGGCATGGAATAATGCATTCCTTTCTCAGTCCATACTCCTCAAACTTCCCACAGACCCCCACGTGCTGGAAGGACACTGTAACCTCCCCTCTTCCTGCCAACAGTACCCAAAAGCAGAAATGCAGAGTACCAGACAAGCACAATAGATGCCTAGCTTCACCTTTTCTTCTCCTTCTTCCTTGTCAGGCTCAGGCCCAGTAGAAAGACAATCACTGAACACCAATTGCTACAGGTACATGTGAGCTGGGCCAGGGCCAGGGCCAGAGCCAGGGAGGACAACCCAGCACAAGCATGAGACGATGACTGTACACTAGTCCGGCTCATTTACTGTCATGTACTTTTAGGATCTTCCATAACTGCGACTACAGATTGTCCACCTCAGACCTGATCCCTTGTGGTCTTGGAGAAACACAGGTGACTCTGAATGTGCACGACTCATCTATTGCCAAAATATTGTATGATCAGATTTTGTTCCCAGAAAGATTATGCCATTTACACTAGTCAATGAAAGAAAAGCCCAAGTAGGAAGAAAGCACTCAGCAGTAACATGTATCTCTTCAGCATCTCTAGATTCTATCCCTGCTGCTGTAGCAGGTTAAGTGATTCATCTTATTCTGCAATATGATAAAGCAAAATCTGCTTACTCCTTCAAACATATTAAGGCAGGAGTGAACTGCTACATTAGATATCAAGGTTTTCTGCCTAGAAAGATCTTGAGTGTCTTTAGAACTTTCTTAAGAAGTGTAATTTTAAACTCTTCTTCCTACTTTCTATTTTCAAATAAAAGTAAAGAAGGGTAACCAATTTGTAATGCAAACCACAGTCGTATTTTTACTATCTGAAGAGAAGCAATTTTCCCCCATTTCATCAGTACTTAATGACATACCCTTCTGTCCTTTCCAGGTGTGCTTTTTTTAACCCTTCTAAAATGAAATCATCATTCAAAGATCCATTTTCTCAAACAGGAAATGCAGCATAAACTCTCATGCTTTACACCAACACTTGCACTTGTCCCTGTCAAAGTTCACTACCTATTAAGGCAGAGTAGTAAAGCTACGTGTTAGGCCATACTTAAATAAAGCAGGTACAGAGCTATGCATGTTTAAGCATAAATACAACTATATAAAGAAAAAAAGTATGAACTAGATGATATATCCCAGAAACAGATATATCAAGAAACAAACAAACAAACAAAACCTAACAAGACACTGAACTTCAGTAAAACTTGAAATTCTCCAAACTCCTTTGCCAGAGAAGCACTTGCCAACTTACTGTAGTGAACACACAGGTACAGGATTTAACAGCAGGCTCATCATACTGCCTGTGTTTGCTACTACTGTGCACCTCACCACAAGCAACAGTCTGGAATTCAGCAAGAAGGGCTCAAAACACCCTAGGATTTCTCATCAAGGTTTACAGACAATGAAAGAAGACCATGTCACCACAATATAGTAATCCTATCTTATCCCTGTAACATGGAAAAAAATAAATAAAGACTCAAACTATACTGTTAAAGAACTACCCAATGAGTGAAAAACACAATATAAAGAATCATAAATAAGCTACCTGTTGGATCATAATGCTTTGCTGATGTAAATGTAATAGATGATACAGGTAAAATTTATGGAAGCTAGGAATAGTCTTCAGAAGACAGAGAAGAAAGCACTTAGCTCTGAGTCAAAAGATTTTCAACTGTAAAAGACAATTTAACATGCATAATGTTTGCTACATTTCTCTTATACAGCTTTAAAAAAAATGTCAGAATTCTTGGTTAAAGTGTTTACTTACATTGAAGGCATTAATTGCATTTTTATCATAATACTTCTTCTTTTCATACTTATCCCTGATGAAAAATTCCACAGCTCTGGAAGTAGCTAGTTTAAGGAAAATATGCATTCATATAAATAGTAACATCAACCTAAAAGCTCATTGGTTATTCGAATTAAAAAACTACACCTGATTAATCTCATTTTGTATTTTTAAAACAGCAGAACAAACCACTCCACATGGAACAACTGTTGCTGCAGTGCCCAAAGTGAGCTCCTTTCTACTACACAAAATTAATCAGTTAAATCTCTAAAGAAAACAATATGAGAAAGATATAGAGTATAAGTAATTCAGTGTCCCATAATTAGGACATTTTCACCTGGTATTTATAAATTCCATGGCTGTAGTACTGAAAATACTCTAACAATGGTACTCATATACGGTAAATAATTATAGTTTACCATCCCAACTTGGGAAAAAATACTCTCTCTTCATAAAAAAGGTGAAATGTATGTACCTGTTCTCTGATTTTCACATTATACCATTTATCAAATGCTGATCATAAACACTTCACTAAGTCCTCCATGAGAGTCTCCTGTTAAAAAAAACATCCCTGTGGAAGGGAAAAAAAGCCAAAACAAATAGTGATAAAGAGATATTGAAGCAAAGATGGAAAGAGCAGCAAGCATATTGCTGTAGAAAACCAGAACTGACAACTCACTAGCTCAAATGTAAAAAGAAAGCCAATTGTTTTCCTCAATTACTCTCTCAACTTCATAAAGCAGCTCATCCAAAGCAGTGTGAATACTTTGATTTTAGTAAAGCTGACTCTCTAGGATCTGAAGAATAAATTTTAACTACTTTGTCCAGCAATGTGATTATCCATTCAAAAACTGATATTGTCACTGTGGAAGCTCAGACTCATTGCCCCAAACTTCCAAAGCATTTTTTCCTCAATTGATGGAAAGATACCCTTACCTCCACATACTATGTCCTAAGATTAACACTGAATTCAGGGCACTCAATCCCTTCATTCCGTGCATCAAATTATATTGTCAAAAATTATAGTTTCAAACTGTATGCAAGCGTCACCTGAAGACAGTTTCATAAAAGTTACAAAAATCAAAACACCACTTTCTACCTGTTTCCAAATATATATAAATTGTAAAGGGCATCCTGAGCACTTTGAAGGTACAACTATCTTAGTACTTATAGTGCAAAAAAAATGTTCATTGTTGTTGGAAAAAACATTTTTCAACAGGAAATTAAAGCTGCCATACAAAAAAAAAAAAAATCACAATGATCCTAAAAGTCAGCTTCTACACTACAGCACCCATGCCAAGTACAAGGGAAGGAAAAAAAATGCTTAGAAAGGTCACTCTTATGATTAAAAAGCAGAAATGAGGAGGGATCTTCAGCAGGAGATTTCGGGCATCTCACATACACATTTCTCCCCTGTCTCCACTTTACTACCTTAAAACTAGAAGTATATTATAGTGCTACAGGAAGTTAAACACTAATATAAATGAACATATACAAAATAGACCATCACATGCAAAGTATTTTCAATGTTTATCCAAAAGAATGTTCAGAATATAAGAATATTCACAAGCACAACACTGATTACATACTAAGCTGATTTTGTAGTGACACAATGGGCAAAGAAAAAAGGCAAAAACCATCCATAACACAACAGCTTGTCATGAATGCGAAGTAGGTAAGTAGCTGCAAAGTTATGGGATAATTGAGAACTAAATCAGAAAAAGGTTGGAATCACCTCTCCTGGCAGTACAGCATCAATAAAGAAAACACAGGCAATGAAATATATTCAGTTGACTAAGTCCATCAGTTAGAAGCTAAGAGCTATTCAAAAGGGTATGCAATAAATTCAAGGCAGACAGTGTGAAAAAAATAATTATTTTGAAAGTCTAAAAATTAGACTTTTGGTCTGATCTGACAACAAAAGCATAAAGTATTATTACTTGCAGTAGCACCAGTGATTTTAAGTTAGCTGCAGCAAAAACCAAAAAAAAATCTTCAAGATCCATTTTTGAGTAAGTTTTAGTCAAAATATCTCAATCATATTGCTAAAAAAAAGTTCTGGAATATTACAGATGGCATACTATGATGTTATCTGGTTCCAGTTGTTTTTTTCTTATGTGGATGTATGTTTAATTCAAAAGCTACTAGAACATGAAAAAAAGTATCTATTTTGCTCAAGTGCATTTTATAATAAGGAATCTAACCCTTTCAAAAAAGAAAATTTCTGTCATAACATTATCATAGAGTGTACTATCTAATAAAGACAAGAACCAGAATCACCTTTGTATATAGCAAATTTAGATCAAGTTACAACTAAGTCTGTTTATCAGCTCCTGTAGCTGGGGAAAGACTCAGCTCACTTAAGAGTAGGTGTTAGGATCTCACTATAATTAAAGAGTTACAATAAGATCAGGTGAAGCAAATCCTACCTACAGAGTAACTTCACTAAATCAAGAAAAACCCCAGATCTAAATTAATGCTGTTATATATTATCCTAGTGATTCAGTAAAGGTATCTCATAAGAAAAGTTATTTATTGCCAAGAGACATTTTTTCTTCCAGCCCTTCCCGTCCAGGTACACAGTGATAATCACACACAAACACAACTAGTGGCTCTCAGACAGCTTGGGTTTATTTATGCATTCCCATGCTAGTCACCTAGAGAAAGAAATCCATACTTCACTGGAGTAAGACGCAATGGCTTATTTTACTTTACCATTCAGCTCATTATTTCCTGATCAAATGCTTCTAGACTTCAGATGGCAGTTACTCAAGATAAAGAAAATATTCAAGAGCTCTCCAGTATCACTCTAACTTCCTACATAGAGGGAATTTATGAAGTCACTTCTTCTGAAAGCAAAAATAAATGATCCTTGCCAAATCTCATTACAAACTAGATTTGCTATGACTGAAGTAATTTAAATCTTTTCTGAACTGTTCTCAACTTCCACTGTCATTCTTAAAAACAATATCAATGAAATAAATAACATAAGCTGACAAATGTAGCAGTTCCTTGAAACAGTCATAACATCTCAATTGCATGAGAAGTCATTTCTATGTGAAAGCAAAAACAAAAAGGATACTGATCTGTTTGAGGTCTTCGGAAGTTCTCTGGCAGATTAGCTTCATAGAGTAGTCTTGCTTTAGTATTTCCCATTTCCTGCATGCACTACGGAAAAGTGGTAGAAAACAGTTCATGTCCATTGATACTTTAAACTCTGAAACAGTCAGAATGCTACTGGAGTGCTTAAATGACATTACAAGTTTTTAACTTGGAGACCTCCCTGTTGCCATACGTCTTGGGAGATATGACCACAGCATAGGAGGGCTGCCTGCCCAGACTTGATGGACAAACCTAGCAGCACTGATGCTGTCTGCAGTGTTAACTAACCCATCCAGGGAAAGACAAGCTTTGGTCTCTTAGGATGACTCTCCAGACCAGGAAGACAAAGAGTAATAAAATTTGCCTGATGGCAGGAAGAGGCTTTGGACTGGAGCATACTTGGAAGAGTCAGAGCTTGATACACCAAAAGAACACAACCAGGTATCGCAGAGATATGTTAGTGGTACTGTCCTGTTCCTTTCTAAAAAGGCTTATAACACTTTTTCTACAGATATAACGAAGAAGTAGCTTTCAGAGTCCCTGGGGCAAGGTAGAATATCTCTAAAATGATGCAGAAATGAGAGGTAAACCAACTTCTGAAGTGAGTTTTATGAACTTAGGCTCACTACAGCAGAAGTATGATACATGCAAAAGCTAATAGGACTGTAAAACATGTAAGCTGGGCATTGTGATAAATGCAAATCCTTTCAGAAGTACTCCTGGCATCCCTTCCAAATTGGAAACGTATTTGAAGATATTTTACCTGTATTTGTTCTGGCGTCCATTGATCCAAGTTGACAGATTTGACCCTTGATATATGGACCCCAAGATTTCGATGTATTCCAGCACATCTGATGCAGATAAAAACACCAGTGTTCCAAGAAGCCCATCTTGGTCCTAAAAGGAATGGGAAATAGATCAATTATTTTCAAAATTCCATATACTGTGAAGATTTTCTTTGGCATAATTCTATACCAGCAATGTGAATGAGCAGGCTTGAATAAAAGCTCACCTCTGCTTCTCTAGAACATATATCACTTTTAACAATTTCCCGTGTTAATAATTTTGTTCACAGATTTCTGCTTCTAAATAATGTCACAAAACATTAACTAGTCAAATTTATCTAGAAAGTCATATGTTGTGTCCACCTCCAAAACAACACAACAAACAAACTTCAGAAAGTTGCCTTATTAGCAACAAGATTTTTGCTTGCACCTTGAACAATCTTTATGGCTATGCCTCAAATGAAGCATCAACAGAAGCCAGTAGAAGTTGCTCCTTCTTCTCCATTTAAAAGCTTCTTAAGACATGCATCTATACTTAACTTGGAATTAAATGCAGGGCAATCTTATATTAATGCAACAAATACCTCATATAGCACAGACTCTACAATAGTAGCACAGAAGCTCTTAGGAAATGATTACAGAGATTTGCAAAACCAACTGATAACAATATCTAGCTAAGAATGGTGGAAAACTGAGCATATTCAGTATCCTTGATTTCTAAGCTACCGTTCACAGCCAAATGGATTTTCTAACAGAATCAGGCTGATTTATTATCCACCATTGTTTCTCAACTGTGCTGGTATGTTGAGACAGTTAAAGTATGCTGGCCTGAATTATGACGGTGACACTTGGGATTTTTCACTTGAAGCTACTATTCATTCTTTAATTAAACACATTTACATCATTTCATTCCAGCCCTGCACATCATCACTGTTAAAAGTACTACTTTAATGCCCATCTAGTTCTGAGCTCCAAGGAGTTCAAAGATTAAATAATTACCATCGAAAGCAAGAAGGCCTATTGAAGAGTTGGAAAACATTTCCAGCAGTTATTTTCTGCTTTTGTATGACAGATGTGCACCTAGACCACTCCTGCAACTGCAGTTGTTTGCATTTCAATAACAATATATTGTATGAACAGTTTCCTGGGACCTACAAAAGAGCTTCATGCTTCCCTCTCCTGATCTTTAGCTTAGGGCTGTGTTGGTGTGACCCGGCAAAAACCCAGAGCTGCTCACTCACTCTCCTCTCCTACTGGACAGGGAGAAAAGAGCAGCAAGGTGAGAAGACATGCAGACTGAGATAACAATTTTATTAAGTGAAGCAAAAACTGCACACAAAAGGGGAAAAAAAAAAAAAGAAAAGAAAGGATTTCTTCAATACTTCCCATGGCCAGGCAGCTGTCCAGCCACTTCCTAGAAAGCTGTGCTTCAGCACCCACAAAACTTGTTTTGGACACCACCATAACCAAGAGTGTCCTTTCCTCCTTCCCTTGAGCATTTGTTGCTTGAGCACTTTATCACATGGCATGAAACGGTCAATTAGAGTCAGCAGACATCACAGGTGTGCTTCCTGCCCACCCACCACTCAGCCTTTAAACTCTGAGGAACAGGATGAAAAAAGAAAAGCTCTGATATTGTTCAAGCGCTGTTCAAGCAATAGACAAAACAAGGAAGCAGGAGAAATCCTTTCAGTTAGACTTCATTCTTTAGAATTGATATTTGAAAATCCCAAGACACATTCACAGATCCCCACATTTGCTGCAAGGAGCATTACTCTTACTAGTGGAAATACTGGCAATATTTTGGGTAATCACTTTGCTTTTAATCTATCTTGTTCAATATCTCAAAAAAGTCAGAGCACTTCATGTCCGCTGCTTGACTTTTAAGATCATAAACATTAAAATAACTGGCAGTTTTCAAAATAAGTGCTACTATCATAAAATTAGATTTCAAGGGTCAAAAGAGCTAGGAATTACTCACCAAAACTAACACATCTTTTCCCACATGGCAGTTTTACATTACAACTACTACTAGTCAGATAAGAATGGTCAGACTGTATGTACTGTGTCTTAAATACTTCAACAACTAGCAACCTATTGATCTACCTTTTTATTTCCCCCTATAAAACACCACAGACACAAAATACTTACTCTTACACTTGGTAGATTTATATTACAGGAAGGCCTCACTTAAAATTTATACTACTTTTAGTTTTAGTGCTCCAGGATAGAGTTTTGCAGGTCATTTGCCTCAACCTATTAATCAAGTTTCAGGTAAAATAGTGCACCAGAAGAAAATTACAAAACCCACTTAGCCACTCCACTAGGATAGATCAAGTACCTCAGTTTATGCAAAAGATAAATCTAGCCATGACAGTTTCAAAACAGATAAGATAAAGTCTTGTGTACCCAACAGCTTCTCAGTTTTTTCCCTGAAGTATAACTCATGTGTCTTTTAAAAACTAGAGCCAGTTTTGATCAGGTTACTATAGGGACAGAAGGTGTTTAACTATAGTATCTGTATGCTGTCCAAGTTTTTATCCCTATAGGGTGTTTACACAACCACTATGAATATTTTACCACAGATGAGTTTGTACAACTACACATCACATGAGTTTCCTATTCTTCAGGTACTGCCTCAGCTACGAGATCCCAGATAGGCAAATTCTACATTAATGAGACAAGACTGGAAGGAGGACTTGACATGACTGAAGTTTAAATAAATTAAGAGAGATTATTAACCTTTTAGTTAAAATATTACACTTGAAACTTTGTTAACAAAAAGTGTAACAACTTTTGAAGTAGATGGTTTCCTCCTGGAAAACAGCAGTTTTGTACTTTCCCAAAAGCTCAGATTTCATTAATTTGTACTTATTTATGAAATAAATTTGGGAAATCTAATATATTTAGGCAATGAAGGAACAAATTAAATAGTGGAATAACAGGCAAACCTGAGGCCAGACAAAAATATTCATGTGTCACCTCTGAATTTAATTCCGAGTAATGACAATATGCAATATTAAACACTTCAAATGAAAAATGTTTTCATCAATCCAAATCGTAACCACAGTTAAGCACTAGAAAAGTCAGAAAATATTTTCTGTGTGTGTATCAAACTAACTATGCTTGACTCAACCAAACAGTTGACTAAAGCCTAGGCTGCAAAGCTTTCTGTGTGAAAAATGTTTAACAGTAATTCGGAGTGATTCAATAAACAACTTACAGTTTTGTCAATTCTGTATGAAGTCAGGATCCTTATTTCTGTACTTCTATTTGCACTAATAGAAATATTTTCAGGTTTCTTTTTGCTTGGTCCTTAAAGATACATTTGGTATCTTCAGAAAAATTTTTAAGACTAACCTGGTTTAACTGCTGTACGTATTTTTGCTAGCCAATTAAGAAAATGGCATTTGTCTTCAGAAATGAAGACTGGACATCAAGAATCTTGATGACTACTATTTTATACTATTTAAAACACCTTTACATGTCATTAGTAATGCTATCTTATCTACCAAGAACTGCGCTATACACTGCAACTTCAGTCAGCCAATAATAACACAAAACACTTGTCATGTTTGACATAAGTTTTAATAGAATTGTAATTTTGTTCTCCTGAAAGCCATTTGAATTTTTACTAGAAGTGCCAATGTGCACTTCGGCAGCTTGCTGCACAACTCCAGTATAAAAATACACTTGAAGTCATTTCAAGTCATCTAAGATATAGATAACTACTTGAAAATCCTTTCAGTCTCTTTCATCCTTTACTAAAGTTAATTTTAGGAAAAAAGCTATAAGATTGAAAATGACCAATATTTATACTATACTATATACCAGAACACTGTGAAGTCCCTGGAACACTGCCCAGCTGAACAAAGGAAAAAACTTCAGCAACCCTAAGACAGGTTGCTGCGTCCAAGATAGGAATCAATTTTTTTTTCTCCACTTTAAACTTTCTTTTCCATATTTCTGTACATCATCTACTGGTTTGACCTAAATTCACATTTCAGTTTTTAGCAGGTGGCTGTGAAGGTGTATGCTGTCTTCCAGAGAAATCATGACAAGATTTTGAATGCATTAGGTCATATACAATCTAAGGAATTCTTGAAATAATGAGGTCATTTTTTTAGGCCCACAAGGTTTATTGTGTGTATTTAGTCTTACTGACAACTGTAATTTAGATGCCTTCATAAAAAGGAGTGATTAATGTTGTAGTGTGGATTTNGGTGCCCAGGGCTGCCCGCAGCCGTGCGACACGGGGCGACCCCGCAACAGATTAATTTTGACTGGAAATTTAAACACAGCAAAAGTGCAAGCTTCTTTTAAGAGCTAAACAGAAAGGTGGATTTGAGCCATCATATAGCTTGACAAAAACTAATTTGGAGTCTTGGCTATTACATATTAAACTGAAAACAACAAGCAACATTTCCCAATACTGGGCTTGACTGGGATGGAGTTAACTTGCTGCGCTGCAGCTCCTATGTAGATGTGCTTTGGATTTGTGACCAGAACAGTGCTGGTAACAGTAATGCTTTGGCTACAGCTGAACAGTGTTTGCACAGAGTCAAGGATTGCTTTTCCATCCCCACCAAGCAGGCAGGGAGTGGGCAAGAGGCCAGGAGGGGAGTCAGGGACATCAGACCCCAATGACCAAGGGACATCGCAAATATACATTAGAATTCAATCAGGTGCATAGAAACAGCACCAATTTTGACATATTCATGGTATTTAAGGAGTCCTTTATTAGAGACCATTTGGGCTTCAAGAACAATACATAGCTACCAAGAAACAACGTAGCCTATTATATCTGCAAGTTTTCAGAGGTCTTAGATAACTCACAAATTTATGAAAAAACCTGGAGAGTTTATTTCCAGTTACAGTAGACTTCCATACCAGTATAGTTATTGTATAGAACCAACATTCTCCCTACTCACAGAAATATCTATAGCTACTAAAAAACTGTGAACATTTCAAAAACCAACTTCAGCTGTTTAAAACTTAAGCAATAAAGAGCTTGAAAGCAATTTACATATTTTTAGATAAAAATCTTCGGATAAGTTGATTTCAAGCCAATTTTTAAATTGCTGAAAAAGTTATCCAATCTCACATGCCATTCTTTCATTCTGAAGTGCACATCAAAGTGTGAATTTTTTGAAAAAGCCATCATTTTTACATATTGTCTGGTGAGGCGAAAGCTTTTCTCTCAACATATTTCAAAATCTTTCCCACTTTTCACTCACACTTTCCTTTTTTCAGGATACAATTTTTGATGACAGATTTCTCCTTCATATTATTTAAACTGGACTCAGAGCTCGCACTTGCTTAATGTTTGTGCACATACTCCCAAATATCACTTTCTTCTCTGTCCTGATTAATTCACTCAGTAAGTACTATGTGTTCTGCTCCACTATTTTAGAAAGAAGCTGACTGAAGAAGCCACAATAAAAATTCACACGTTGCTGACAAACTCTCTTAATGCACTTCTACATGATACAACTATCTATTTGTGAATACAGCTGACATACATCTTTGGGCAAGAATAATGAGGAGAATTGTAATGTTGAAGCTGGTATAGTGCATTTTCAAAGGAAACAAAATACAAAGTACATTAGTGTTTGTATGTCCAAGATTTCAGTTTTACTCCAGCTGCTCAAGTTTCATTTGGCATCAGCACACACATAGTACTGCATCAGGTACAAAACAAGGCTTACACATTATGTTCATTTAAAATGCTGAGGAAAAAGTACTTTTACCAGCGTTACAAAAAAATGTGAAAGCTTCATATACTAACTGTATGTGAATCCAAGTAGTCAATACAGTGTGAAACATTGCTTTAGCTCTCCATTTGATTGGCTAAAAAAATCTTTGAACTGTTTTAAACATCTCAGTCAACACTCCATCCTCTACTCAGCTTCCACCTGCAGTCAGAAATTAGCAAGAAATGTGATACACTATCAGGCAAGACTGGGCTGGAGTAGGAGAACCTGTCACACAAACATGCTAGGAAAAAAAGAAAAAAGGAAATTTTAAAAAAGCAAGCAGTGGAGACCAGAACAAACCAAAGAGGCAAAAGAAAATTAAAGTATTTGAATATGACATAACAAGGGGACATCCACAAAGGAGCAAGAGTAAGATTACTGCAGATTTGATTATTAAGTCGAATGATGATGGTTGCTTCCCTTATTACACCAATTCAGAATTTCCTTCTCTCCATCAGTCCACCACCATCTGCTCAGCTTACTGTAACTGCAGTTAATACTGAAACACTTCTTTTGCTCAATACAGGTGCTGACCCCTCTCACAAAACATCTTAAGTAGAGAGAACACAGAGGTCTGAATTGGGGTGAAAAAAGCAAGTATGAAGCCTTTCAATTTCACATGTGTTGTCAAAGGGAAGGACAACTGTTTTACAGCTCAGCAAACTATTCTGAATCCTTTGCAATATGTGCATAAAACCAGCTTGCCCGGAAATGAATAAGTCTTGAGACAAAGTTTTAAATGAAAAAAACTTGTCAAAACTAGCTTTAAATAAGGTTTGTATGATAGAGGCAGATAAACACAAAGTTGGTTTTCACTTTACATTCTTGCAGTTACCAGTTAGAAATTCTACAAGGAAGGAAGCCAAGTACTACACGTAACAAAGTACTAACTTTGCATCTCTAATATTGTCTGTAGCAAACTTATCTTGGGCCAACATCTTTAAAGACTTGTGACAGACTACAATTCCTTTTTTCTCTCAACAGCACCCAGCCTGTCCTTTGCTCATAAAGCACAGTGAAGTTACTTTAATTCTCATTTGTTTCCCCAAATCCTGCTGCTGCTTGACAGACTTGATTTGCCAAAGAACTGGCTCCATCTTGTGGAAGAGAGGATTAACTACAAGAAAACCTACACGACTCATCCTGAGTGGCTGATAGCCAGTTCTCAAAGCTATCACTTTTGGCCAAAGAAAGCCTCAGTCGTTGCATCAATCCAAGCATACCCATGCAGTGCTCTCTCTCTTTGCATTATTTCCGCACCCAATTCATACTGCTCAAGTGTTCTGCCAGTCAAGATTTCAAACAAGTTAGGAAAGAATATATTTCAAAACATCTGTAACTTCTCCAAGCTCAGATACAAATAAAGATTGTGACAGGAGACAAGCACCCTTACATAGCACGTAGAGAGAAATGAGGGAAAAGAAGTAAGCAGCAGCTGTATTTTATGTAATTCAATTCAATACAAGATCAGAGGCAACACAAGACAATCCCTTCCTTGTCCAGATGCTACTCAGGGAAGAACAAAAGAACAAGGCAGAACTTCCAGAGATTTCTCCAAGTTTCTCTCCTCAAAACATAACATAATGGAGACAGTGATCAAAATTAAATGCTCCAAACAAATAATTTACTATCGTGCATTTTTGGTCTAATCCTGCTGGTTCAAAGACCATCTCTTACTAATTTCATTAGTGGTTGCTTAGTTTTTCATACAAAAGGTAGATCCCACCATCCCCATTTCTGGTTCACCGACTCCTGGGCTGGATGGGGTGGGGGGATTGAAACAAGTCCTTCAAGAGAACAGTACCCACCTCCAAGACAAAAAGCTTAATTGCAATGTTAGTGTCCACTGAAACAGACTTTGCGAATTAAGCAAATCTTTGAAAGAATGAAATATCTTGCATAAAGATCTTGGAGCAAAGGAAATCATGCAAGAACCACATTACAGAATCTTTATTCTATGAAATGTTCTTCAAGGCCCTTGAACCTTAAGTCTTTTGAGACTACTGATAATGGACTACTTACCTGTCACTTGATCCACAGAATTAGTTTCTGATTAAACAGAACAAATAGCCTGAAGCATGTTCTCACGTCACATCTACTCCCCACATTAAGCATAATTCCTTTACAGTAGAAGAGGCTTCCTTGCTTTGCCTCCATACCCACGTACAAGGGAAAAGCATAGAAGCTCAGTCTTTGCGTGCTTTTAAGGTGTCAAAGTATGCAGCAAAATACTGTTTTATATAAACAAAGGGCATAAATGGTAGTTGTTAGCAGTCTCTCACAGCTGGCTTAGTAAGCCTGTGTTCAAAGAGTCAAGACCAGAATTTGAGAAGTTAAAATTTACCACATTTAGAATAGGGTGACAGGAGTTCAGACAAGAACTGTTTGTAACAGGCTTTTTTCATATTTTTAAATAAAATCAAACTCAACAGCATGAAGCTGCACTGAAGGCAGACAACTCAAGTACACTGTTTCAGAGCTCAGCTTAATAGCAGCTAGATTCATATGGTTCAAGGTATACTGCAGGAATAGTGTGAAGACAAGCCTTAGAGGCATTGCTTAGCTATCTTTAACCAGTGTCTGGTAGGTGGTAGAGTTTCATGGGCAGAATTCCTCCAAGTTTGTCTTTTGGTTTGGATAACCATTTTTCATGAAAGTCATCAAAAAATCATCATTAAGTGCAGACTTATTCATAACACCAAATAGGCTCTGTAGAAGCATCACGAATGAAACTCTTCCCCTGCATGACCATGTCCCACCTCTGTAAGTCAGAGAGAGAAATATGTATCAGTTTCGATTATTCCTTCAGCTTACTTATCCACTAGCTTCTGTCACATAAAAAATTGCTAAAAGCACTTCAAAGAAATTTCAAGGGTTGTATCAAGCCTCAACCAGAAAAGAAATAGAGCGACATAAATGTCCCTTCAATTCTATGTTTAAGCCACAAAATCAAGTGGCTGGCTTCATAAGAACTTTAATTCTGGAATGCATCTAAGTAATTTCAAACAGCAGAAGCTTTATACAGAAAATTAAGTGTGGAATATGAAAGTGCAGTTTGTAAATCAGAGGACTGGTTGGTTACATTAGCTATTGGAGATACACAGGTAATGTCAGTTTATTCTTGAAATGAACAGGTCTTTTTCTTGTCTAACAGCCATTTGGCACAAGCAATCTTGTAAGGTGACAAAGTGAAAGAATTCCTTTTTGCCTTATTAACAAATAGTCAGCTACTAAAAATCTTTCTGACTGCGAAACAGTAAGTTTACTTTTCCAAAATAAAGCCATCTTATCAAATATTAGGTGATTACAGGACATAAAAGCTAAGTTGTGAAATAAAATACAATATTTAGAGTTCACCATAAAGTTATATACACAAATACACAGTTGATCCCTCCTCATGTAAATTACGAGAAAAAGGAGATTATGATGGGTTTTTGGGATCTGCTTCCCCAAACATCACCAAGACCTCCTATTTATCTTAGAAATGAGATGACAAGATTTAAAAAGAACACTTACCTCATTAAAACACTTATTTTTAATGAAAGTATCAGTTTGACTCAGTGTTTTGCAGTGAAACTTCCTTTAAAACCATCTCCCAAAGTTTGCATTCCTGACTTGGAAGTACTTCACACCTCAGATTTCACCCATCCTCACACTACCCAGGTAAGCAGACTCATAAGCAACTTCTGGGCTGTCAAGAGAGCAGCTCCTGACCCTTGGCTGGCAACCACGCCTGGATAGCCTGAGCACGTGTCTGTGACTGTACGGGGAGAACACATGGAGAGTACACAGGACACAGCCATAGCACTCCTACCAGCCTTGTGGGTGCTACAGTACCCTTTGGAAAGTAAAGTCAGTGCCCCAAGTACCAGAGATGACAGGGGTGCCAACCCTGGTACATTCAATAACCTAACAGTTTCAGAAAAAAAATTTCAATTTGGCTAAGGGGTAGCCCTCCAATTTTATCCTGCCTGTTCACTTGTGAAGAGAAAGACTGCTTGTGTCAGAGAATAAAGTGTGCAAGAATAAAGTGTGCAAGCTGTCATTTCCTGTTAGCAGCATTTAGTGCTTTCTAAAAAAGACAAGGTTATGTAGCATACAATATCAGTAGGAAGCTTCTGGAGCAGGTATAGACTGCAATTATTCCCTTGTCAGCAAGGAAATGCTAAAATACTTACTGTTTTAAGTTTACAATTTATATTCCTTTTATATGCAGAAGTAAAAGGAAAATGGGGAACAGCGATTTCTTATAAAATGTTTTCATAAGCTGATAGCAGAGCATTAAGTAAAAACACCACTGAAAAGAAAAAGAAATGTATAAATCTATGCTACTCTGTTAGGATGTAACAAACCCTCTGCATACCTAGGCAAAGGATAAAGATTATATAAGCACCTGCTTCAAAAAAACCCTTCAGTCAGTAATTGAAGTTCTTCCTTTAACTATGACAACCTCAGAATAAGATTTGTTTGCAAGACAGGCTTGTAATGTAGTCTGTTTGCCATAAACAAGAATGAACCTTTCTCTACAAGAGATATTATCTAGCAACTGCATTAATCAGCTTCCCTTTACCATTTTTCCTCAAATATAACTGAAGAGATCCTTAAGAAAACACTCCACAAACTGTGCAACCTCTGTGCAGTCCTCAGTGACTCCAGAGATGTGCTTTCCTATACATAATAAAGAAGGTAAATGCATCCCCTTAACCCCTCCAACCTAAATTTGAAAAAAGATGCTGAGAAACCAGAGATTCAAGCTTCTTTATCCATGAGCCATAGAACCAGTCTTTAAGGCTGGAAAAGACATCTTAGATTTTGAAGTTCCATCATTAACCAAACACAGCAAAGTACCACATCTACATGTTCTTTAATACTTCCAGCGATGATGGTACAGCACTTCAGGCAGTGAAGCTGAGCCTGTTCCAATGCCTGACCAACTTTTCAGTGAAGAAATCTTCCTCAATATCTAATCTATACCTTCCCTGGCACAATTTGAGGCCATTTCCTCCTGTCCTGTCACTGGCTGCCTGGGAGAAAAGGGCAACCTCCACCTGACTACCTCCTTTCAGGGAGTTGTACAGAGTGATTAGGGCTCCCCTGAGCCTCCTCCTCTTCAGGCTAAACACCTCCTGCACCTCACAGGACTTGCATTCCAGACCCTTCACCAGCTCTGCTGCCCTTCTCCTGGAGTCACTCCAGAACCTCAATGTCCTTCCTGTAGTGAGGGGCCCAGAACTGGACATAGGATTTGAGGTGCAGCCCCACCAGTGCCAAGCAAAGAGGGACAATCATTGCCCTGGTCCTGTTGGTCACACTATTGCTGATACAGGCCAGGATGTCATTGGCCTTCTTGGCCACCTGGGCACACTCTGGCTCACATTCAGCTGCTGTCAACCAGCACCTCCAGGTCCTCTTCCATCAGGCAATTTTCCAACTGCTCTGCCCCCAGCGTGCAGCACTGCAGGGCGCTGTTGTGACCCAAGGGCAGGACCAGCACTTGGCCTTGTTGAACCCCATACAACTGACCTCAGCTCATCAACAGAGCCTGGTGAGATCCCTCTGTGAAGCCTTCCTGCCTCCTTCCAGCAAATCAAAAGTCCCACCCAACCTGGTATCATCTGTAAACTGACTGATGGTACACTCAATCCACTCATTCAGATCATTGACAGAGACATTAAATAGGACTGGACCAAAGACTGAGCCCTGGGGAACCCCAGTAGCGACCAGATGGATGTGACTCCATTCACCTCTCTCTGGGCCTGGCCACCCAGTCAGTTTACACTGAGTGAAAAGTGCCCCTGTTCAAGCCATGAGCAAGGCAAAGTAAAGTGTCAAATTTCAGGCTCTAGAGAGTAGAAATACACTGAAACTATCGATAGTGACCACCCAGATTGCTTCTTGTACCAATCCTCTCTGCTATATTCATTAGTGTGGGGATGGAGTTTATTTTCTTCATAGAAAGCCCTACCGTGGTATGTTCTGAATCTGTGATCAAAACAGTGCCAATAACACACCAAAGTTTTAGCTATTGCTGAGCAGTGTTTACATAACATTTCTTCACTGCTCTTCAGACTGTCCTGCCAGTGAGAAGGCTGGGGGTGGGCAAGTGACCAGAAAGTGACACAGCTGAGACATCTGACCTCATATGACCAAAGGGACATCACATACAACACTGTGCTCAGCAAAAAAAAATGGAGTAAGAAGGAGAAAGGAGAGATATTTGGAGTGAGTAATTACATAACGGTTACATGTGACTGAACCCTGCTTTCCTGGAGAAGACTGAACACCCACCTGCTGCTGCTAAATAGTGAATTAATTCCTTATTTTGCTTTGCTTGTGGGCACAGCTTTTGCTTTACCTGTCTTTATTTCAACACATGAGTTTTCTCATTCTTACTCTTCTGAGTGTCTCTGTCATCCCACTAGCATCCACAACCACAAAATCCACATTCACTGCAGACATTCTTCTACATTCCTCCTCTGTATACTGTCTCACTTCCTCTTCAGGTTATGTAGATCAGATCAAGTAGATTTTTAGGCTGCACCATTCATCTCTCTTACGCACAGAGAGCCTATTGGCCCACCCTCAAACACTAATACACCACAGTTCTCAGGCACAGGAATGGCCTATCTCGCAAATGCAGCTCTGCTCTTGACCCCTGATTAACTGTAACAATATTATCAGTCTTCAGAGCAGCATTTTCAGTGGAGCTCAGGGTACTAAATTAACAGAAGGCCACGGGAGAAGAACAGGCTGAAGAGGACAGGCAGAATCACACCTTTTCTCCACTTGAACTTCCAGTGTCATAAACACAAACCCTTTCCACAAATGCCCAGGACTTGCATGCCATGGTAGCTACACCCCAACACTGCACTCTGTCAAAGTCTCAGCAAATGGATCACACCTTCAATACCCCTCCCTGAAGCTTTGAGCCAGTTTGAGCCAATACACACAACAGAAGGTATCTATGCTTTGTCAGATATATCTTTTAAAGAGCAAGTGTTAAACAACTTCTGTATTTCCTCAGACAGTGAACAAAAAAACTACAATCTAAGCATAAATGATCTTCTTGAGGTCACTTAGATTAATTTGATGTTTAAATCAAATCAGGTCATTCTTCCCTGGTACTGGGCACTGGTGAGGCCACACCTTGAGTGCTGTGTCCAGTTCTGGCCCCTCAGTTTAGGAAGGACGTTGAGATGCTTGAGCATGTCCAGAAGAGGCAATGAGGCTGGTGAGAGGCTTGGAGCACAAACCCTGTGAGGAATGACTGAGGGTTGTTTAGCCTGGAGAAAAGACTCAGAGGTGACCTTATCACTCTCTACAACTTTCTGAAAGGTAGCTGTAGTCAGGTGGGGGTTGGTCTCTTTCTCCAGGCAGCAACTTACAGAATGAGGGGAGAGTCTTAAGCTGTGCCAAGGAAGTACAGGCTGGATATCAGGAAAAAGTTTTTTACAGAAAGGGTAATAAAGTATTGGAATGGTCTACCTGGGGAGGTGGTGGATTCACCATCTCTGGACGTGTTTAAGAAAAGACCAGATGTTGCACTTGGTGCCATGGATTAGTTGAGATTAGCGCTGGGTTGGACTTGATGGTCTTGGAGGTCTCTTCCAACCTAATGATTCTGTGATTAGATCATGCTGCTTAGGGCTTTGTTCAGTTGTTTTGAACAGCTCTAAAGTATATTTCACCATCTCTGAGGAAAAGACTCAGTCCAGTATTTGAAAATTTCGTGGTTTTTAAACCACAAAGTAACTTATTTATGTCCAATTCAAATGCATCATGTCACACATTTAAGGCTTAAATGTGCTTTGCATTTTTCTAAAGGCATCTTCTTGCTTTGCAAAACTATGTTGGTCTCCTGCGTGATGATACTAAATTAAATATAATTCAAACTAACACAGTTAAACATTCCAGCGTGACAGACAATCATCAATACTCAGACATCATTATATCAGCTATATGTGACTGAGAAAGGAAAGAACAAATTTACTTTTAAATAGCGTTCTTCACAGTTGATTTAAGTAGATTTACTTTCAAAAAAATGAAGAGAAAGTTGAGAGGCTTTTTTGTGCAAGTTGTTTTTCCAAAGTGATCTTCTGTACTTTGTGTAGAAAATAAGTTGTGGCCGTACAGTATTTTTCCTCAAAATATCATTTTCTTCAGATGGCAGAAGAGAAATGGAATATAATACCAAAGCAGTCAGCTGCACTCAGTCTAGGATACAGAACGGTGAGTATGAGTTCCAAGGATTAAGGCTGCATGAGAAGTTATCAATTCTCCAGATGTGCTCCCAAAACTCTGCAAGACTCTCAAGCATGAAATCTTGAATTTATTGTATTTTTAAATTCGCATTTAAGACCAAACACTTGACAGAATCCTTTTGTTCCGTAAATATATTTTTGGAGTAACCTTCTTTAAGCAGGGACTCCATGAACACCCAAGCTCCACAGAAATCACAGTGAACAGGGCAAGTGTCAAGGGGTAATTAGCATCACTTCTTTCAGAAGTTGCTTGCTCTATGCTGCAGAACACCTAGAAAATTGAACCAAGGCTTCACAGTCTTCATTAATGAGTGACAGTTACGTTGTACTTACTTAGAACACACAAGAAACCCTCAGCATTTGTGGTGGATAAACCTTGTCTGGTCATCATGCACCCACCAAAAAGGAAAAAATAAGATAAAAAACCCCATGGCTCAAGACAAAGGCAGTTGAATAAAGAAAAGCAAAGACCATGTGCAGAAGTAAGAAGAAAAATATTCTCCTATCAGCAGGTGATATCCACTTCCTGGGCAGCGAGGTCTCAGTACACAGTTGGTTGCTCTGGAGGACAAACACCCTAACAACAAAACCTCCTCATCCCCTTGCTTTCTCTTAGCTTTTACTGGGTTGCTTGTTACAGCCTATCCCTTAGGTTTGTTTGGGTCAGCTGTCCTGGCTATGTCCCCTCACAAACTTTCGCCCACCTCCAGTCCAGCAGCCTTTGGGGGGAGGCTGAGGAGACAGCCTTGATGCTGCACTTGCACTGCTCAGCACCAGCTGAAACACTGGTGTGTCATCAACACCCTCTAGAGCTGCAGAGCACAGCACCACAAGTGCTGCTATGGAAAGTTAGCCTCCTCTCAGACAACACTGCTACAGCAGCTCAATGTATTTAACGTTGAGGATAATCCAGGTACCACTTGGCAATGAGAACACAGACCAAAAAGCCTGTACTCAGGGTCTTACTGACATGTCTCTTTGGTTTCACCCCTGCTTAAGCGCTCAAGCACAGCTCCTCTGAAGATCTAAAGGGTGCACATAAAGTGTGGTAGTTGCCATGTTTAAAGGGACATTTCTGTGATTCTACAGATAACAGGCAACTTAACAAATACCCCATATATACCTTAATGAGATAATCAGTCCCTATATTATAAAAGCATCATTACTTATCAATACATTGGTTGCTTCTATAAATTGTTACAAATGACAAATTTAAACCCAAATTACTTCAGCACACGTTGCCAGGAGCTTATTTCAAATAAGCATTCATTCCTGATTGTCCCTCACTGCCATGTTTTGAATCCACCTGCAAGTTCAGCTGCATTCAAAAATAGCAGATTACATGATTAATCACTTCCGTTGTCTTTTGCAGAATTTCTTAGAGGACTATTACTGCCTTTAATCCTACCAATGAAGTCCTGTACTATGAATCTATTCATTTCCATTCAATGACTTCAGCAAAAATGCATAAGATTCTTGTATAGCAATCAATAGCTGAATGTGGAATATTGCAATTCTTTTCTCATCCATGCAAGAAAGAAAGTCACCTATTCCATTTTTTTTCTTCTTTTTTAAACACAAAATCATAGCCTGGCACAGCTTTTAGAGAAAGAACTCCTTTACCAAACCACACCTGCAAAATCAGTTGCTTGGCAACATTGCCTCCAACACATGGCTGGCCACAGCTCCACTCTGATAGACACTGAACTACTGTCTCTACCTCTTTTTCCTCCATCATCCACCAGAAACAAACACCTTTCCTGAAGAGAAGAAAGGGGCAATTGAGAGTTTAAGGCTACTGAGACAGGCAGAACACAAAAAACACTGATCAGCTTCCCCCATAAAACTTGCCACCAACTCCAAAAGCTACATCAGCACCCTCTATATCCACATCTACCACAGACTTGCAGCACAAGGATGTTCTCTGCTCCTCCACGTTCCTCCTCTTCAGATCGCTACCTAAGAGCAGAAAAGCATCTGGCTTCCCTGGTCAGAAGAAGACAAATCTCATCAGTATTTTGGATACGTAGGAATCAAGGCAGGAACTCAGGTTCTCTTGACTGGGTTGTTTCATAGCACTGGGCAGGAGCTCCTTGAGAATATGTACTCCGTCAAGTTTATCATGTAATGGAAAGCAATAAGTGATCAAGACAAGACACTGGAAGACAAGCAGGAATTAGCAATATATCACATAATCAGAGTCTACTGTAAACAAGGATGACTATAAATAGGTAGCCATTCAAATTTTAAATTTGCCAAGTTATCACAAATAAAGCAGTTTTGTTTGAATGGATTATTGCAAAACCATTCAAGAGAAAAATGTTAAGAGAACTAATATTGCCCAAGCTCTCAGCAAACATTAATTAAATAAGAGGCCAGAACAGAAGAAAACCAGGAATCTGCCGTAGTTTCTTTTTTGCCCCAGTCTTCCAGAGGAAATAGTTGTTAGTCATAACATGGGAGCTCAAACCAGTAGTTTTAAGATCCAGAAAATTTCTGACACAAGGGACACTAGCTCTAAGCAACTTTCTACCAGCTCTACTGAACAGTTATAGTTGTGAAGGTATTCTCCTAGCCAAACTTAAACATTTCAGTCAAACACAAGATAGGAGTAACCCTTTTACCATAGCATTTCAATTCCCAGTGGCTTCAAATGGCTTGATTTGGTCCTTTTTGACTCTGGATGCAGAAACGACAGCAAGATTTCTGTATTTCTTGAAAATACAAAGCTCTACTACAGTCTGTGTTTACTACTGTTTAATCACTTTCTCATAAAGGACTTCAACTTTAAACAAAGAATATACTTTGAATTGACAAAGACTGATACTTGCACACTGAGGAGAAAGAGGAAACAAATTACATCGTATCTGCAGTGGGACTCTGTATCAGCTCCTAAGTGATACAACAACTGAAATGAATCTGAAGTAGCAGAGACTGGAAAGGACCCTGGAAAATCAGCTAGTCCAAGCCCTGGTGCTCAGAGCATAGAAAACATAGTAGGTTACTTAGGGCTGTTCCCAGTCAGATTTTTGTTGCTTCCACATTGGATGCTCCACAGCCTCTCCAGGTAACCTGGAGATTCTATTCAGCCTTTCCTGGAGTTAAAAAAAAAAAAAGGCAACACAAAACACCAACTTCTTACCTTCCAGTGGAATTTCCTGTGTTTCAATTTGCATTCACTGCCATTTGGTCCTATCACTAGATACCACACAAGTTTGCCTCCATCCTTACTTTATGCCACCAGGTATTTATTATACACATGCACAAGAACTCCCCAGCAGCCTTCTCTCCTCCAGGTTAAACCTCAGTGCTTTCAGCCTCTACTTGACTGTAAGGCACACTGACCTTCCTTCTCATGCCACTTTGCTAGACTTGCTCCAGTGTGTCCCTGTTTCCTTGTGGATCCAGAACAGGACAGCACTACAGATGCAGTCTCACCAGTGCTGAGGAAAGGATCTCCTCCCTCCAGATACTGACCATTCTCTTCTGGAAATTCAGTCCAAGATGTTGTTTGCCTTCTTTGTGGCAAGGGTACATTTCTGATTCATGACCAATTTTTGATCCACAGCATATCTGTGAATCTCCCTAGGGACAGAGCTTTGCATTTCCCTTTGTTGAACTTGATAACATTCCTGCTGGCTCATTTCTTCCATTTGTTCACTTGCCTGCTCCTGAGTAGCAGCACATCCATCTGGTTTATCAACCACTCCTCCCACTTCTGCATCCCATCAAGTTTGCCAAGGGAGGGGTCTATCCTGTCACACAAGTTTTTAATGAAGATGTTAAACAGTGCTGGCCTCAATAACAACCCCTAAGCTACACCAAAAGGGACTGGCCTCACGCTCAACTTTAGGATGTTGATCACCACCCTGAGCCTGGCATTTTAGCCTCTAAGCTATTTCCAATCCACCTGTGTCTTTATCCAGAAAGCATTTCATCAGCTTATCAAAGAAGAATTTACAAGACAGTTTCCAAAGCTTCATGAAAGGTCAAGGTAAGACAACACCCATTGTTCTCATCCACCACGCTGGTCATCTTGCTTGGTTCAGTGTGGAAGGCTGTTATCAGGTTGGTCACACATTACAGCCCTTTGATTAATGCATACCAACTATTGCCCATCATTTTTCCTCACATGTTTTCAGGATTATTTGGTCTGTCACTTTTTCAGGAACAGAGGCAAAGCTGACTGACTGGCAGTTCTCTAGATGTTCCTTCTTGCCCTCTTCAGAGATAGTAAGGACATTTGCTTGAGTACAGCCCCCAAAACCCACTCCCCCAGTCACCATGACCTTAGTTTATGAGAGTCACCACGAAATTGCCTTGGCTACCCCGTCTCCCTCCTGGCTGCATCCTGTCAGAGCCCACAGACTCGTGTACATCCAGTTTCTACAAACAATCCCAAATCTGATCCTTCCCTACTAACTGAGAGTACACTTTCCTTGCCTAGAATTGCTGAAAGCAAGTCTTACTAGTGAAGAACACAGTGAAGACAACATTGAATGTCTCAGTTGTTTCCACATCCTGTATGATCAGTCCTCCTCCCCATTCAGCAGCAGGCCTAAATTTTCTCCATTCTTTTTTCTGCCAATTATCTGTAAATGCCTCCCTTTTTGCCACTCACACATACCTTGTAAGATTAAACTCCACATGGACATTGGCTTTCTGACCTAGACACATCTGCATGCTTGAATGATGTCTCCAGTCTCTCCCTGGGCCACATGTTTCTGCGTCCACCTGTTATATGCTTCCTTTTTATGTCTAAGCTTTTTCAGAAGCTCCTCATTCATTCAAGCAGGACCCCTAATGCCTTTGTACGATTTCCTGTTCATTTCAATACGCCACACTAGAGCTTAAAGTAGTCAACCAGTTTTCCTGGCTCTCTCTGCTCAGAACCATCTTCCCAACAATTCTTCCAAAGAAGATCCTTGAACAGAAGAAAGTGTTCCTTTCTGAAGATTATGGTTACAATCCTACTCTTTGTTTTGCTGTCTCCAGTTCAGATCCTGAAATCTTCTACCTCATGATCACTGCAGCCAAGACTACTCCTAACCTTTACATCCTCAACTTGCCATTGCTTGTTTGCAAGAAACAGGTCCTCAAGCACTTGTACTGAGATATGGGCATCAGTGCATGACAGAAGCTTCCTTGATTGCTTATTCCCTGCTGTGCTTTCCCCCCAGAAAATAATAAGGGTGGTCCAAGCACTCTATAAGCAAGAAAGTCTGTGAACATAAGGCTTGAATTGTCTGAGGAAATCTTCATTACTACTCCAGATGCATAAGCTCTCAACTGGCTCATCCATCTCCAGGTAAAGCTGCAGGCAGCCCCACTGCTCTCACAGCAAATGGCAACTCCCCATTACCACCATCCCAACTTGCCCTTCCTACGCGCCTGCACTTACCCATTTCAGCCCTCCAGCTGTGAGCTATCCCACTGAGCTGGTTTAGCACAGATGGTGAGGTGCAATAGGTGAATGCCTTTAAACTGACAACTAAAATAGTCAATTGCATGTAGGGATCCACCTCTGGGAAACACATAGCCTTAAATGTTGGAAAGAAGGCTGGGGTTGCTCTCTTCCTTCTGCCTTCACAGGAGGGAAGGCAGTCCTGGCTCCCTTTCCTTTGGAGGGGGCCGGGACCGCCACGGCTGCCCAGGCCCGGGCCTTCACGTGAGGCCCACCTGGTCCG